>BLSH010461469.1:601290-616418 GCA_018402905.1 Glandirana rugosa
TCGGGTTCTTAAAGGTCCTTGACCTCCGAAAAACAGTTCTCCTTACCCGTCGAAATGGTAGACTCTTCTATTTCTCGGAGTAGGTGTTTATGGTGTTTTCTGAAGTTAGACAGTAACTACAATTTCCCTCGTTATGTGCCATAATTCTTGACCCCATACATTTGAAAACTAGTCCCAGTAAACCCATCAAAGACAACAGTAATACTAAATTTTTCTCATTTGTGTCAACTAACTATTATTTACCGAAGTCGGTTTGTGATTGGTTCTCACTTTCTTTACAAAAACACAATAGTAAGTATAAGAGACTTTTTTTGTGGATGAGGCTCTTTATCTTCTCAGATGGTAAAGCTGCCCATTCCTCTTGACAAAAAGCCTCCAGTTCCTGGAAATTCTTGGGCTGTCTTGCATGAACTGCACATTTGAGATCTCCCCAGAGTGGCTTAATGATATTGAGGTCAGAAGACTGAGATGGCCACTCCAGAACCTTCGCTTTATTCTGCTGTGGCCAATGACAGGTTGACTTGGCCTTGTGTTTTGTATCATTGTCATGTTGGAATGTCCAAGTACGTCCCATGCGCAGCTTCCTGGCTGATGAATGCAAATGTTCCTCCAGTATTTTTTGATAACATACTGCATTCATCTTGCAATCAATTTTGACCAAATTTCCTGTGCCTTTGTAGCTCACACATCCCCAAAACATCAGCGATCCACCTAGGTGTTTCACAGGCCTTGTTGACTCCTCTGCAAATGTAGCATTTATGGTTATGGCCAAAAGCTCAATTTTGGTCTCATCACTCCAAATGACGTTGTGCCAGAAGGTTTGAGGCTTGTCTCTTTGCTGTTTGGCGTATTGTAAGCGGGATACTTTGTGGCATTTGCGTAGTAATGGCTTTCTTCTGGGACTCGACCATGCAGCCCATCTTTCTTCAACTGCCTTTTTATTGTGCATCTTGAAACAGCCACACCGCATGTTTTCAGAGAGTCCTGTATTTCACCTGAAATTATTTGTGGGCTTTTCTTTGCATCCCAAACAATTTTCCTGGCAGTTGGGGCCAAAATCTTAGATGGTCTACCTGACCGTGGTTTGGTTTCAACAGAACCTCTCATTTTCCACTTCTTGATTAGAGTTTCAACACTGCTGATTGGCATTCTGAATTCCTTGGATATTTTTTTATATCCCTTTCCTGTTTTATACCGTTCAACTACCTTTTCCCGCAGATCCTTTGACAATTCTTTTGCTTTCCCCATGACTCAGAATCCAGAAACGTCAGTGCAGCACTGGATGAAAGATGCAAGGGTCTGTCGGGAGTCTAGAAACTCATTGACCTTTTATACACACACATTAATTACAAGCAAACATATCACAGGTGAGGATGGTTACCTTTAATAACCATTCAAACCCCTTTGTGTCAACTTGTGTGCATGTTATTAGGCCAAAATCGCCAGGGTATGTACATTTTTGATCAGGGTCATTTGGGTAGTTTCTGTTGTCATTATAATATAAAAAGAGTAAACACAGTTGATCGATAATAAATGGCTTCAGCCAAACACTAACCATGAGTGAAAGAAATGTTGTTGTGTTATTCATATTCTCTGAAAAATGGCCAAGAACTCATAAATTCTGCCAGGGTATGTAAACTTATGAGCACAACTGTGTAATTATGGATAGATTAAGGGTAGGAATACCTGGAGGGAGCCCACCCCTCATTAAAGATCTAGGAATGCACTGGACACCCACCAATATCACAATGGCAGCGAAGGTATCCAGTGTGTCCCCTCACCAATTACCAACAGTACGAACAAATGGCAACCACCCCAACCTATCACTGGCCTTTGCAATAAGGAGCACATGGAGGGGTGACACATGTCAAGAAACAACAAACAACATTCCCAGCTCACTTACCAACCAGCCTGCAAGAAAACAAATTGACCTAACAGTTCATGTTAAAACCAAAGGGTTTAGTTTGCACACATTTGCAAATACATGCGTAAGCTGCAGAGGCCACGTTGCGGCATCCCAGTGTATTGCAGTCCTAACTCTAAAATTATGAAAGTCTAATGAGTTGGAACAAATATATATATATATATATATATATATATATATATATATATATATATATATAGATTAAAGCTTAATTCAACTTTTCTTGATAAAACAACATTTCCCCCTGGGTGATCCATGTACAATACAAGTACTTTAGCAAACTTTGTTGCAGGTTCTTACCTTTTGTTATTTTGAAGAAATCCCTGTGTGTTTGTGTCGATATGGGATAATGAATCTAATGGGAGTGGTTTCATAATTATCAATCAGCTGTGCACCTACAGGGCTCTAGTGAGGAAAGCTGCTGGGCCTGCATCCCTTTAGACGTGTTCCTATTAGGAGTATCTTTCCAAAAATGACATTTTTGTTCCAGGGGATGCCTGAAATCTGACTTGTATCTTAGTGCAGACTTCTGGGAAAATCAGTGAGCCAATCAGACAGGAGGAAATTATGTTTCTGAGGGGCAATCTGTACACATTCTGTGTACAGAACACCTCCAGGCGGCCATATTGCATTGCATTTTCAGAAAATTGCGGCGGCTGCAGATTGAAAAGAAAAGATCATTTTTAATATGATTAGTGTTGCAATTGTATACACTACATAAATTTTTCTTTATTTGCTATTTTTTTCCCCTGAAAGTGGAGTTACACTTTAAAGTTTAACTATAGGCAAAACTTTTATTTTTTCATTTTGGATAGAGCAAGGGAGGGTTATAATCCCTGTGAGATTTTTTTCGCCATTTGTGTCCCATTGCGGAGATTTCTCTTCTTTTCTGTCCCATAGCCAAATAGGAAGTGAGAGGAAATCCCGGCAAAATAAGGGAATTCCTTGAGGCCCTCAAGTCACCAGAACTAGTGTCCCCAGATTTCCCTTCTGTTACTTTTCTGGGGACAGCCCAAAATTTGGGATTTTCTTTTACTTTCATTTTCAATGATAATGGTAAATATGACAAATAGAGAGGGTGAATCTCCTTAACAGGGGCACAGACAGCAGTAAAAAGCATTCTAATCCCTCAGCACTCTATCCAAAACTTTTGTCTTAGTTATACTTAAAGCATACATCCGTGCAAAGGGCCGTGTTTGCAGACAGTATCATTCATGTCTACTGGGACATAGCAGCTGCACAGATACAGCCACGGCTCCCAGTTTGACATCTGTGCAGGTGCCAGTTCCAAAACTCACACTGCATTCAGGGGCACACACGCACGCACCCATACTAATATCAAATATGAAACTATAGCTGTATCCATGCAGCCACTGCATCCCAATAGACATGAATGGGACTGCCTGCACATGGATGCGTGAAGCATTGTATGTCTAGCGTGGGTAGACACAGCCTTTCGCACGAATGTACGCTTAAGTATGCTCTTGTGAACAAGGCCTTGTCTGCAAGAGCCCTTAATAATTACGCTCTCATCTGTCTGCTGCAGGCAGAAGAGTAACCTACTCTTACCAGTGGTGCAGCAGGCTGATCTGTGTTAGACATTTGTGAACACAGCCTAGAACTGCACAGACACCAGGAATTGTTTTATTGTGTCATTTTTGAGCTGGCATCTCAGTTCAGGAAGTATATGGGGACCGCGGATGATTCCTGAAAAAAAGATGACTTCATCCTTCTGGAGATAAAAATACAGATAAGCATCATCAGAGCCGTTTTATTTGTTCCTGGTTCAAAGTTGCTCAGCTCTGCCATTCTAAGGAGGAGCTGGTGGAGCCCCATAATGGGGTGGGTTTACTAAAGGCAAATGGACTGCAAACTTTGCAAGTGCAGTAGCTCCAGAGCTTAGTAAATGAGGGGAAGCTCTGCTGACCTCCATCATCCAATCATGTGCAAGCAATATTGCTGTTATTTTTTTCCTTGTATGTAATTGAATATTACACTGAGCAAAATTATAAACGAAACACCTTTTGTGTTTGCCCCTATTTATCATGAGCTGAACTCAAAAGATCTACGACTTTTTCTATGTACACAAAAGGTCTTTTTCTCTCAAATATTGTTCACAAATCTGTTCTAATCTGTGTGAGTGAGCACTTCTCCTTTGCTGAGATAATCCATCCACCTCACAGGTGTGGCATCAAGCTGCTGATTAGACAGCATGATTATTGCACAGGTGTGCCTTAGGCTGGCCACAATAAGAGCCGGTTCAAGTCTTCTCAATGCAGTGCAATGGAACCATTCCAATAGGAGCGACTCAGGTCGCTCCGAATTAGAAAAAGGTTCCTGCGCTATTTTCGGGGCGACCCCAGAGCGACTTGCATTGACTTCTATGGATAGAAGTCTCCTTGCAAGCCGCGCTGAGGTTGCCTCGAGCGGGACAACTTGCTTCGCCCTGCAAGTCGCGCCGCTCAAGTGTGAACCGGCTCTAAAAGACCAGTTTTACTTTATTGGGGGGGTCCGGAGGGTCCGAAAACCAGTCAGTATCTGGTGTGACCACCATTTGCCTCATGCAGTGCAGCACATCTCTTTTGCATAGAGTTGATCAGGTTGTTGATTGTGGCCTGTGGAATGTTGGACCATTCCCCTTCAATGGCTGTGCTAGGTTGCTGGATATTGGCAGGAACTGGAACACGCTGTCATATACGCCGATCCAGAGCATCCCAAACATGTCCGGTGTGTATGCTGGCCATGTAAAAAGCTGGATGTTTTCAGCTTCCAGGAATTGTGTACAGATCCTTGCAACATGGGGCTGTGCATTATCATGCTGCAACATGGGGCTGTGCATTATCATGCTGTAACATGGGGCCGTGCATTATCATGCTGTAACATGGGGCTGTGCATTATCATGCTGTAACATGGGGCCGTGCATTATCATGCTGCAACATGGGGCTGTGCATTATCATGCTGTAACATGGGGCCGTGCATTATCATGCTGTAACATGGGGCCATGCATTATGATGCTGTAACATGGGGCCGTGCATTATCATGCTGCAACATGGGGCCATGCATTATGATGCTGTAACATGGGGCCGTGCATTATCATGCTGTAACATGGGGCCATGCATTATCATGCTGTAACATGGGGCCGTGTATTATCATGCTGCAACATGAGGTGATGGTTGTGGATGAATGGCACAACAATGGGCCTCAGAATCTCATCACGGTATCTCTGTGCAATCCAAATGCCATCAATAAAATGCACGTGTTCATTGTCCATAGCATACGCCTGCCCATACCATAACCCCACCACCACCATGGGCCATTTGATCCACAACATTGACATCAGCAAACTGCTCACCCACACAACGCCATACACACTGTCTGCCATCTGCCCTGTACAGTCAAAACTGGGATTCATCCGTGAAGAGAACTTTCTAAAGTGCCTGACACCACTGAATGTGAGCCTTTGCCCACTCAAGTCGGTTACGACGACGGACTGCAGTCAGGTTGAGACCCCGATGAGGACAACGAGCATGCAGATGAGCTTCCCTAAGACGATTTCTGACAGTTTGTGCAGTAATTCTTTGGTTATGCACACCGATTATTGCAGCAGCTGTCCGGTTGGCTGGTCTCAGACGATCTTGGAAGTGAAGATGCTGGATGTGGAGGTCCTGGGCTGGTGTGGTTGCACGTGGTCTGTGGTTGTGAGGCCGGTTGGATGTACTGCCAAATTCTCTGAAACTCCTTTGGAGACGGCTTATGGTAGAGAAATAAACATTCAATTCAAGGGCAGCCGCAGCTCTGGTGGACATTCCTGCAGTCAGCATGCCAATTGCACGCTCCCTCAAAACTTGCAACATCTGTGGCATTGTGCTGTCTGATAGAACTGCACATTTTACTGTAAAGTGGCCTCTTTATTGTGGCCAGCCTAAGGCACACGTGTGCAATAATCATGCTGTCTAATCAGCATCTTGATATGCCACACCTGTGAGGTGGATGGATTAACTTGGCAAAGGAGAAGTGCTCACTAACACAGATTTAGACAGATTTGTGAACAATATTTGAGAGAATTTGGCATTTTGTGCACATAGAAAAAGTCGTAGTTCTTTGAGTTCAACTCATGATAAATAGGGGCAAACACAAACGTGTTGCCTTTTATAATTTTGCTCAGTGTATTTGCAATGTGAAGTTTCATCTCATTTACTAAGCTCTGGAGCAGAGTGCACAATCTATTTGCCTTTAGTAAATCCTATTGATCATATTTTATTTCCACATGCATCTGACAGTTAAAGTGGATTTCCAGCCTCTAAAAAAAAAAAAGGAAAAGTCAGCACCTAACAAATAATGTAGCTGCTGACTTTTAATATAAGAACACTTACCTGTCCAGGGATCCATCCCTTGATGTCAAACCCCCCCCCCCCCGAATCCGATTCGTCCATCGGCTCGGGTGCAGGCGCCAGCATTACAACTAAGGGAAACCGGCAGCGAAGCCTTCAGGCTTCACAACTGGTTTCCTACTGCGCATGCACGAGTCGCAATGTGCTTTCTGAATGGTCCTGTCGACTTCTGGGACGCACACAGGTCCTAGAAGGCGGGGAGGGGGGAGGAGGGGCCTATGCAGATCCAGAAATTACGTACTTCGCAGCAACGAGGTTAGGACGGAAATACACCTTCAAAGCACTAGAAAAGGTACAAGACAACTAGAAAAAAAAAGCTATATCCAAAAACGAGGGGGGTGGGGTAGTCTATTGTGCAAGATCTAGTTGTATTTTTGCCTGGAACTCTGCATTAAAGACACGGTGACCCATTTATGGTAGGAGATACAGTAAGAGAATAGAACAGTCATGTTCTGATCCTCTGGTCAGCTTAGATTCCGATAGTCCTTAGCAGAGTTCTCCTTTAATAAAAGTTTTATTCTTTCAAGCAAGTTTCAACTTTCTTACTTTAATGAAGAAGTTGAATGTAAAACATCGCTTTATAGGAAAACACAGTTTTAGGCCTGGAAATTGATCAGTCGCTTCCTATTAAGACTTCTGCAGGAAACGAGAGTGACAGGTCACAGGCGAAGATAGGACGTGTCATGCTGGCAGCACATTTTATCGCGTTTAAACTGGGTTTCATTAAAAGTCTCAGTGGCATTGTGGATCCGTTAAGGGAAATGATTGTCACTTTAAATCCTAAATATAGTCACTGCTCCGACTTCTCCTTATAGAACCAAAGAAGCCGATAAAGGCGCAGTGACAAGTGACGCTGCGTACAGAGGTCCTGGGTCCCGTTTGCGTCTGAATTCCCATTGTTTTATCTCCCTGGTAATGATGTGATTAAAACTTGTCTGTCCCCGCTCGGGATTTCAGTGTTTTATATCGTTAAGAATATAAATATATCTCGGATACACTTGTAACAACGTGTCTGCAGATTGTCACAAAGTCAAAGTCTTAAAGTGGACCTGTAATGTTCACCTAAAGTACGTCTAAACCCAAGAACAAAAATGGAATAGATTGCAGTTTACCGGTCCTGAGATGGTTGCTATGTTTTGGCTTTCAGGCTAAGAACATTTTTTTGCAAGTGCAAATTCAGTGTCCCCCATTTGTTTTTTAAACAATATATGTTTATTAAAGTTTTTTAGATTTAAAGCGGCATTAAACCCAAAACGAAAAATGTATTATATTGCAGCTTACCAATCATTAGATGTGGTGGTTGTATTAGTTTTTCTTTTTTTGGCTTTTTCCTCCATTTTCTCCTGGTGATCTGGCCAGTAATACACCTCCTGTATTATACAGACACCACTCTGGATGAAGGAGCACAGGGGGCAGATTTGGACAACACCATTGTCATTTTCAGGGAACAGGAGTGTTAGAAGCACTAGCAGATTTAAATACACTAACAAACTGAAGCTGAGCTCCAGCTAATATTTTATAATCAGTTACAGCAACTAGTTTTTCATTCTGGGATAAAAGTTTTACATAAATAAATAAAAGTTGATAATTTTAACCCCTACCAGTATTAAATGGTCTTTCTCATCTCTGTAAGGCCCCTTTCACACTGGGACCGCCCGAGCGTCAGCAGTAACCCGCTGCTAATTTAGCGGTGGTCTACCGCTGTAATAGCAGCGCTATGGCGCCGCTATTCGGGCAGCAGCGCGGCACTTTTAAACCCCCCCCCACTAGGGGTTAAAAGTGCCAGCGCTCCTGAAGCAGTGTACAGCCGCTTCGGGAGCGCTGCCCATTCATTCCAATGGCAGAGGCGGTGGAGGAACGGTGTATACACCGCTCCCCACCTTCCTGAAAAATCATGCTTGCATGATTTTCTTCAACGCCGCGCTAGCGCAACGCCTAAGTGAGGAAGCATCCATTGAGATGCATGAATATTATTTTTTGAGCGTTATTTGAGCGGTAATTTTAGCGCTTTAACACTGTAGTAACGCCCCACCCAGTGTGAAAGGGGCCTAACTGCAAGAGCGCTTTTCTGTGGAAACACACTTATTGGCCAGATCACCAGATGAAAATAGAAGAAAGAAAGCCTAAAAAACAACCATCACATCTAAGAATTGGTAAATGTTTGCTTTTGGGTTTAATACTGCTTTAGGCCACTTTCACACGAGGCTGTCCGTTTGCACGGACTCGGCTAGCTCAGCAGGGATCGCTCCGTTGATCCCCGCTGAGTCGGCGGATGACAGATCCGTCTCCACCCACTGTGTAGAGATGTGCCTGTCAAAGCTCTGCTGTACTCTATGGGAGATCAGATGAAAACAGATCTGCCTTTACTGTTAAAAAAAAAAACAGATCTGCCTGTCCGTTTTCATCCGATCCAATCTGTTCCGCCAGACAGATGGAAAATAAGGTTTCCATCCGTCTGAATTTAGAGGATCGGATCGGATAGCAGCGGATGTCAGTGGACATGTCACCACTGACATCCTTTGCTCCATAGAGGTGAATGGAGCATCCGATCAGGTCCACCTGAAAAACAGACAGGTGGACCTGATCAGACAGCACGTGTGAAAGGGGCCTAAAAGTGATTGTAAAGCCTTGTTTTTTTTCCCGTAAAATAGCAAACATATTATACTTACCTGCTCTGTGCAAAACCACATGATCCCTTGATCCTCCCCTTCTGCAGTCTCCTGCCGACGGACCTTAGATTGTAATGTCCTTGAGGGCAGGGACTGATAGAATGTACAATATGCAGTATTTATGTAAAGCGCTGCATAAATTGATGGCACTATATAAGTACCTGTAATAAATAAATATATATATATATAGTCACCACTCGTCTTTATCTGCCTACAGTTATGGTTTACACAACTACCTACAAAAGAAGATGTTTGTAGTGAAGTTTCTGTGATAATTTAATATTTTCCTCTCTCGTTCCATGCAGGTACTCTTCCCCCGTGGATCTCCCTCTTGCTTTGGATAGCAGTTGGCACCTGCACGGCCATGTTGTTCTTCTTTCTCAAACCGTTCGGGATTCGTCCGTTCCTGGTGTCGGTGATGCTGCGGTCCATCTATACCTTAGGGCTGGGCCCAACTCTCATATTACTAGGGGCAGCCAATGTAAGTACACCTTTGATCCAGCAGCATGGGTACATATAGAAACCGCTGTGTCCTGTTTTCAGGTTCTGGTTGACTCCAAACAGTCATTCACAACAATAAGAACAGACGGCAGCCAGCCAAACAGCCAGGGGCCTGTGTATTCACGCACTTTCATCTGCTGCAGGGGATTTCTTTCAGATTCCGCTAATGCAGAATATCTGACGTTTTCAATACCTGCAGGACTTTATAACTACTTCATGGGTTTGCTACTGCTTCTCAAATCATCAAAAAAAAATGAAAATCCTCAAAACTGATAACGGGTTAAGTACTATATGCTTTATGCAGTTTCTTCTCAGTGTGTTTCCAAGTAGTATTTACAGTTCCATCTCTAGCAATTGCTTGACATGTATCGTGCCATCTCTGCTGCTCGCCATAATACAGTGATGGGAGAAAAAGGGGAAAGGCTTTATTTTTGTACTAAGAGCCTGTCAGTGGCTGCTGCAATCTATTGATTAAAGTGTATCTAAACCCAAGAACAAAAATAGCATTCATGTGCTGCAAATGCCTTTGCAAGGCCAGTTATTACCATATAATATTTTCAGTGAGATCATCACAGTGCTGTACATAGCCTGTGCAGGGAGCAGAGCTGTGGGAGGAGCCCAGCAGCTCCACCTACTACAGGCTGCCTGCAGAAAACCATAGGAGGGGGCGGAGACCAGACCAGTTACCCTGCACAAGGAGAGAGGGCAGCAGTGACTGGTCTTTATTACAGGAGGCAAAGTTTCACACTGAATTACTACGCAGAGCTATAAGAAATAAACAAAGCACATTATGATTCAAGTAAGAATACACATGCATTTAGACAATATTTGCTTATTCTGGAGTTCAGCGTTAAATGTTGTAGCTGCATTTGTTTTCTTTTTTTTTCAGGCTTTTCTTCTTTTATTTTTGCTGCGTGATCCTGCCAGTAACACACTTCCTGCCCTAGGGGGACAATGCTTGCTCACTGTACTGTATCCATGGAAGAGTAGAAGTGTTGTCACCCTAGGACAGAACTACAGAACCCCTCCCCTGCCCCTCATATCCAGCACCTTCAGGGAGCTCAAGAAGTTATCAGCTCACAAGATTTCTGGCAGGATCGAAGGATATTTTTCTGAATTTATTGAACAGATCTAATAAAATACTTTCAAGGGTTTATTTATCAGACCAAAAGGGGGCAAATAAGATAAGTTCATTGCTACGCTTTACATTTACATTAATGTTTTTCAGGACCATGCCCGATAAAGGCCCCACATCCAATCACTTTCCAAAGTTTGCCGCCTCAACCTCCGCAACATTTCTAAACTACGTCCCCTCCTAACCAATGAAACCCCAAAACTCCTGATTCACTCCCTAGTTATCTCTCGCCGCGACTACTGCAACTCCCTCCTCATTGGCTTACCTCTACATAGGCTATCCCCCCTTCAGTCCATCATAAATGCTGCTGCCAGACTCATCCACCTTACAAACCGCTCAGCGTCTGCTACCCCTCTCTGCCAATCCCTCCACTGGCTGCCACTTGCTCAACAAATTAAATTCAAAATACTAAAAATAAGTTACAAAGCCATCCACAACTCTGCCCCCAGCTACATCACTAACCTAGGCTCAATATACCAACCCAATCGTCCTCTTCATTCCTCCCAAGACCTCCTGCTCTCCAGCTCCCTCATCACCTCCTCCCATATTCACCTCCAGGACTTCTCCAGAGCCTCTCCCATCCTCTGGAATTCCCTACCCCAATCTGTCAGACTATCTCCAAATCTCATCTCATCTCAAAGCTCATCCCCCACAGTTATTACCCTTTCATGTCACTTGACCCTCCCTCCTAGATTGTAAGCTCTAACGATTCCTCCTGTATTGAATTGTATTGTAATTGTACTGTCTGCACTAATGTTGTAATGCTCTGCGCAAACTGTTGGCGTTATATAAATTCTGTATAATAATAATACTGAAGTATAATATTCTAGTTTTTGACCATGCAGTTGCTTACAGCGCTGGCCTCATAATAGTGATCAGGCACCACTCTGATTGCATGCTGATCATTTAATCACTATGACAGCCAATCATACTGAAGACATTGGTTAGGTTGCAAATCAAACCTGCCAGCTCAACACCGGGACTCTCACAGGTACAGCCAGCAGGTGGCAATGTCTAAAATACAGACATTAAAACAATATACAAAACCTATACGCTGTTAATTGTAAATTGTTTTTTGTAAAAACATTTTTGTACATTGGAAAAAAAAAAAAGTTGCGGCTTCAGATATACTTTGAAGCAAACTCGCCACAGTCCTGGGCAGTTTAAACTGAGCATAGGTAAAGATACGGAGGCAGAGGTTATTGTTTTTTTATTACATCACACCAAAATTATTACCAGACCATGATATATAGGCAGCTAAATTTATATGCAAATATTGACTTTTCTGGCAAAACTCGAGCCTCTATGTCAGTCCTTGAAAGTAAAGGGTGGCTTCATCGATCAGTAGCGAGGCTCAGGGCTGGAAGGGTGCGGGGTCAAGATCAGTCTTTTATGGGAAAACTTAATTTAACTTCAGCTGCCTTCCTGTTTTGGGATATAGTTTTCAGTAATGGTGACCTCTGACTGCTATTTTTTTTATAGCATAACATAGTGAAACCTTCTTAGAAATAAGGTATTCACATGTCTTATTTTGCCTAGCAGTAAAATGGTCGCTGGTTCGAATCCCAACCACGACACTACCTGCCTGGAGTTTGCATGTTCTCCCTGTGCCTGTGTGGGTTTCCTCCGGGTACTCGGGTTTCCTCCCACACGCCAAAGACATGCTGATAGGTTAATTGGTTCCTGTCTAAATTGGCCCTAGTGTGTGTATGTATGAATGTGAGTTAGGGACCCTAGATTGTAAGCTCCTTGAGGGTAGGGACCAATGTGAATGTACAATGTATAGGTAAAGCGCTGCATAAATTGATTGTGCTATAGAAGTACCTGAAATAAATAAATAAATCACATATCCAAAAATAAGAGGATTATTTCTCATTTCAGGACAGTGGGCAGAGCCATGCAAATCATGGCTCTGCCCCATCAGACAGATGCACATACAGAACCACTGGTGTATAGTGCAAACATAGACTAATATTATAGTGCCATTTATTCCAAACTACATGCAGCTGTTTCATCATTAGTGCAGTGCATGGAATCCATGGTTTCTTTGGAGTAAGGCTTGGGGCCAAACGAGCCAATCGCTCTTATTTTTTGGATATGTGATGGAAGGAGGCATCTGTGAATACCTTCTGTTCCAAGAAGGTTTTGTTGATTTTGCTGGAGGGCTTTTGATTACTGTACCTCTCACTATACCTGTATGGTTATGCTGTCCCTTTTTCTTTATGACATGCTGAGCTTGAATTTCCCTGCTTGTCTTGCTCCCCCCTTTTTTATTTGCTTCATCTGTCTCTTCTCTTCCCACTCTCCTTTTTGCCATCCACTGTTTTTTAGTATTATCTATGTTCTCTTTTAATTCCAAAGTGCTTTCTTTTTGTTCAGCTATTTGTATTAAAACAGAACTGTAGTCGCCTTCAATCCAGTGATGTGCCGTCCCGGAACTCCTGCCGGCCACTAACATCTTGGGGGGCCAGCTTCCGGGTCTCGATCGCAGGCCGCTATCATTGGCTGGCCCAGGATGACATCACTCTCACACATGCGCAGGAGCTGTGTCAGCTTCAGCATTGCTGAATTTGTGCAGTGAACTGCGTGTACAGGGGCGGACAGGCAGGGGTGTAGCTTTAATGCAGAAGAGACAAAGCTTAAAATATGTATAGCATTTGTTGAAATCTCAGGGGATATCAAGGATTCTCTTTTTCAAAAGAGCACGTAACTGCCGAATCCCCTTCACAGTCAGAATTCAAAGGTTTTATTTCCTGCTCAGTGCTTACTTCCCTGTCCTTCTCATCCCCAACTGGCAAATGAAGAGAGCACTTGTCACTATTCATACCTGGACAAAACTTTTTTTAGGATTTTTAGGATTTTCTTAATAAGAGAGTCTACCTAATGTTTAAAATTATTTTGGACCCCAAAAAAAAAAGTCATACCAACTTTATCAAGTAAGCCCAACTTTCTGTGCTGTAACTGTATAATATATCTTTCTGTGCCTTAGCCATGATTTTATTTCTAGGCAGATTCAGCAAATTCCACAGCCGTTCGGCTCGCGCAAAGCAAGCTGTGGTTTGATATTAACTCTCAACCTCATGCTGTCTCACTTTGCTCTGTTCCATGATTACTTATCGAGTAAATGTCACCTACAAACACTTTCGATACAGCTTCAGTAAACAAAACATGCATTTTTCACTGCGTTGTCCAGAACTTTAAAGCCTGGCGACACAGTCGTATCGGGGCTTTAGGGAGTGAATAAGACAGATTGGTGCCTTTTGTTGAGCGGCAGAGAATTTGTGCCCTACCTGGATATTAAAATGTCACACAGGATTTGTGATAGAATTATTACATTTTTATTTTAGCTAAATGGATTCTAACCGGCTGCTCTCTCAATCTGTCAAATCACCATTATTTGTGCCTCGGCAGCGTGACGGGCTAGCGATAAACATGCTGGAAACAGCCATTATTTCTGTGCGGTGATCTGTTCTGAGGTGCATAAAGCCAATTGTTATTTTTATCAAATGTTTTAAGTGGCTAATCCAGGCTGGTAATTGTCTCTGTTTCTTTGCAACAGTTGTGCAATAAAGTGGTCTTCCTGGTGAGTTTTGTGGGAAACCGTGGCACCTTCACCCGAGGTTACCGAGCTGTCATAATGGACATGGCGTTTTTGTATCACGTGGTCTATGTAATCGTGTGCATGCTGGGCCTTTTCGTGCACGAGTTCTTCTATAGCTTCCTGGTATGTATGTTATGTGAGATATGTGAATTCAGAACTACAGTTACACTAGATCAAGCGAAAAGATTTTATGTTTAAAGTTTTGCTAAAAGTTATACTTTATATGGCCAAGTTTGTTTATCTCTGACTACACCTACAGTACGTTGTGAAATGTGTATAGTATACCCCTCCAAGTTCTTGAGTTAAGGTGTATCTGGTCAAGGGTGCTGTTGGCAGCATACAAAGACATTTTAGACAACTTAGCAACAGTTAAAGGGAGTTCCTTTTGCGATTCAGTATATGTGCTCCGGTGTACAAAGCCATTTCAATAAACATTTGGTTTGATGGGCTTGGTGCTGAGGAACTGGAGTGGACCTCAACTCTACAGAACATCTTTAGAATGACTGGAACGCCGATTGTTAGCCAGGTCTTCTTACCCATCTCTAATCCAACATCAGTGCCTGACCTCACAAATGTTTTTGGCTAAATGGGAAAAAATTCCCATGGACACACTCCAGAATTTTGAGGAAACACTTCCCAGAAGAGTGGAGGCTGTTCTAGTTGCAAAGAGGGGACAAATTAATATTAATGCCCATAGTTTTGGAATAGGATGTTTCAGCAAGCTCATATAGATGTGATGATCAGGTATCCACAAACTTTTGGCCATATAAGTGTCATTTAGTTATAGGTGTTGGCTTCTTACATGTGTTGGGAGACATGTCTATGTAGACATATCAGTTATTCCCTATGCAGGCTGTTTTATTTTTCCAGAAGTAATATAATAAATGTTAACTTTTCTACAGTTGTT
>BLSH010461469.1:616428-626991 GCA_018402905.1 Glandirana rugosa
ATCTCAACTCCAGGTGAGGTCAAGGAGTCGTGGTTCGGGTAGTTTGGTTTACAAATAACTTTACCGAAACATGTGGCCTCGTGTATATGACTTAGCGTTTTCCTTGAGGGAAATTGACAACGATTCAACAGATTTTACAGAAACATACGACGGTTGTCGTGGGAACTGGTCTATGTGGAATTGAGTTCTTGAACCTCCCCATATGATATGTGTAAAGTGTTGCATGACATCCACATCAGTCTCTATTTGTTTGAACCGGTATATTTCATATTGAAAATCGTTTTGAAATTTGTATTTTAGAAAAGCGAACTGGGAGTTCCTTTTGCGATTCAGTATATGTGCTCCGGTGTACAAAGCCATTTCAATAAACATTTGGTTTGATGGGCTTGGTGCTGAGGAACTGGAGTGGACCTCAACTCTACTGAACATCTTTAGAATGACTGGAACGCCGATTGTTAGCCAGGTCTTCTTACCCATCTCTAATCCAACATCAGTGCCTGACCTCACAAATGTTTTTGGCTAAATGGGAAAAAATTCCCATGGACACACTCCAGAATTTTGAGGAAACACTTCCCAGAAGAGTGGAGGCTGTTCTAGTTGCAAAGAGGGGACAAATTAATATTAATGCCCATAGTTTTGGAATAGGATGTTTCAGCAAGCTCATATAGATGTGATGATCAGGTATCCACAAACTTTTGGCCATATAAGTGTCATTTAGTTATAGGTGTTGGCTTCTTACATGTGTTGGGAGACATGTCTATGTAGACATATCAGTTATTCCCTATGCAGGCTGTTTTATTTTTCCAGAAGTAATATAATAAATGTTAACTTTTCTACAGTTGTTTGACCTTGTCTACCGAGAAGAAACCTTGTTGAACGTCATCAAAAGTGTCACCAGAAATGGTCGTTCCATCATCCTGACCGCAGTATTGGCGCTCATTCTTGTCTACCTCTTCTCAATTATTGGTTTCCTCTTTCTTAAAGATGACTTTATCATGGACGTAGACCGACTGAAGGACAGGACACCAGATCTCGGTATGAAGATATGACTGTGTATCTCTTACTAGTACAGATATGGTTTGGTGACACGTTTAAAGACTACGTCTTTGACTTTATATATAAAGTCATTTATGAAATCACAGTATAGTTAAAAATACATGCCTTATCCATTACTTACTGAGACAGTGGAACCATACAGGTTAAGTTAAGGACACAAAAGCCAAATATTGGCTGAAACTATAAAAAAATATTCAACTGAAACCAGCCGACATTCGGCCCTTGTGTGCACCAGCTGGCTTCTGTAGGAAAACCAACATTCAATCGGCATCCGATCAGTGCTGGCAGCCAATGACTGACCAATGTATCCTGGTGGGGTGCCGTACCCCTGTCAGAACACAATAGCTTTGCAGGAAGATTGCTGTACTAACATTGGATAGTTAGTACAGCAAGCTTCTCCCGAGTTACTCAGTTTTTTTTTTCATTCAGCCTGCTGGGTTGAATGAAAAAAAACAATAGATTGTACCAGGTATTATGGTAAGAAGGGACCAAATAAATGAAAAAGTGTCCCAAATTAATCTGTGCATAACACAGTGAAGACTTTTTAAAAACAAAAGGTTTTTAGGCTGGGTTCCCACTTATGCAAATTGGATGAGGGTTTCCCCCGCATCCAATTCGCATGATAAGAGACTGTGGCCGACTCTCAATGGAGCCAGTTCACACACCTCTGGGGCGACCACAGTCCACACTGGAAAAGGGTCCTGTGCGCTTTTGGCTCCAGTTCAGGTCCAAATTAAGGCAAAAATTCGGACCTGATTCGCACCTGAAACCAAGAACAGCTACACACTTGACCCCCTGCTGCGAGCCATGGCCACAGCTAGTGTGAACCTGCCCTTAAATGATGTCTCATTTCATCACATATCCAAAAACTAAGAGTAGCTGTAAGGGTCTTGTAAATACCCCCCCCCCCCCCTTAATTATGTACTTACTTTGTCCTGTGCTATAACTTAATTTAGAGTGCTTCTTAAACATTGGCTTTTTAGCTGACAAGTTTTCATATGTGGCAACATTGTTGTTGTTATTATAATTATTATTATAGATAATATTATACTGAAAATGAGAAAGATAAGGTTTGGCGAAAAGCCTAGAAAATGTTTACCAGAATATAATCATGAATACTGAAAAATATGTCTAGGACCTAATTGGAACTAACTAAGATTGTACAATAATACACACATATATACTTTAAAAAGATGTGTCAGAAGTCAGGTTGAGGAACCTTTCAGTAGTATTCCTTATTTCAGGACAGTGGACAAAGCCATGTAAATCATTCCTATATGGCTCATCAGCCATATGCACATAGAGAACTGCTGGGGTATGGTGCAAATACAGTCTAATATTATAGAGCCATTTATTCTGAACACATTCCCCTGTTTCAGGCCTTTTGGCCATCATCAGTGCAGTATATGAAAACTAGGATTTCTATGGGATAGGACTTAGGACCCACTGGGGTTGATTTACTAAAACTGGAAAGTGCAAAATCTGGTGCAGCTCTACAGTGCTAGTAACCAATCAGCTTCCAGGTGTTATTGTCAAAGCTTAATTGAACAAGCTGAATAGAAGCTAATTGGCTACCATGCACAGCTACACCAGATTTTGCACTCTCCAGTTTTAGTAAATCAATCCCAATGAATACTTATAAATATATCCTCTTCTTATTTCTATTTAGTTCATCTTTTAATCCCCAGACCTTTCTTTTTAATCTACCACAATGTTTTTCCTCATATATTGTCCCTTCCCTTAAGTCCGGGCTTTTATATTACCCACAGAACTCTGGGTCATTATTTGATCCATCAGCTTATGGTGAGGGAGCTGATATAAAGATCTCTAGAATAGAAAGTGCTGGAGATGTGGTGCACTAAAATCTGTGGCAATGAAAGTAGGTGCTCTTTAATACACAACAGTTTTCAGACAGGTACTCTTTTTATTTACAGCCATAGGCTTGGTCTAGGTATCCGGCAGTGAGCAATTAGTAGACAGGTATTCATTATTATCCAAAAAGGAGAGTTTAGTTGACAAGTACTCTTTATTATCCAGCATTGAGGGGTTAGTTGACAGGTATTCTTCATCATCTGGCATTGAACAGGTTAACCTCAGCCTTGGGTCAGTCTGTTCTCCAGTACACGAGTCTTGTGAGAAGTTCTTTAATCCCAGAACTCCCCAGAGGACTCCCCCAGCCAGCACAACCACTCCAGTAACAGCAGTCTGAAAGCTAATTTTACAAGATGCCGCGGGTAGCTTGGAGGGGGCAGACAGAGACCCCTGTGTAGTCCGTCCGCCAGTGTGCTCCTACAACACCATCTATTACAGAGGCGCTACAAGCACGGGCTCATCTGACAGCAGGACATCCAGCCATTACTTGTTAATAGCCTACTGACAAGCGATTAGAGAAAACTAAAAGTACTTTATCAAGAATTTTGCTCTCTCCATCTAATCCAGATTTATATCTGACCCTAAGACCTGCATGTAGAACCCCACCACTCAGGCTTTGCTGAATAGAGTAATGGTGATATGCCAGCCATTAACCACTTAAGGACTGGAAGGATTTCCTATGTTAGGACCAGAGAAAGTTTTGCGATTTGGCACTGCGTCGCTTTAACTGACAATTGCGCAGTTGTGCGACGTTGTACTCAAATGAAATTTTCTTCCTTTTTTCCCCACAAATAGAGCTTTCTTTTGGTGGTATTTGATCACCTCATTTCTTATCACCGCTATAAACAAAATAAGAGCAACAATTTTGCAAAAAAACAATATTTCTTACTTTTTGCTAAAATACAAATCCAAAAAAAAACCAAATGTATTAATCGATTTTGGCCAATTTATATTCTTCCTCATATTTGTGGTAAAAAAAAATTGCAATCGGCGTTTATTGATTGGTTTGCGCAAAACTTGCCCCTTTTACAAACTATGAGAATTAATTTCTGCCGTTTTTAAAATGTTTTTACTAGTAATGGCAACAATCTGCGATTTTTATCGGGACTGTGATATTGCAGCGGACATGTCGGACATTTTTGACACTTTTTTGGGACCAATGACATATATAAAGCGATCAGAAATTTAAATATCCACTAATTACTGTATAAATGTCATTGGCAGTGAAGGGGTTAACCTGCAAGGTGCAGGGAAGGGGTTAACTGAGTTCCCTAGGTGTGTTCTAACTGTGAGGGGGCTGGCCTCTCAGGGGCACCAGAGATCTAAGTGATCCAGATACAGGGATCAGTAGATCTCTGACATGCCTGCCATGCTTCCCCATTCTGGCTCTGTGACAGGGCATTGCGAGTCGCCGGCAGACATAGAGTCCGCACGGCCTTGCTCAGGGAGCGTGCGGCGGGCGCTCGCCTCCTAGCAGCCATGCACGAAAGTGACGACTATAAGCGGAGATTCGCGGGATAGAGCCACACTGTCGCCGCTTATAGTCGTATGACAGTCGGCAAGTGGTTAAATACATTTATGTTTCCCCATATTTTCCCCCTTTGAAAGCAATGAAAGTACAGGAAAATGTCTCAGCAATAATCCAGTGAGCTCCTAACTTCCTGTTTAAGCTTAGAGCCCAGTGCCTCTGCTGCACTGAAATCCCAAGCAGTGTTGTCAGTCCTGCTTAATCTTCCCCTGCTGGACTACAGAACACCTCCCCTATACTGTTCTCCATAACATAAGGGCGGGGTGTACTGTTTTCCAAATGGAAGAACTTAGGGCTGACAACACTTGGCTTGCTTGGGATTTCAGTGTAGCACAGTTGTCAGCTCACTGCAGGAAGGTCTCTGGATTTCTGGTGGTTCATATGGCTTTTTCTGCACTTGCAGCATTTTAAAGGGATAAAACATGGGAACATTAGCATGCAATGCGGAGACGTACTGAATAGGATTTGCATTATTTTGTCCAAACATCCATGACAGCTTGCGGCTTCACAGCCAGCTTCCTACTGTGCATGTGCAAGCCGCACTGCGCATGGTGAATTGTCCCGTAACTTTCTGGGACCTCTGACATGTCTCAGAAGGTTGTGGGTGGGGGGAGAACTGACAGCGAATTGCCGCGGTGATCTAACCGGTTGTGGGAGCAGGTACCCGGCAAAATCAGGCATCCAGAAAAAAGTGCCAAAATTAGAAAAGGAGGGGGGGGGGGGAGGAGGGCATAATCTGAACTTACGCTTTTGGGTAAAGTTCCTCTTTAAACACAAGCAAAAATGCACTCTAATACAGTTGTATGCAAAAGTTTAGGAACCCCTGACAAATTTCCATGATTGTCATTTATAAATATTTGGGTGTTTGGATCAGCAATTTCATTTTGATCTATCAAATAACTGAAGGGTGCAGCAATATTTCAGTAGTGAAATGAGGTTTATTGGATTAACATAAAATGCGCAATATGCATCAAAACAAAATTAGACAGGTGCATAAATTTGGGCACCCTTGTCATTTTGTTGATTTGAATACCTGTAACTACGTAGCAGTGATTAATTTGGAACACACAATTGGGTAGGTGAGCTCATTAAGCCTTGAACTTCATAGACAGGTGCATCCAATCATGAAAAAAGGTATTTAAGGTGGCCAATTGCAAGTTGTTGTTCTCTTTGACTCTCCTCTGAAGAATGGCAACATGGGGGGGGGCCTCAAAACAACTCTCAAATTACCTGAAAACAAAGATTGTTCTACATTATGGTTTAGGGGAAGGCTACAAAAAGTTATCACAGAGATATAAGTCAGGATAACCGCAGGATAACCCACGATCACGTGCCCATGCGGACGCGCATCGCGGCGATCGGTGGTGTTGTGGGTCAGTCTAACCCACCGCATTACCGGCCGAGGTAAAAGGCTTCCATCGGACCAATCACGGCAGATCACAGTGTAAATAGGAAGAGCCATTTATCGGCTTTTCTTCTGCTTAGGTCTGCGGACCTGAGCAGTGGAGAGCCGATCGGTTTCTCTCCTGACGGGGGGGAGGGCTGTGCTGAACGTTTATCAGGGCAGCCCCCCTCAGGATCGCCACACTGGATCACCAGGGAGCCGACCAGGACCACCAGGGAGCCCCCCCCCCCGGGACACCATAAGGAGGCAGCCCAGGACCACCAGGGAGACAATCAGGAGGCCGCCCAGGGACCACCATGGAGCCCCCACTAGACCACCAGGTAAGGGCAATACATTGCACTGTAGGGATGGCACTGTACCCATATGTGATGCCTGCCAGTGCCATACCTAACAGTTTTATATGCACCAGTGCCCACCTGTGCCGCCTATCAGTGCCCACCTGTACCACCTATCAGTGCCCACCTGTGCCACCTATCAGTGCCCACAATTGCCACCTATCAGTGCCCAGCAGTACCACCTATCAGTGCCCAGTGCCACCTATTAGTGCTGCCTATGAGTGCCGCACATCAGTGCCCATCAGTGTTGCTTATCAGTGCCCATCAGTGCTGCTTATATGTGCCCCATTATCAGTGCAACCTTATCAGTGCCACCTCATCAGTGCCAATCTGTACTGACTCATCAGTGCCCGTCAGTCTAGCCTCATCAGTATAGCCACATCAGTGCCCGTCAGTGATGGAGAAAATGTACTTCTACAAAGTTTTATGACAGAAACAAAATAAAACTTTTTTTTTTTTTTTCAAAGTAGTACAAAAAATAAAAACCGCAGGGGTGATCAAATGCCACCAAAAGAAAGCTCTATTTGTGGGAACAAAATTATAAAAATGTTGTTTAGGTACAGCATCGCACGACCACACAATTGTCATTCAAAGTGCAACAGCATTGAAAGCTGAAAATTGGTCTGGGCCGGGAAGTGTTCTAAGTGCCTGGTATTGAAGTGGTTAAAAATGTCATTTACATGTTGATGAGGGGAAAAGGTAGAACCAGGGGCGGCAAATATAAGCAAAATAAACTTCATCTTTAAAACTGGAACCCAGTATAGTAAGGTCATATCCCACAGCAACGGGAATAAATAACTGCTGAACAAAAATGCCGGTAGACAGAAAACGCATAACACAGTAACGAAAGGACAATGGCTTTAGCAGTGTTCCCCTGTCTTATTTTTTACGCAAGACCTGTTCAGCACAAAAAAGGTTAACCACTTCACATTCTCCCATTAACAGATAACGGTGGCCTCAGAGCTTCTTCTGTAACAGCAATGATGAGCTCCTGTCCACAGGAAGACTGTCCGTCATCAACCATATCCATCACAGGTCAGTTCCAATATACGTCCCGCTCCCAAAACTCTGAATTCAGCCATCCTTTTCTCAATTTCTTTAGCTTTCCAATTTGAGACTATCTCTAACTTTTTCTGTTTTTAATGTGGACCTGTCAGTAACTTTCCAATTCTGCATGATTACATTCCTGACATGTCCATTATACAGCATCCATATAATGTTTCACAAAAGCTCCACCTTTTATCATAGAATGAGCTCTTGAACTCCTGTCAGTGACTCTGTCTAAGCTGAGGTGATGAATCACTTTGTTGCAAACAGGAGGAAACATTTCCTTAGTCTCTTCTCCCCCAATGATCAGACTGCAACTTTGTAACTTTGCATCAAGTCACAAAGGCCCCTTTCACACTAATTTAGTGGCAATCTACCGCTGTAATAGCAGCGCTATGGCGCCGCTATTCGGGCGGCAGCAGGGCACTTTTAACCCCCCCACAAGGGTTTAAAAGCTCCGGCGCTCCCAGAGCGGTGTACAACCGCTGCGGGAGTGCTGCCCATTCAATCTAATGGCAGGGGCGGTGGAGGAGCGGTGTATACACCGCTCCCCACATTCCTGAAAAATCATGCTTGCATGATTTTCTTCAGCGTCACATTAGCACAACGCCTCAGTCAGAAAGCATCCATTGAGATGCATGAAAATAATTTTTAAAGCATTATTGCAGTGGTAATTTTAGCTCTATACCGCTGTAATAACGCCCCAGTGTGAAAGGGGCCAAAGTGAGAGCCAGCAGCAGGGGCTGACATTTGTGAACACAGTGAATTACAGAACTGCACAGACACCAGTATTTGCATATTTATCTCAGCCAAAAAAGTAGATGATGACCCTGGATGATACCTAAACAAAGGTGGCTGCTCTGTTCTGGAGAGAAATTCAAATTAAGGCATTGTCAAGGGAGTACTGTGAGCTCGGTGAAGGGTAATTATTACCTACAATTGTTACACTGATGCATTCATGCATGGGCTTTTAGTGCATTTCATGCCAAGCTTGTGATTTTTGGTGTTTCCACCCAGCTTAAAGAGGAAGTAAACCTGATTGGGTTTACTTCCTCTATGTTACCCTGGAATGTAAAAGCATAATGGGCTAGTATGCATCGCATATTAGCCCATTATGTGCCACTTACCCGCATTGGAAGCCAGCGATGTCCTCACTCCAGGCCGCGTCCATCTTCTGCCCCTCTTCCTTCCAGGGCCGCGATCTCCGGCTTTGTGACTGGCCGGAGTTGCATGCGCACGGGAGCCGCCAGTCACGGCACAGTCTCAGTGAAGGAACGGCACAGGGGCCGTTTCTTCACTGCGCATGTGCCCGGTGACGTAGGCACATCGCAGTACACTGCATATCTCCTAAGCCATGCAGGTTTGGGAGATATGCAGGGCACCTACATGTAAGCCTTATTATAGGCTTACCTGTAGGTTAAAGTGGTTGTCACGGGTTGACAACCACTTTAAAGGTGCTACCAGCTCATGCTATTGGATACTCAGGATATAACATATACTATATTACCAAAAGTATTGGAACGCCTGCCTTTACACGCACATGAACTTCAATATTGAGTTGACCCACCCTTTGAGCTACACAGCTTCAACTCTTCTGGGAAGGCTGTCCACAAGGTTAAGGAGTGTGTCTATGGGAATGTTTGACAATTCTTCCAGAAGCGCATTTGTGAGGTAAGGCACTAATGTGGACAAAAAGGCCAAGCTCGCAGTCTCCGCTCTAATTCATCCCAAAGGTGTTCTATCAGGTTGAGGTCAGGACTCTGTGCAGGCCAGTCAAGTTCCTCCACCCCAAACACACTCATCCATGCCTTTATGGACCTTTCTTTGTGCACTGGTCTAAATCATTTGGTGGAGGCTGCATTATGGTATGGGGTTGTTTTTTAGGGGTTGGGCTTGGCCCTTTAGTACCAGTGAAGGGAACTCCGCATACCACATTTTGGACAATTTCATGTTCCAAACTCTGTGGGAACAGTCTGGGGATGGCCCCTTCCTGTTCCTACATGACTGCACACCAGTGCACAAATAAGGTCCATAAAGACATGGATGAGCGAGTTTGGGGTGGAGGAACTTGACTGACCTGCACAGAGTCCTAACCTCAACCCGATAGAACACCTTTGGGATGAATTAGAGCAGAAACTGTAAATGATACGTTCGCCTTCCATCCAGTGGATGGGATCGGATGAAAACGGACATGTTGTCCATTTTCATCTGATCTTCCCATAGAAAACAGCGGGGCTCTGGCAGAGCCTTCCCTGCACAGTGAGTAGAGATGGACCTGTAATCCACCGGCTCAGCGGAGATCAACGGAGCGATCTCCCACTGAGCTAGCGGACTCCGCTGTGCGGATCCGCCCCGTGTGAAAGGGGCCTAAAAGATGAAAAAGTTGCTTTTGTTATTTTATCTTTTAATAATATCTTCATTTTTATGTCATTTTTGGCTTGAGTTCTGATTTAAATCTTTTGTGATAAACTTCTGTTTTTTTTTTTTTTTTACTGATTTTGTTTTTCTCTTGAATCCACTCCAAACTGGAATCCACCCCAGATTGGAAGCTGGAATATTTTGTGATATCCTTCTGACCTCGCATTGGGAATGATTGTGCCTAAGATGAACCCACAACTATGACATCACAGGCAGAGGTTGCTGCCACAAGCCTGATGTCTTTAAATAAACTTTATAGGGAACATATTACAGTTGTGTTATCCCCTCCCCGACCTCCTCGCTTTTATCAGTTCCAGAGACAGTTAATCAAAACACACATTTGATGTTACAGTCACTTTAAGCCTCCGCTTCAAAAGAGAGGACAACCTAATTAGAAGCTTGTTCGTAAGCTCCACCACAAGCTGTGACTGACGCTGTAAATCAGTGAAAAAATCCCAGAAGTCTCCTTACGCATTTCCCGCGACCAGATAATTAGCGGTACAGACAGTGTCCCTCTTGTATTCAGTAGCAAGACACCATAGATGGCAGATAAAAGTGGACCTTACAGTAACTTTACAAGCCTGCATACGTTCTTTTTTCATAAAAGCTCCACCTTTTATCATTCACAGGCCATCATTAAGCTCCAGTCAGTGGCTTTGCCTAGACTGAGATGATGTCACCAGTCAGCTGCAGGCAGGAGGAAGCATTTCCTCGATCTCCTCTCCCCCAGTGATCAGAGTTCGTTGTAACAAGTTACAAGGTCAGAGGCTATAGCAAGGGCTAATCTGTGGCAGACGTTTGTAAACACAAAACCAAAGACTGCAAAAGTAGCGGAATTTACTTGATCTGTGAGCCGGCCAGTGGCGGCTGGTGCTCGATAATGCATGGGGGGGTGGGGGATG
>BLSH010461469.1:633069-645482 GCA_018402905.1 Glandirana rugosa
CGCTGCTTGCCACTCATCCCAGGACCTCCCTCTGCTGCCATCCCAGTACCCCTCTCTGCTGTCGTCCCAGGACCCCTCTCTACTGCCACCCCAGGACCATTCTCTGCTGCCAGGACCCCTCTTTGCTGATATCCCAGGACTCTTCTCTGCTGCCATCCCAGGACCCCTCTCTGCTGCCAGGACCCTTCTCTGCTCTCATCCCAGGACCCCTCTCCGCTCTCATCTCAGGGCCCCCTCTCTGCTGCCATCCTAGGACCCCTCTCTGCTGCCATCCCAGGACCCCGCTCTGCTTCCATCCCAGGACCCCTTTCTACTGCCATGTCAGGGCCCCCTCTCTGATGCCATCCCAGGGCCCCCTCTCTGCTCTCATCCCAGGGCCCCCTCTCTGCTCTCATCCCAGGGCCCCCTCTCTGCTCTCATCTCAGGGCCCTCTCTCTGCTCTCACTCCAGGGCCCCCTCTATTCTCTCATTCCAGGGCCCCCTCTCTGCTCTCATCCCAGGGCCCCCTCTCTGCTCTCATCCCAGGGTCCCCCTCTGCTGCCATCCTAGGACCCCTCTCTGCTGCCATCCCAGGACCCCTCTCTGCTGCCATCCCAGGGCCCCCTCTCTGCTCTCATCCCAGAGCCCCCTCTCTGCTCTCATCCCAGGGCCCCCTCTCTGCTCTCACTCCAGGGCCCCCTCTCTGCTTTCACTCCAGGGCCCCCTCTCTGCTTTCACTCCAGGGCCCCCTCTCTGCTCTCATCCCAGGGTCCCCTCTCTGCTCTCATTACAGGATCCCCTGTCTGCTCTACATTCACAGTTTGAGGGTGGTAAAACCTCATAGTTGAGCCCTGTTTTTACTCACTCCCTACCACACCCCCTTTAACTGCAGTTGCCAGGGGTGTACACATGTTGCAGCAGCAGCAGGAATTATACACCCTGTCACACTTGGCAGGTGTAGTGCCTGCCAAGCGTGCCCCATTCAAGTGAATAGGGCTCCTCTGCAAAGGCCATGCAACCTTGTGTACAGCGAAAAAAGGGTTAAAGCAGACAGTGAGGAGGCGTTGTATTGCCTCCTCATCACCTGCTTTAACCCCTTGGATCCCACACTAGCATGCTGCAGCTGCGTGCATTGCACATAGTTGCAGGGTGTTTGCAGAGTGGGACCCATTCACTTGAATGGGTCGCGATCGCACACCAAAAGCAACAGGGGTTTAATTCCTGCTGCAGCAAGTGTACATCCACAGCTGCTGCCACTGCAGCTAAAGGGGTAGGGGCGAACATATGCAATGTGAGCGCAGTGCAATAAGTAGGTGGTGTTTTGTGTGGCTTGAGTGTGAACAGGGACACAGGGGGGCCCCATGATCTCCTATTGCCCGGGGGCCCCATGGGTTGTCAGTCCGCCCCGGTCAGCGACATCACTGAGATTGCAGCCTATCCATTCAGTATAAATCAGTGACATCACTGAGAATGCAGCTTATCCATTTACTAGAGACTGGTGACATCACTGAGAATTCAGCCTATCCATTTACTAGAGAATGGTGACATCACTGAGAATGGAGCCTATACATTCACTAGAAGTCAGTGGCATCACTGAGATTGCAGCCTATCCATTCAGTATAAATCAGTGACATCACTGAGAATGCAGCCTATCCATTTACTAGAGACTGGTGACATCACCGAGAATGGAGCCTATCCATTTACTAGAAGTCAGTGACATCACTGAGATTGCAGCCTATCCATTCACTATAAATCAGTGACATCACTGAGAACAGCCTATCCATTCACTAGAGACTATTGATATCACTGAGAATACAGCCTCTCCATTCACTGAATAATAGTGACAGCACTGGGAATGCAGCCTAGAGACCGGTGACCAGCACTGTCAGTGTAGTTTCTCCTTCTCTAGTAAAGAATTACCAATAATTGTTACAAAGCTCTTCCTACAATCTCTGGATAGTCAGCTGCAGTGCAGTTGACAGTTGCAGCCAGCGATCACATGTCTGGGCTCCCATCACTCTCATCCCACGTTCTCTGCTCACAATAAACACATATGTTTACTCCGCCTGTGTGGTTGTGGCAGAGAGCCTGTGAAACAGACATGATCCATGTATCCTCCGCTTATTATTAGTGTGAAAGTCACCTGGCTGAATAGATTTTATATTTATCTTGGCGTAGGCTGTAGATCCAAACACCATTCTGTCACTCACGTGTGCTGTAAATCATTCCTGCAGTCTTCTAATGTGGTAGCAAAAGCGTATAAAAGGGAATCTCAGTTAGCCTTATAGGCAAAGATAATAGGCGTGCACAGGGGGTGTGCTAATCACTATGTGCGGTGCTGATTCGCCTAACTGCCCCCATGTTGGCGCCCTCCAGCTGCTCTGGGGGATGTTTCAGGATAGAAAGTGGGGGAAAGGCTATTAATTATGTTATTTACCAACACCTTCCTTTTCTAAATGAACACAGTGAACACACTCACTCATTGTGTTCATTCATAACTGAAGCATAGTAAATTGTGTTTACTATGCTTCAGTTTGTGAAGGAACAGGAAGCCGCTCAGCAAAGAGCACTTCCCATTCATTCACTGTCCCATGCACCGTGCCTTCTCTCAGGGTTAGGGTTAGCAGTGATGTCGCTGTCACTACTTCTGTCAGCCTCGTAACAGAAGCATCTGGCACAGGGCGCCCCCATCCCTGCGATAAACCATTACACCCAAGGCAGCCACCCCTCCTGCCCACACATTGTCTTGGCCCTGCCCGTGGCATGTGTGTTTGAGCTTTGCGGTGCACACCCTAATGCAATAGGTTGCACACACCTATAGCAAAGGTGCTGTTTTCTTCAGTAACATCTGATGCATAGGGTTGCACTGAGACAGTAGAAGTAATAAAGCGTGGTCTTTGAAAAGCAATACCGAACACACATTGCCACAATGCATAGCCAAGGGGCCACACCACCATTTCCAACTGCCGCTGCGCAGCTTCCTGGCCATGTAACAGTGAATGAGCGTTATCACACTGCTAAAGGCCTCACTAACTCTCCTCCTGCTGTAAGCATCCTGAGAACATCCCTTGCAGTCTCTTCTGCCTGAAACAGGAATCACCTTTCAGTGCAAATGAGCCTGATTGGCTTACAAATAAAAAAAAATTGGGTTTTGAAATGGAAAGGTCAGTAATAGCAGCCTACCAATTATGGTCCTGACAAATTCCCTTTGAAATGATCTACAGCGCATTAGTCTCATCCTTCTTTTCTCTTACAGATGTGGATGGGGAGGAAGACAATTCGGAGCGAGCGTGCGACACACTGCTAATGTGCATAGTGACCGTCCTAAACCAGGGCTTGCGCAATGGCGGAGGTGTGGGTGACGTCCTCCGGAAACCTTCAAAAGATGTAAGTCACAAAGTATATGGGTGCTCTGAGTGAGGGAGCAGCATTCCTATTGTTTGTTTATTGTAATGTGATTATTCTTTTCAGTTAACCCAAAAATAATAGCTAGAGCGACAGTCCACCTAAGGGCTCATGCACAAAGGATGTTTTTGCAGCTGCTTTTAGGGGCGTCTGGTATTTTTTTTACTGCCTCTGAACTCTCCTCCATTGTTGGCCTATGTGCCCATGCACACATAAACTTTCAAAGGAGTTTGGAGGCATAAGCGTTCAGGGGCAGTAAAAATAAAAACAACTGCCAGTGCGTCCAGGAGCAGAGGCTTTTTGGCTGTAAAACTGCAAAACGCTGCTAAACACGACTGTAACCGACGTGCAGCATCATGGCAGTTGAAGACTAAACAGAGGCCAAGATGGCAGCTTCCTTAGCTGAAAATGATAGGAATGTTTACTTTCAGTTTAACTCTTTGTACTTACACTTGTGGTTAAAGCAGAGTTCCACCCAAAAGTGGAACTCCCGCTTTAAGTACTAGTGACCCCCTGATATGCCACAATTGGTATGTCATTTTTTTTTGGGGGGGGTACCTAGTTTTCACAGGTAGCCAGCTTCTACTTCCTCTCCTGGCGCCGCAGCGCTGAACGGAAGTTCCCCTCTCCCCCCCCCCCTCCCTGCAATCTTCTGGGACACGTGGCAGGACAGGAAGATTGCCTGGCCATTCACAATGCGCGGCTCGCGCATGCACAGTGCGCGCCTGGCTGTGAAGCCACAGCCGGGCGCCCACACTTGTAATGCCTGTGCGGCGGAGAGGAGGGGGAGAGGAGCGAGGCTTCGGGCGGCCGCATCAATGGACTGTGGGACAGGAGAGTGTCTGATTATCAAAAGTCAGCAGCTATACTTTTTGTAGCTGTTGACTTTTAAATCGGTTTAAACTCCGCTTTAAGCTGTGTTTTTATGCCCCCCCAGCTACTCCTCCTCAAACTGCAAAGGCAGTGGAGGGGGTGTACACTTGCCACAGCTGCAATGCTTTGCAGTGCACACGATAACTGTGTGTTGGTGTATTTTTAGCAGATAAAACAGGAGATGAGGAGACAACATAATACCTCCACGCTGCATGTTAAACAATCTCTGAAAATTGATCCACCGCAGGCTGTTCTTCAGAATGCGAAGTTCATGTAAACAAGCCCTTAAAACGGAACTAAACCCCCCTATCTTTTACAGCCAAGGAAGCTGCCATCTTAGTCTCTGTGTGGTCGGCAGTTGCCATGGTGCTGCACATGTGATTGGTTATAACGCCAACCATTTGATGGCGTGACAGTTATCATTGTGGGAATGCCTTGAATGTAACTGTTTTGGGGAGGCATTAAATTGATGGGTTTTGTTCCACTTTAAATTTATCCTAACAGCCCACCAATGGTCAAATCCAGGGACGAGGTAAGGTAGAACTTCTGTCAGGTTTGTTTTACTCTTGTGTCCCCACTGGACAGATGTCCCCTTCTTTGATGTTCCCATAACAAAGTGTCAAAGGGACTAGGAAGTGATGGAATATCTGTCAGATGTGTGACAATCATATTTTTAGCATAGAGTTCAAGTTTAGAAACCCTGTACGTTTTTTTTTTTCTCTATGTATCTTCCAATTCTGGGCACCGTGTTCCCTTCATTTGTTGTCCTGCTGTCACTGGACCAGGAAGTGGGGAGAATCCTCTTCAATGAAGTCACAGAGAGCAATAAAATCCTGACGGTTTTAACCTTTCTTCACGTTCTTTAAAAAAAAAAAACACTTTTTTTTTCTTTTTAGTAAAAGTTGGGCTTTAACACTTGAGGATGTTAGAGCGTAAGATGTATGTCCTAAAAACTAATTTTATAGGACATAATTGTTATGTCAAGCTCTTCCCCCTTGCTGCCACTCCCCCCACTGCTATTACTAGTAATTACCAACAGCAAAATTCAACCCCTCCTATGTAAAACAACACTTGCAGATAGTCTGCAGAGATCATTGAGTTAATACAAGGTAACAATGAATTCTTTCATTGTATTTACAATTTATTTCATATGAATATTAAAGGTAAGATCTTAAATCTGTATATGTCATCAGTTAAAGAAATCTTACAATTTTTTAAAAAATAGAATGCGATCCTGTTTAACCCCCTAATCAGCCCTAATTATAACTCCCTTTTCCCAACTTTTATTTATATATTTTTTAATTTATATATATATATATATATATATATATATATTTTACCAATAATATACATTTTTAAATTTTCATTAGTTTTAAATGTTACTTTTTTCAGTGTCGCATAACAAGAAAAAATTAAAATAAAAGACTGCTTTTCAAAATGATTTTGCCATGCTTTTCCACCAGAAACGTCATTTTAAATGGCACAAGTTATAAAATAAAATGTATACTTTTTAGATACAGTAAAGCTACTCCTTTTTTTTTTTTTAATTGACGATGGTGAAAACACCAAAAAGTCATTTTTTTTACATTTTTTTTGTAAAGTAAAAAAAATCAAATGTATGTGAGATACATTAATTTTTTCTGATTTAGGAAATAAAATGACTTTATTGCCACTTTAGGCAGTATGTTCACTCCAGGTGGCCTGTTCTTATCTTCTCGTGTCCTGAAAGCCCTGGGCCTGCACCTGAAACTACCTACATTTCACATATTGTACCAAATACAACCCAGATAGGAACTATACAGTATATATAAATATATCATATAGAAACATTGCTAAACACATCCATACCATCCTATATTTCAGGAGCCTTTGTTTGCTGCACGAGTTGTTTATGACCTCCTCTTCTATTTCATCGTCATCATCATTGTCCTGAACCTCATCTTTGGTGTCATCATTGATACTTTTGCTGACCTGAGAAGTGAAAAGCAGAAGAAAGAGGAAATTCTGAAAACAACTTGCTTCATCTGCGGTGAGCCTCTGATCTGGTGCAGCCCCTAGAGGGGCTCTGGTGGTTGGGGCCCTTGGGTGCCATAAAATGGCAAAATAACAATTTTGATCTTTGTAAAGGGACCCTTTTTTGGCCACTATAGTTAATTCCTGAAAAACAGACCTTAAAATAAATAACTTTGCTTCTCCGTAAAATAAATAACTATAAAGGGATTCTCCAACCCATCGAACTGTTAATGGGCAGGCTGAATGTACCAAGTTGATCAATCAATCAACTTGGGTACAACCAGCCTGCCAGAATCTCTTGTGACTATCGCTAGCAATAATCACTGTATTCTCCCAGTGGGGATGGGTTCCCCCGCCCTCCCCCACCGTGAGAAGGCAATGGCCTGGCAGGAGGGATTCCCAGATCAACACTGTCTGTGTTGATGGGGGAGGCAAATTTCTTTCCTGCAACCAAGATTTGCATGTATGGCTGGCCTAAGTGTCCTACTGATTTCTTTTATGTCAGAGCTGCATTTCCCACCCTGCAGACACGCATATACACTCCTCTTGTATACATGTGGCTGTGGGGAGGGGAATGCCTTGGCCTCTTATGATTGGTGGTTCACCGTGACAAATTCCTGACAGGATAGCTCAGGCGGGTTCAGACTAGTACCCACTCATCCTTTGTCTCAATCAAAAGCCCATATGGCAGGGTCACATGGTAGGAGCAGAATTCGGAGACAGGGGCAAGACGTTGTCACCCTATAAAATGGTTTGCCCGACCAAGCACCTTTGTGGCAAGATCACCATGAATTTTTAATGAAAGCTGCAGATTTAAACAATATTGCAAATCACTTTTAAAATACATTAACATGTTATATGACATGTTAGCAATCACATCTACTTTAAAGAATGCAGTTGCTTAAGACTTATTCATTTTATGACACTCTACATAGTTAGTGAAGTTGAAAAAAGACACAAGTCCATCAAGTCCAACCTGTGTGTGCTTTTATGTCAGTATTACATTGTGTACCCCTCAATGTTGTGGTCCCTTAGCTGCCCATCTAATAGGCTTTTGAAATTATCTATGCTCCCAGCTGAACCACTGTTTGTGGAAGAGAATTCCCTCACTGCACTTACCGTAAAGAACCCTCTATGCAGTTTAAGGTTAAACCGCCTGTCTTCTAGTTTTAGTGAATGGCCGCATGTCTTTGTGTACTCCCTTGCGCGGAATAGTTTTGTCCCTATTGTGGGGTCACCAGTACAGTATTTGTACATTGAAATCATATCCCCTCTCAAGCGTCTCTTCTCCAGAGAGAATAAGTTCAGTGCTTGTAATCTTTCCTCATAACTAAGGTCCTCCAATCCCTTAATTAGCTTTGTTGCCCTTCTCTGAACCCTTTCCAGTTTCAGGACATCCTTTCTGAGGACTGGTGCCCAGAACTGGACAGCATACTCCAGGTGCGACCTCACCAGAGACTTGTAGAGTGGGAGAATTATTGATTTATCCCTGGAGTAAATCCCTTTCTTGATGCATGCCAACATTTTCTTTGCTTTGCTTGCTGCAGCTTGGCATTGCATGCCATTGCTGAGCCTGTCCACTACTAGGACCCCTAGGTCCTTTTTCATCCTAGATTCCCCAGAGGCTCTCCCCCTAGTGAGTAGTTTGCATTTATATTCTTGGTACCCAAATGCATTACTTTACAGTTTTATACTTTAAACCTCATTTGCCACTTATCTGCCCACCCCAGTAATTGTTTAGATCTTCTTGCAAGGTTTCCACATCCTTTGGGGAAATTATTGCCCTGCTTAGCTTGGTATCATCCGCAAATATTGAGATTGAGCTATTAACCCCATCCTCCAGATCATTTATGAATAAATTGAATAGAATTGGTCCCAGGACAGATCCCTGGGGAACCCTACTTTCTACACCAGTCCATTCTGAGTACTCCCCATTTATCCCCACTCTCTGGGCTCGCCCTTGTAACCAGTTTTCAATCCATGTACTCACCCTTTGATCCATGCTGACAGACCTTAGTTTGTACATAAGTGTTTATGGGGAACTGTATCAAATGCATTTGCAAAATCTAGATACACCACGTATACAGGTCTTCCTTTATCTAGATAGCAGCTCACCTCCTCATAGAAGGTTAATAGATTGGTTTGTAGTGTGAATGATATCGCGCTAGGGCCAGAGAAGAAAAAAGAGGGGGTATATAAGAGTGTCAAGACGAGCAGCTAAACCACAATCAAACTAATTGTTAATCCAAATCATGTACAATCGATATAGCGCTCAGCACTTTAGGTAGCTTTTGCAGTCAGAACCATAATGTTCGTATAAGTGTGTAAAATGAAAGAATTATAACAGTCAGTAACCCCTCGGGGTGGTTGAATGGAAACAAGTATCTTCAAACAAAGCGTTGTAAACTCAATTTATCAAATCCACAAGGAAGGATAAGAGATTCTCCAGTCATGTTAAGATGGAGGCTTACCAGAAATCAGGTTAAATGAGGCGTTGGACCCTCACCGGGTGCCAAGGTGTTGCTGGAAACAGGAATACACGTCCCACGCTCCACCGGTGGTTGGGGGGAGTTTCTCAGGTCGCTGTGAAGATGGCTCCTACGGGTCCAGGATCTCTGGATGATTAGACGTCCGCCACTCTCTATCGCGATGGTACGTCACACACTCCGGGGCGAGAAAGTAGGTCTTGCTTGAAAGACGAAGGTATCCACGAAATCCTACCACTCGTCCGTGGTGGTAATGGATGGAGGGTAGACCAATAGTTCCCACTCAGAGCAGGATCAGTAGGGATGGAGAAAACTCAAGATAGTGTAAAACCTTGCGGCATGAGGTATGTTTATTTAAATAAAAGGTTAAAAACCATCAAGTATGTAAAAGGATAAAAGTAACATGCACGCAGCAAATCAAGGCAACAGATTCCCGACGCGTTTCTGAACCCCAGATGACGTATATTTATACGAAACGCGTCGGGAATCTGTTGCCTTGAATTGCTACATGCATGTTACTTTTATCCTTTTACATACTTGATGGTTTTTTAACCTTTTATTTAAATAAACATACCTCATGCCGCGAGGTTTTACACTATCTTGAGTTTTCTCCATCCCTTCTGATCCTGCTTTGAGTGGGAACTATTGGTCTACCCTCCATCCATTACCACCACGGACAAGTGGTAGGATTTCGTGGATACCTTCGTCTTTCAAGCAAAACCTACTTTCTCGCCCCGGAGTGTGTGACGTACCATCGCGATAGAGAGTGGCGGACGTCTAATCATCCAGGGATCCTGGACCCGTAGGAGCCGTCTTCACAGCGACCTGAGAAACTCCCCCCAACCACCGGTGGAGCGTGGGACGTATATTCCCGTTTCCAGCAACACCTTGGCACCCGGTGAGGGTCCAACGCCTCATTTAACCTGATTTCTGGTAAGCCTTCATCTTAACACGACTGGAGAATCTCTTATCCTTCCTTGTGGATTTGATAAATTGAGTTTACAATGCTTTGTTTGAAGATACTTGTTTCCATTCAACCACCCCGAGGGGTTACTGACTGTTATAATTCTTTCATTTTACACACTTATACGAACATTATGGTTCTGACTGTAAAAGCTACCTAAAGTGCTGAGCGCTATATTGATTGTACATGAAATAGATTGGTTTGGCAAGAACGATTTTTCATGAAACCGCTGATTACCGCTAATGATACTGTTTTCATTACAATAATCTTGTATATAATCCCTTATTATTCCCTCCAAGAGCTTGCATATTATTGATGTTAAGCTAACTGGCCTGTAGTTCCCAGGGATGTATCTTAGTCCTTTTTTATATATTGGTGCTATATTTGCTTTTCTCCAATCAGTTGGCATCATACGAGTCAGTAGACTGTTCTTAAAAATTAGGTCTTGCAATTTCTTGACTGAGTTGCTTAACCACTTCAGCCGCGGAAGGATTTCACACTTTAGGACCAGAGCACTTTTTGCGATTCGGCACTGCGTCGCTTTAACTGACAATTGCGCGGTCGTGCGACGTTGTACCCAAACTAAATATGCGTCCTTTTTTCCCCACAAATAGAGCTTTCTTTTGGTGGTATTTGATCACCTCTGCGTCATTTCTGATCGCCGCTATAAACAAAAGAAGAGCGACAATTTTGCAAAAAAAACACAAATTTCTTACTTTTTGCTAAAATACAAATCCAAAAAAAAATATAAAAAAACATTTTTTTTCATCGGTTTTGGCCGATTTATATTCTTCCTCATATTTGTGATAAAAAAAATCGCAATTGGTTTTTTTTGATTGGTTTGCGCAAAAGTGTCCGCGTTTACGGACGATGAAAATTCATTTCTGTGTTTTTTTTTTATTTTTTTATTTTTTACTAGTGATGGCGGCGATCTGCGATTTTTAGCGGTACTGCGATATTACAGCGGACATGTCAGACATTTTGACACTTTTTTGGGACCATTGGCATTTATACAGCGATCAGTGCTATAAAAATGCACTGATTACTCTGTACATGCCATTGGCAGTGAAGGGGTTAACCTGCAAGGGGCGCTCTAAGGGTTAACTGTGTTCCCTGGGCGTGTTCTAACTGTGTGTGGGCTGCCCTAGCTGGGGAAGGGGAGCGATCACAGCTTCCATATAGAGGAAGGCTGTGATCACAGCCCTTCCCCCTCTCACAGAAAGGAGATCCGTGTTTACTTACACGGACCTCCGTTCTTTCACTGCGGGGGGGGGCATCGCGGGTAGCCGGCGGAGATCGAGTCCGCCGCACCCGATCCCTGGCCTCCCCCGAACACAGTGAGCGCGGCGGCGCGCGCTCACAGTGCACGATCTCGCAGCCACCATCGTATGACGGCGGTTTGCGATATCGAGCCATCTTGTCGCCGTCAACCTGTGGTTGACGGTCGGCAAGTGGTTAAGGACCCTTGGCTGCAAGCCATCTGGTCCCGGTGACTTATTACTGTTAAGTTTTTCAAGTCTATTCCTAATTTTATCCTCAGTTAGCCATGAGGGTGCTTCCTGCGCCCTGTCGTGAAGACCAGCATTGTAGTTTTGGATACTTGAGCCCCCCATTTCCTTTGTGAATCATTTGTAACCAGATTCCCTTTGTGATTCTTTATGGGGCCACTATGATCTGACCTCCCTCTCTTACTATTTATATACTTAAAGAATTTCTTGGAATTCTTTTTACTCTCCTCTGCTATGTGTCTTTCATGTTCTATCTTAGCCGCCCTGATTGCACACTTATATTCCTTATTGTATACCTTATAAGGATGGAATGCTGACTGGGACCCCTCAACCTTGTATTTTTTTGAAGGCCTTCTCCTTTGCGTTTATATGTGCTTTACGTCTGAGGTAAGCCACCCTGGTCTTTTATTAGGTCTTTTAAATTTATTTCCCATTGGGATACACTGGCTAATACCTTCGTTTAGTATGTGCTTGAAGCACTCCCATTTTTCCACCGCGTTCATTGTTCCTAGAATTTTATCCCAGTTAACATCCTCCAGCAAGGAGCGTAGTTTATGGAAGTTGGCTCTCTTAAAATTCAGTGTCTTTGTATTCCCCTTATGTTTCCTATTTGTGTACTTGTATACTGAGATAATTGACCCGTGACCGCTATTACCTAGATTGCCCCTTACTTCCACATCTGTGATCAGGTCTGTGTTGTTAGTAATCAGAAGGTCTAATAATGCTTTTTTTCTTGTTGGTGCATTTACCATCTGACGCATGAAATTGTCCTGCAGGACATTTAGGAAATGGCGAGCCTTAGCTGAGCGCTCAGTACCTTCCGCCCAGTCTATATCTGGATAATTAAAACCCCCCATTATAATGACACTTCCCATCTTTTCCGCTATTCCAAATTGTGATAGGAGGTCTGCCTCCACCTCTTCCCTCTGGTTAGGGGGCCTATAGCATATTCCCAGTATTACTTGGTATCTTCCCTTTGTAGCTTTACCCATAAGGATTCAACCTCCTCCCTTGATCCACTAGTAATGTCTTCCCTCACATTTACTTGTACGTCATTTTTTATATACAGGCATACCCCTCCCCCTTTTTTGCCCTCCCTATCCCTGTGATATAGGGAATACCCCTGAATGGTAGCCAGCCAATCATGAGACCTGTTGAACCAAGTCTCTGAAATTCCCACAAAAT
>BLSH010461469.1:663470-676882 GCA_018402905.1 Glandirana rugosa
AGTAAAGGGCCGACAGGATGTCTCCACCCGAGATACACTTAACGACGTCACAGATTACGTGGCAAAGTCTTCGGGTGTCACACGTCACTTTAGTCTCATTCGTTAAAGTAATGTCCTCTCCTCGGACTAGGTGTCACGTTCTGACTTCCCTTCCGACCTCTCAAGTCGCCATGTAACCCGGATCGTAATCTATATAAAAATCACAATTCACGTTGTACGATTTATTACACGTTTAGTTTGTTAAGGTCCGTAAATAATGTAGAATGTATCTAGTGTAGTGAAGACCCAAACAATTGACGTCCTTGTTAGTCGCTTGTTGTCACTTATGGGGCTGGTGTAAGGCTTACACTGGCAGCAGCAGGGGTATTCACTGTTGTTCGCTGATTGTTCCTGCAGTTAACAAACCCAGAAGTGATGTGATCTATGTAAGATGTAATAAATGCCTGGAATTGTTTGATTTGCACATTATTTAGCATGTTGCACTTAACACTAAAAATATATCTAATGCTAGGCCCAATGTACCGCTGAACTCTCCAGCCTTCCCTTCAGTCTTGCACTGTGGATCAGGCTCCTCTCCTGTAATGAAATTGCTTACTCTGATTTCACTGCACACTGTGGGCTTCTGAAACGGTGCATTAGACACTGCAGCAATTCACATAGAGCCCACCTCTGTAGGACAGCCGGGAAATGAGGTGGGCTCTATCTGAATTCCAGCATCATCTATCACCCCCCCCCTACAGCCATACCGCCCCTGGCCTGCCCCTTTTATTCATTGGATTTCAGTTCTTTGAATCACGGGGGCTCAGCACACATATAAGTGTAACCTAGGGCATTTCGCATGCAAATACAGCTTGCCAGTCTTCCAGACTGATTTCCACTGCCCAAGGCATTTTGATGTTTACATAACTCCTTCCAAGAGCCAGCCCACTCATTACATCAGGACTGAGGGTTTTGAGATGAGTTGCAAGGTGCTGTGATGTTTTCAGGAAGTACCAATGTTTCATGTATACCACCCTCCAATAGCCATATCTGCCTGCATTGCATAGAGAACCAGTGATAATGTGGGGCTAAAATAAGGTATGTACTGAAAACAGGTTTTAATTAAAGTGTCACTAAACCCACATCATAAAAGCTATCAGTAAATGGTGTATTACATGCTGGTCATGCTCACTCAGTCACTATGAGATTCATTTTTTATACTCTGCAAAAAAACTGGTTGATCCTGCTGTTCTCCATCTCCCCCTGCTGTCCATGTCCCCAATTCAGCTAGGGATTTTGCAGCTGTGGTGGCAACTCTGCACATGCTCAGTTTTCAGTGAGTTTCTATGGTGAGGATTTCCTCCCTATCACATCTGAGCAGCCCATGTGACTATAGAGTCACACATGTGGGCGTACACACAGTGGTAAATAACAGCCCACTCCCTCCCTCCTCCTCCATGCCCACTAACCAGCTCAACACAATGGGGCTGAGATATTACTTGCAGATTGACGAAGGCTTCACCTCCCTCTTCTTCTAAAACACAGGCTGGAGAGGCGTGATACAGCCTTGTGACTGGCAGAAATCTGCCCACGTCATGTCATTTACACAAAATAATAAAGATCTCATTTCAAATATTTATTTGCATGCCAATTTGAAACAGTTTGTTGATATTATTTATTTGTTTTTACTCTGCATTCCAAAGGCTGTTTTTTTTTTTTTTTTTTTTTACGTTGAACGTGTGACCAGCAGCACAGGACTAGAAGCTCTTCCTGCTCATGTTTCCCTGCAGAAAGGCTGGGAAAGAGCTGGGTCATGTGACAACTGTATATTGATTAGGAAAAAGGTACTTTAATGTTTTTTAATTGAAATAATTACAGTGCCATCACCCATATACAGAAATAGTAGGGACCATGTAAATTAAGGTGTGTGTTTAGTATCACTTTAAACATTTCGGGAAAGGAGGAACCAAGGAAGTAAAATATATTAAACGTCATCTTTAAAGTTCTGAATTCCAGATTAGAGATCTAGAAAGGGCAAGGGTTGGAGGTGGAGTTTACCTTCAAGAAGTTGAAATATGAGTCAAATGTAACATTAGTTGCTGTGAAAGTAAACTTTATTCTGTATAACAGCTTTAATGTCAGTGGATTTTTCGATAATTTTTTCACAACAAAACACCCTCGGAATGTACTGTTGTACTTGTCTCCTGGGGTTTCACAGCATTGTAACCTTTGTCTGCCAGGTTTAAACTTTTGCCGCATTTCAGCGCTCAGCCCACTGGAGCGTTGTCACTCGCTGCAAGTTTCCTGGAAAGAAAAGAGCTTCAAGGTCTTCACCGTACCAAAGAGCATAGTCTACTATTCCCTGGTACTGGCGTGATCTTGTCGTGACATAACTCACACTTTCTGAAACAAACAGGGAAAGTACATAGGTGGGAAACTTTTTTTTTTTTCCCCGGAATCTTTTGCTGGTTGAAAGGCAAGGATAAAAAAAAAAAATCCAAAGGCTTTTTTGAACTCTTTATATGTGGAGCTGGTGATTTTTTTTCTGGCACAGCTCCAGGCTTTAGAAACCCTTAGAAATACATTTAGCCCAGGTTCACACATAGCCCTGGTTCAGATATGTGCAATCTCAGAGATCGCATGTGATTCGCACCCGCTCTGCAGGATTCACGTGCAACAAAACTGGGGGTGTCATTAACTTTGTAATGACACCTGCCAGCAGTTCGCAGAAGGTACTGTGAACGGCCTGCGGGAGTGATGCGATACGGGAACCGGCTCTGTAATCGCGCTGGTTCCCGCATCACACGTATCTGAACCAGGGCTGACTGCGGGTTAGAAATTGTGTGAACGGGCAATGTAGACTAGTAAATATGAATATTCTAGTCTACATTGCCCGTTCCTCTGCAAGTAACCTCTTGGTCCTCTGTGGCCTCACAGGGACAATTTTGTTTAGGTTCATTAAATAGTTTGGTTAGCTGAGGAGCACCCCATCGGGTGAGTGGCGTACTTGACTGAAATTAATCGCACTATTATTAAACCCGTCTTCTTCCTTGTTGAACTCGCACAATTTCATACCTGCATGTCAGTCCGACTTCGGGAGCAATTTCAGAGACATCTGTGCAGGTTTATGCACAGATGTCTATTGAAATTGCCACCGAAGTCGCCAAAAGTAGTGCAGAAACTACTTTTAGGACTCGTGAAAGTCGGCGTCGCAGCGATTCGGGCGGTGCCATTGTCAACAATATCCGCCGATTTGACATGTCAAATTGCATGCCAAATCGGCCCGATGTGAATGTGGGCTTAAGGCTGAACCCAATGGAAAAAGCTAAATACACTGATGAAATACATGTGAGAGCTGTATTACTTGCCAATAGGATTTGTATTTCTGTCCATCCAGTTCTGAGATTTGCATAGCTCTGACACACAGCACAGCCCTGTCTGGCAGGGCAGGAGACTTGATTTGGGCTTGGTGCAGTTCATTAGCACTTGCAGGTCTTGTTCCCTCCCCAAACTAGCCTGTGATTGGAGGGTGAAGTGGAAGCAGGAGGCTGATGAGCTAGTTTCTCTGTCCCTCTGCTCTCTCTTTCTATCAGCCTGTCCTTTGTTTGCATATGAACACTGCAGCAAAACTGATTGGCTCCTTTTGCTGCTTCTCGCTTTCCCAGTCTGAGCTCTGGTGTACAGGAACTGTAACAGGCTGATAAACACTGTTTGTCTTTCAAAAACACATTTGATGATGCATTAAAGTGGTTGTAAACCCCCAATTCGGAACTTGTACCTATAGGTAAGTCTACAATAAGGCTTACCTATAGGTACAGAAAATATCTCCTAAACGTGCACCGTTTAGGAGATACTTACCTTGTAGTGTGCCGATCATGTCATCGTCACATGCGATGTGAAGAAACGGCCCTCTGTGCCATTTCTTCACTAGCGAGTGCCGTGATTAGCGTCTCACACATGCATACACGGAAGTGACGTCACGCGACTCCAGCCAGTCACAGAGCCGGAGTTCACGGCCCCGGAAGGAAGAGGGGCTGACATGGATGCGGCCTCCAGCGGGGGCAGCGCAGGCTTCATTTTCAGGTAAGTACCACATAATGGGCTAGCATGCGATGCATACTAGCCCATTATGTTTTTACTTTGCAGGGAACAAAAGAGAAAGTAAAAACCATAAGGGTTTACTTCCTCTTTAATGAGTGCATAATGTGTTCATGTTTTGGCTTTTATATCTGCCAGGAGTTCATCTATACAGTCTTGCCGGTCACTTTATGAGGTTTGTGTGAATAAATGACAGGTGTGCCATAACATAAAGAAAACAATATTTATGTATTTTGTTTAAATGCATGTTTTGCCATTAAGAAGCAGTTTGTTGCAGCAGGAGGAATCATTTTTCCATTCTTCACTCCCTGGTTGATCACTCACTGGGACTTTTCATTGTAGTTGGGCAGCACAGTGGCTAAGTGATTAGCACTTCTGCCTAGCAGCCCTTGGTTTGAAACCGCACCATGGCACTACCTGCCTGGAGTTTGCATGTTCTCCCTGTGTGGGTTTCCTCCGGGTACTCCGGTTTCCTCCTACACTCTAAAGACATGTTGGTAGGTTCATTGGATCCTGTCTAAATTGGCCCTAGTATGTGTATATATGAATGTCAGTAAGGCTACTTTCACGCTGAGGCGCTTTACAGGCGTTTTTTAACTAAAAAATAATGCCTGTAAAGCGCCTCAAAAATCCCGCCCCAATCCACCCCAATGTGAAAACCCTGAGTGCTTTCACACTGGGGCGGTGCGCTTGCAGGACGTTACAAAAAGTCTTGCAAGCCACATATTTGGGACAGTGCGGTGAGTGGTGATATACCACTCCTCTACTGCCCCTGCCCATTGAAAACAATGGGCAGCGCTTCCGAAGCGGCTGCACACCGCCTCAGAAGCGCAGCGTGCCGGCACTTTTAACCCCTTTTTAACCCCTTGGGGGTTAAAAGCGCCGCGCTCCTACCTGTATAGGGGCGCCATAGCACTGCTATAACAGTGGAAAAGCGCCGCTGAAACTAGCGGTACCGCCCGACCCAGTGTGAAAGTAGCCTTAGGGTCCTTTCACACGAGCGGATCGTTCAGGTCCGCCTGTCAGTTTTTCAGGCGGACCTGAACGGACGCTCCATTGTATTCTATGGATCGACGGATGTCAGCAGTGACATGTCCGCTGACATCCAATCCGCTCCGATCTGCCAAAAACAGACGGATGGAAGCCCTATTTTCCATCCGTCTGGCGGATCGGATGAACACAGACAGACAGTCCTTATTTATCCGATCCTCCATAGAGGAGAATAGAGCTGTGACAGGTCAGTCTCTGCACGAAGTGCAGAGACTGTCCTGTCATCCGCCGGCTCAGCGGGGATAAACATATGGATCCCTGCTGCGCTGCGGATCCCGCCTTAGGCCCCTTTCACACATGCGGACCATTCACCAGTTCATCAGTTTCGTCACATCAAAACGGATGAAGTATTCTTCAGTTTTTCATCCGTTTTTCATCAGTTTTTCATCCGTGGTCATCAGCTTTTTTTACATCCACTACTAATGCAAAAACGGATGAAAAACTGACCATTCGTTAGTTTGCATCCGTTTTTCGTCCGATCCGTTTTTTTGACGGATGAAAAATAGGGCTTTCATCCATTCAAAAAAACGGAAAGCGGATGAAAACAGATGCAAATGAATGATCATCCGTTATCGTGCATTTTTCCATAGAGTTGCATTGATGTCCGTTTTTCATCCGTCAACGGATGGATGAAAAACGGACAAACAGTCCGTATGTGTGAAAGGGGCCTTAGGGACCTTAGATTGTAAGCTCCTTGAGGGTAGGGACTGATGTGACTGTACAATATATATGTAAAAGCACTGAGTATATTGATTGCACTATATAAGTACCTGAAATAAATACATTGTAGCTGTATGACAAGAAAGTGAGAGGAGGTGCAAGGGATTAAGCTGCCAGAGACAAACTGAATACACACAGCCCAGAATATAACGACTGCTGCATGGGCACCAGGGTGTAATTGACTGTGCTATCCCTGATCCAGGAAGAGGAGGTGACCCTGGATTATGCCTGAACAAATATGGTGCAGTCCTCCTTGAGATACATGCCAATTGAAGGCATTGTCATGGTTAGTACTGTAATGTGTGTGAAAAGTAGCAAATACTTGGAAATGTTACACATTAAAAAAATACATCGCTAATGCTAGGTTCAGTTTCAGCCCCCCACCAAAAAATGAAAAGTCAGCAGCTACAAATACCGTAGCTGCTGACTTTTAATATTAGGACACTTACCTGTCCAGGGATCCCACAATCTTGGCACCCCAGCCAATTTTTCAATTGGCTCTCAGATACTGCCGCCGCCACCATCCCTTGTAAGAGAGACCCTACTGCGCATGTGCCTTCTGAATGGCTCGGAGGTGGAAGGAGGAGGAGAGGCGAACTTCCAGGGGACCTCACCGCGGCGAGTTCTCCCAGAAGTGGGGATGGGTACCTGTCAAAAACAGGTACCCGCTCATCCCCCAAAACGTGCCAAATGTGGCAGTGGAGGGGGGGGGGGGCAAACAAACAGAGCTTGCTCTTTTGGGTGGAGATCCGCTTTAAGGGAAGTAAACTCCACATTATACCACAAGTCCCAGGTGGAAAAAGTAACTGAGCAAAAATCATACATAAGTTGTTTTCTTTTATTTTTTTTATTTTTTTTATTTTAAAGCTGAAATGTGGAGTTTAATTTAAAGAGTAACTCCACTTTTGTTTAGGAAAAAAAATCCCCTCTGGGTGATCTCTGTACATTGCAGGGATTGTATCAAACTTTGTTGCAGATTCCTACCTTTTGTTATTCTGAAGAAATTACTGTTTGTTTGTGTATGGCCATGGGCAGAGTGAATCTGTATGGGAGTGGTTTTATAATTATTAATCTGCTGTTGCACCTGCAGGGCTCTAACGAGGAAGGTGGCAGGGTCTGCATCCCTTTAGATGTGATTTCCCTGTGGGAGTATCTCAGTTGCAGGGGATGCCAGAAATCTGACTTGTATCTTAGTGTAGAAAAGGGAAAAATCAGTAAGCCAATCACTCAAGCAGGAAAGGACATGACATATCTGAGGGGTGTTCTGTATACCATCTGTGTACAGAACACCTCCAGGTAGCCATATTGCATTACATTGTACAGAGAATTACAGAGCTGCAGATTGAAAGGGAAAGGTAATTTTTAATGACATTCAATTATAATATGACTTGTGTCGTAATTGTCTACCGTAGGGTTGCACCGATACTGATACTACTATCGGTGCCGATACCAAGCATTTGCACGAGTACTTGTACTCGTGCAAATGCTCCGATGCTTTATCTGATACTTCCTGGCAGGAGGCCAGTACACTTGGCATCCTCAGTGTAGCAGGGGGCCGGGCACAGATGGCCGGTATGGCGGTGGGGCAGTTACAAGCACCGATCTCCCTGTATAGCTTTTCTGACAGCCGCTTCTCCTCCTCTCCCTCCCGTGGCTGCCAGCTGCTTTACCCCCGACTGTCCCCCTGTGTCCTCTTCCGGCTCTCCAGGTCCTCCTCTGGTCCCCCTCTGTCCCAGATCTGTAAGGATGGCGAACCCCCCCCCAAAAAAGAAAGCATAAAATATCTATATATATATATATATATATATATTGTAAAAAATAGTAAAATATAAAATTAATAAAATAAAATTGTAAAAAATGCATAATAAAAATAAAAAACTACTGTCACTGAGTGCATGCCTCATCAGTGCCACCTATCAGTACCCATCAGTGCTGCATATTAGAGTTGAAAATGTTTTTATTAAAGTTACATTGATAAGTGTTGCATCATAATAATCGTAAGGTGCATTCTGAACATGAAAACAATAATAATAATTTACCAAGTCAGCTAAGTGGCCCATGTCTGACAAGGCTCAATATATTATAAGTCCATTTAAGGTGTTGTCAGGAGTGTCCAGCGACAAAGATGAACTAAGTAAAGTTACATATGATAGGTGCAAATTAGATATAAGTCAGTCCAACGGGAGCTAGGCCTACTCGCACCTCATGATCCATGGGTGATCAGGAAACATTCCAGATATTAACACAATGAGGCAACAAGAAAAACAGAAGAGAAAGAAAAGAGCAAAGAAGAGAGAGCAGGTGGCAGAGGTAGGAAAGAATGGAGAAAAAACATTAGGAAGGAAAAGGGGAAGAGAAAGTGAGTGAATGGGTGAGTGAGACTGGGTTATGGTAAGAGAATAGAGAAAGTGCAATTAGCGCCAGGGAAATGATAGGGGAGGGTCGTGAAGGAAGGTCAAGGGTCCTAGAGAGGCGCCACCCCTCAGAAAAACACCCCAAACCAGGGTAGGAATCATAGGGGTTCATATTTACAGAGAAACTGGGGTTCGCGCCCCAGAAGATGAACATAAGGTCGTTAGAGTATCAGAGGAGGAGAAGCAAAGCCAAACACACCACAATATATTTTATTTGTCTAAGGTGTTATTATCAAGGGCCAACATCTCCTCCATCCTCATTATGTCGTTCATGGTAGAGACCCATAGTGTTAAGGGCGGCGTAGTCTCCATTTTCCAAAATAGGTGTATGAGTTGGCGGGCTGCCGATAGGAAAAAACGGAGAAGACACCATTTCTGAGAGATTATGGATCCAGGGAGGATGGAGAGGAGGGCAATTTCTGGGGTCGGTGTCAGTGGCTCGTCATAGATCAGTGCTGCATATCAGTGCCACTGTCACATGACATTAAAAAAGTACTGGTTATTGGTATCAGTAAGTACTTGAAAAAAAGGATCGGTACTTGTACTCAGTCTTAGAAAAGTGGTATTGGTGCAACCCTAGTGTATGGTATATGAATTTTTATTCTGATCATGTTTTTCCCCACGGAAGTGAAGTTACCCTTTAAAGCTGAACTCCAGGCAGATATAAAATACGCAGTTTATTGCACCGCTCTAGACATTAATAAATCATTACATGTATTTTTGAAATGCAAGAAAGTCAAGTGGCTGAATTGACATGGTATCCTTCTCTTGGAGCCCCTGTGCAGCAGGGCTAGAGTGTGAGAGGAGGAAGCCACTCAGCTCATTTGTCTCCTCTTATGCTGACAGTAGGGGGAGCAGGGAGATGAGCTCATCACTATTCTACTTCTCCTTTCACTGTCTAGTCACAGGTTGGGGGCAGATCCAAGACAGCCCGGGCTGCGTGGGTTGAATGATGCTGGCCATCACATTGAGGGCATCTGGTATAAAAAAACAAAAGTACTGCAGAGGAAATCCCCACATGGACATGCATATTGCAGCAAAAGTTGGTTTTGTTATTAATTTTCATCTTGATATTTTTGGCTTGAGTTCTGCTTTAAAAGGATATTTATCTACCGTCTTAGTACCAAATGTCTTCGCAAACTCAAATATTAACCTGTGAAAGTAGCGGTGACGTTATCACAGTGCTGTACATAGCCTGTGTATAGAGCAGAGCTGTGGGAGGGACCCTGTAGCACCACCTACCACAGGATACCTGCAGAAAACTATAGAAGGGGGCGGAGACAGACCAGTCATCCTGCACAAGGAGAGAGAGCAGCAGTGACCGGTCTTTATTACAGGAAGCTCCTGCAGAGGTAAGCTTTCACACTGGATTACTACACAGATCTGGAAGAAATACTCAAAGCACACCAAGATTCAAAGAAGAATACACAGGACTCTTGTTTAGACAATATTTGCTCATCCCGTAGTGGCGCTCCATCCAAAACCAATAGGAGTGCTAGAGCTTGACTTTTCAAGCTGAAGTCAGTATTTAAGTTTGCATGTATGTATAAAGTAATTTCCCCCTTATTTAGGGCACTGATAGAAGGTGCGTCCAGGTTTGCTCAGCCACTTGTAGTGTCTGCTGGTGGGATAGAATTTGTATTTTTATGTCATTATAAGATCACACTGGAACCAGACAGCAGAATGTGTTTTCATACAGCGAAGACCTTGAGCTGTTTTCTTTCCAGTAAATGCAGAGCAAGCTGTGGCATTCCAATAGATTGTATGCTACTATATGAAAAGCTTAAAAAGGCAAAGGTTACAGCAAAGCCAAGTTCCCACAGCAAAGTATCAATAAATTCCAGGGCTGCTGAGAATTGTAGAAAAATCCACTGAAATTAAAAAAGAACCTAGTAACAAATATATTTTTAACCACCAGCTCTGGAGGGTTTTACCCCCTTAATGGCCAGACAATTTTTTGCGATGCAGCACTGCGTTGTTTTAACTGACAATTGCGCGGTCGTGCGACGCTGTACCCAAATAAAATTGTCTTTTTCTTTCCCACAACTAGAACTTTCTTTTGGTGGTATTTGATCGACTCTGTGGTTTTTATTTTTTGTGCTGTATATAAAAAAAGGCCGACAATTTTGAAAAAAAAATATTTTTTACTTTCTGCTATAAAACATTCCCAATAAAAAAATGTAAAAATCACATTTCTTCATCAGTTTAGGCCAAAGTGTATTCTGCTACATATTTTTGGTAAAAGAAATCCCAAAAAGCATATACTAATTAATTTGCGCAAAAGTCTACAAACTATGAGATAGATTTACGATCAGCGAATTTTAGCGGGACTGCGACATTGCGGCGGACAAATCTGACACTAGTGACATTTTTTGGGGACAAGTTACACCAACACAGTGATCAATGCTAAAAAAAAATGCATTGTTACTGTATAAATGACACTGGCAGGGAAGGGGTTAACATCCAGGGCAATCAAAGGGTTAAGTGTGCTCCTAGGGAATGCTTTCTAACTGTGTGAGGGATAGACTGATTGGAGGAAGAGAGACATCTGCGTTCCCAATTAGCAGGAACGCAAGATATCTCTCTTCTTCTGTGACAGAGTGACGGTCTGCCTTGTTTACATTGGCAGACCGCCGTTCTGCCTCTGCAGTGAACATTCACGGGTGGCTGGCGGCCAGCGGTGCTGATGCTGTGTACAATCACAGCGGAAGTGCCGCCGAGAAGAGAGATCACATAGAGGTACGTGATTTTGCGCTTAAGGGCCGCCCTGCCGCAGAATATGTATGTGGGCAATGTAATGTTCATTGCATGCATGTCCAGTGCAAGACTTCCAGGTATTTATTAGCTTTCACAGAGATCACAGTACTCCCCCTGACAATGCCTTCATCTGCTTTTCTCTGGAAAAGTACAGAGCCATCTTTGTTCAGATATCATCCAGGATGAACATCTACTTCCTGGGCTAAAATGTGAGCTCAGAGATGAGATGACACAGTCATGTAAATCCTGGTGTCTATGTAGTTCTTTGATTTTTTTCACAGATGTCTGACACAGATCAGCCCCTGCAGCATCGACTCACACTATTGCAGATCACTGAGTGGAGGGGAGACTGAGGAAATGTTTCTTCCTGCCTGCAGAATTCTGATGACATCATCTCAGCCTAGGCATAATCACTGAACTTGAAGTTATGGAGAAAATGTATGAAAAAATGATATAGCCGTGCATTGTGACATATCAGTTATTATTATTATTATACAGGATTTATATAGCGCCAACAGTTTGCGCAGCGCTTTACAATAAAGAAGGGACACAGTACAATTACAATACAGTTCAATACAGAAGGAATAGGAGGGCCCTGCTTGTGGAGCTTACAATCTAAAGGGAGGGGGAGGTGGTACAAAAGGTAATGGCTGCAGGGGATGATCTGATGGAGGTGACTCAAGCACAGTTCTTAGGTGGAGGTGGGGTAGGTTTCCCTGAATAAGTGAGTTTTCAAGGATTGTCTAAAGGCGGACAGGGTGGAGGCTGAGTGGACATTCGGGGGCAGGGAGTTCCAGAGGATGGGAGAGGCTCTGGAGAAGTCCTGTAGACGAGCATGGGAGGAGGTAACAAGGGAGCTAGAGAGCAGGAGGTCCTGGGAGGAGCAGAGAGGATGATTAGGGCGATATCTGCAGATGAGATTGGTGATATAGCTGGGGGCAGTGTTGTGGATGGCCTTGTATGTTGTGGTTAGTATTTTGAATTTTATACGGTCGGGTATATATTTACATATAGAGGCTTGTAAACATACTTTCTCATAGTGGAGTAGCCTGTTTGCTTTCAGTGAGCTAACCAGGCTAGCCAGGCTGCGCTGTGACTTTAAAACTTAGAGCCTCTGGGCTGCTTAGCTTTCTACTCAAACCATCGATTGATGAGGGTACAATCAAACCTGCCATGCCAGACATGCATTGGGGTGGATGCCAACACCTTTTAACCCTCTTGGTGATTGGGCCTTGTCGCTGAGCAGCCGCATATCTGCGTACCAATTAGCAGACACCCTGCATGCTCCCAGTACAGTTACCGGCGGCTAACAGAAAGCCCCCATTAGCTTCTTGTGATTGGGAGCTTTCATCGCGATCACGGCGGTCACATGTTCATAAACCTTGCCTCGCGTCCCGGCATCTTAAACCTCTCGACCACCTGTGTACTGGGCTGTAATACCTGTGTTACTAGGCTGCAATACCTGTGTACTGGGCTGTAATACCTGTGTTACTAGGCTGCAATACCTGTTTACTGGGCTGTAATACCTGTTTACTGGGCTGTAATACCTGTGTACTGGGCTGCAATACCTGTGTACTGGGCTACAATACCTGTGTACTGGCTGTAATACCTGTGTACTGGCTGTGGCTGCAATACCTGTGTACTTGCTGCATACTGTGTTACTGTCTGCAATATACCCCACCTGTGATGCTGAGCTGTATACTCCTGACACAATATTTGCAATACAGGGGACGGAGTGGGTGGATTCTATAAGGGGTGGGGCTTATGTGAAGTAGAAGGGATCAAAAAGGAAGGGCGGGGCCCGGCGCCCCCCCATCCTAAAACGTCACCAGCCGCCACTGACTAGAATTTTTTTTTCATTCAACCCAGCGGGCTAGACGGAAAAAAATGAAGATCTCTGGAGCAGCTGCTGTGCTAACAATCCAATGTTTGTACGGCAATCTCCCTGGCTGAGCTATTGTGTGAGCTATTGTGTGCCCCCCAAGCCAGAATACACAATTTCTCCTTACGTTCACTGACAGACGCAGCTCTTCATGACTATGTGGTGGTTTTATGTCAGTTACTACTAGGAGTTAACTAGGCAGGGAAAGAAAACAGCTGACCCCTCCCCTGGGGGCCGTCCTCCTTTCCTACATCAAACCCCCTTCCTGTATAGCTCTTCAGTTTCAATGCCTAGTTTGCAAGGAGTTGACCTGGTTTCCCTTCTGGGAAAAGAACTCGGTCCATTGTGACCAAATTTTCATTTTTTATTTTTAATTTTTTATTTTACTTCAATCAAAAGATGAATCTTCTATCAAGAAGCCGGTCGGGGCATAGAGAGTCTCAGTGCTCTGTACTTTCCCCGACCTGGCCAACATGATGCGAAGCCAGTCCCGCCACAGGGACCCGCCGCAT
>BLSH010461469.1:688648-705463 GCA_018402905.1 Glandirana rugosa
CTGACGTCGGAGTAGTGTTAACAACACACGTTTTAGAAAAAAAAAAACCTGTCTTATACCTAACCAAGTTTGTAAACAGTCTGATCAAACGAATCACACAGACAACACCTCTGAAACCCCAACTAAATGATTTCGAACTTTCACGTTTTAAACCACGTCAAGGTGTGTCTTTGGTTAGTCGAAGTTCCAAAATGACAGTTTCGAACTAACTTGTTCGACTCCAATCTTCGACTAACCAATCGTACGTGTCGACGTGGCCAAAAACGTGAGAGGTCGTAATCATTTAGTTGGGGAAACAAAGTGAAGGACAGGGCCTCTGTGTTGTCTTCACTTTCATTTGGAGAAGTTTCACTCCCTTTTTACACCGGGGTGACCTTATAAAGGTCAGTGGAAGACAAGACCAGTACCTACGTTTTAAAACCTGGAGGATAGTAAGAAACAGGATAACTGTCACCAGTATTCCTGTCTATTCCTTTCCTTACTCCTACTCCTTTTCTCTAAAGTAGAGGTTCATGCCTTTCCAAAGAAGTGTCATTCTCGACATTCTTACATCTTATCAAGTGAAACAAAGGGGTTGATTTACTAATGCTGGAGAGTGCAAAAACCGGTGCAGCTGTGCATGCTAACCAATCAGCTTCTAACCTCAGCTTGTTCAATCAAGCTTTGACAGTAAAACCTTGAAGCTGATTGGTTTCTGTGTGGAACTGCACCAAATTTTGCACTTTCAAGCTTTAGTAAATCAACCCCAAAGTCTCCACAACAGACACACTAAGCAAACTAGTCTGACAAATGTTTGAACCAATCCATATTCTGTCCAAAAAAAAAAAGATTTTGCACACAACAATTGTGATGAGGCTGCAGTCAAAGCCCTGCTTTATCTGGCTGCAGGTATTCTAGGAAATAAAACTCATGCTGAGATACAATAGAAGGAGTAGATCCATCTCATGTTATGGGAAGCCCCTCTATTCAGGATGTAGATCTGCTATCACTAGATCTTAATAGGTTAAGCCAATGTGTCATTGCTGTGTAGTTGTTGGACTTGCTCTGTAGATTATTCTTAGAAAACGACGTCACTGCAAAAATAATAGCAGTTTAAGGCACGGCAAATGTCACTTCAATAACTTCACAGCTTTTTTCCTGGGGAGTTGTAAGATCTCCCTGATAAGAGCTCTGTGAGTCACAGTGCTAGGCCGGCCGTAGATTGATCAAAATTCAGCCAGTTCAGGAGGGACTGGCTGAATATTGATCAGTGTGTGTCCTCCGTATGTCACAAGTCGATGGCTAGATCAACTTCTGTTCTACAGACTTTTGTTGATCTGCGGCCGTAGACCATTGACTGCTGCCGCTGATCAATCCCCTTTCACACAGGCTGTCAGTTTTTCAGACGGACCTTATTGGATGCACCATTCACTGGGGCAGCGGATGTCAGTGGTGACATGTCTGTTGACAGCCGCTGCTATCCGAACCGATCCTCTCCGCCAAATCCAGAGGGATCGAAGTCCTATTTTCCATCCATCTGGCAGATGGAATCGGAAACAGTTTTAATCCAATCTCCCCATAGAGGAGAGCGGGGCTCTGACAGATCCGTCTCAGCACAGTGAGCGGAAACGGACCTGTCATCCTGCCTGCTCAGCGGGGATCAGTGGATCGATCCCCCGCTGAGCAAGCGGAGTCCGTCAAATGGGCAAGCCCATGTGAAAGGAGCCATAGTGTAATATGACAGTGCCAAGCATGCTGTCAGAATACAATGTCCCGGGGAGGGGGATTCCTTTATCTACCACTGCACTTTAATTGCAGCATAGGAATACAATGGAATAATGTTACCTTTCATTGGTGTAGCAAGAAGCCATGCAATATATTTTGTATTTTTTGTAGCTTTTGTTACTCTCTCTCTTCCCTAAAAGTGGTATTTTCCAGTTTAAGTAGGTAAACTCCTGCACGTGAAAAACAAACATATTTTCCACTTTGGAAGTACCCTCTTTTATAAAGCTCTTTCAGTGGCTTTACAAATCTGCATGAATAAATTCCTGACATGCCTATGTCCTTTTTCCCAAAAGCTACACCTTTTAGTCATCATACACATGGGCGTTTTTTACAACCAACGCGTCCCGAGGCTGTAATTTTTTGGCGGTTTTGACACCGACACCACAAAACGCTCACTAACGCTGTACCGACCTTAACCGGCATTTTCAGGTTAAAAAATAGCAGAGTAATGTTTTTTTTTTTTTTTTTTTTTAAATGCATGATGGGTTGCCCCCGCCCGTTTCTCGGGTGGGGAGCCAACTTCTGGGGTTCGCAGACAGGTGGACTGCTCGCATTTCCGACCGGTGGGTGCAGGAAGTGGTGTCCTCCGGGTACAGGATAGAGTTCAGCACTCTACCCCCAGACAGGTTCTTCCCATCAAACTTAAGACTCCCTCTGGGGCGTTGGGAGCTCTCCTGGAGGCTGTCCAGAAGCTCTCCGAACAATGGGTGATTGTGCCGGTACCTCCGCTGGAAGGGTCCCGCGGTTTCTATCCAAATCTTTTTGGGTACCCAAAAAGGGTGGAGTCAGGCCAGTTCTGGACTTAAGAGCGCTAAACCACTTTGTGAAGGTGCGAAAATTCAGAATGGAATCTGTCCGTTTGGTCGTGGCCGTCCTGCACCAAGGGGACTTCATGGCGTCTCTGGATATCAGGGACGCGTACCTCCATGTTTCCATTTGTCTCCAGCACCAGCGATTCCTGCGTTTTGCGGTGGGAGACCTACATTGCCAATTTGTGGCGCTTCCCTTCGGTCTGGCCTCGGTTCCTCGGGTGTTCACCAAGCTGGTGGCTCCGGTGCTGGCACTATTGAGGCAGAGAGGCATTGCGGTGGTAGCATACCTCAACGGTTTACTCCTGAGAGCGGAGTCTGCTTCGGCTCTGGAGGAGAACGTGGCTATCACCATGGCATTGCTAAAAGACTTCGGCTGGCTGATCTATCTGCAGAAGTCAGCATTGAATCCCGTCCTGTTGCCTGGAATATCTGGGTCTGATTCTGGACACGGAGCAGGCAAAGGCGTTCCTACCTTCGGTCAAGTTACTGTTATTACAAGCGGCGGTGCGAACCCTGCTGTCACGCCAGTGGTCTTCCATACGGTGCTGTATGCGGGTGTTGGGGCTCATGGTTTCAGCCTTTGAGGCAATACCTTATGCCCAGAGTCACACTCGGCTTCTACAGAGAGTGATTCTGTCAGGATGGGACAAGTCAGCGCTGTCCCTGGACAGGCTGATCAGGTTGGGTCACCAGACCAGAGGATCGTTGAAATGGTGGCTTCGGGCCCCAGCCCTAAAGCTGGGGAAGTCTTTTCTCCCCCTGAACTGGTCGATAGTAACGACGGACGCCAGCCTTTCGGGCTGGGGAGGGGTCCTGGGGCGGTTGTCTGCTCAGGGACGTTGGTCGGCGCAGGAATCTCGACTTCCGATGAGTGTGTTGGAGCTGTGGGTGATCAGGCTCTGTCTCTTCCACTGGTCGGCAAGGCTGCGCAGCCTCCCAATTCTGTTTCAGTCGGACAATGCCACAGCAGTGGCATATGTTAACCATCAGGGCAGCAGCTGCGGAAGCAGCTCTCATTCTGAGATGGGCAGCAATTCACGTGCCGGCAATCTCCGCCATTTACATTCCGGGCTTAGAAAGCTGGCAGACTGACTTTTTCAGTCGCCAGAAACTGGATCAGGGGGAATGATCCCTACATCCAGAGGTGTTCCACCAGATTTGCCACAAGTGGGGCACGCCAGACGTGGACCTAATGGCGTCCAGGTTCAATCAAAAGGTGCAGACCTTTGTGTGCAGAACAAGAGACCCGTTGGCAGTCGCCACGGACGCATTCGTACCAAATTGGAGCTTCTTCCATGGTGACTGCGCAGAATAGCAGAGGAAGGGATTCCAACAATCCTGGTAGCTCTGGATTGGCCTTGGCGTTCTTGGTACGCCGATGTGGTGCGGATGGTAACAGATTTTCCCTGGTGTCTTCCGCTACGCGAAGACCTACTGTCACAGGGACCCATCCTGCACCCTGCTTTACCCTCGCTGGTTTTGACGGCTTGGCTATTGAGTCCCAAGTCAGCTACTGTTTCCCGTTGAATCAGACAGACCGTGACTCATGCGAATACTGTTCGGGGCTAAGTATCCCGTTTTTTCCTGTCATGGCTCATTCCACCAGGGCAGTTAGCACTTCCTGGGCTTTCAGACACCAGGCTTCGGTGTCACAGGTGTGCGAGGCGGCTACTTGGGCCTCGGTGCACACGTTTAATAAGTTTTACTAAGTTGATGTTTCAGCATCTGCTGCTTTTGGCCGCAAAGTTTTGCAGGCGGCGGTGTAGGCGCGGCTGGTGCCTCCTAAGAGGATTCTGTTGGGTACAGTTGTTGTTGCTTGCCCACCCCTCTTGACTGACACAGCTTTGGGACATCCCCACTTGTCTATGAAGGGCTGCATCTGTCAGTGAACATAAGAAAAAAAGGGATTTTATTAAAACTTACCATAAAATCCTTTTCTCTGAGTTCACTGACAGATGCAGCACCCACCCCTCTGTGTTGAGTTTGTACGGCTTGTTACAAACTGATATGCTATACACAGCAGGGGGATTATATGCTGAAGTGAGGATGGCCCCCTGGGCCCCCTAGGATTTTTTGCCTAGTCTATTCCTAGTAGGATGAGCATAAACCCCACTTGTCTATGAAGGGCTGCGTCTGTCAGTGAACTCAGAGAAAAGGATTTTACGGTAACTTTTAATAAAATCCCTTTTTTCTCATCAGCAGTATATAGCAGTCCTGTGACTTCTATCAGAGTCTGGTTAAAGCGTATAGGAGGAGTTTTCATCCTGCTCTTACTGTCCAATAAGGCTGCAGGACCCCTGACCCTTTGTCTGAAAAGTGCTGTTTGGCCCTGTGCTGATCACATGCCCTCTCCCAAGAAAAAAAAAAACCTCTCCTAGCAATACACACCAAGCTGAGCATGTGCAGCTTGTCCCCTAGCCTCTGTTCTATCAGGAGATGGTTTAGGGACTGTGGAGGAAGGGGAGGAACAGAGAAGACAGCATGAAACAGCTTTTTTACACAATCCAGAGGATTAACTCCTTAGGTTCCACATTGAGTATAAGAAGCATTTTACTGTTGTGGATTTAGAAACACTTTTAAGTGTAAAGTCTTGTTTTTTTTCCTATAAAAATAACAAACATGTTATACTTACCTGCTCTGTTCTAGTGGTTTTGCACAGAGCAGCCCGGATCCTCCTCTTCTCGGGTCCCTCTTCGGTGCTCCTGGCTCCTTCCTCCTGTTCAGTGCCCCCACAGCAAGCAGCTTGCTATGGGGACACCCGAGCCGAGTCACAGCTCCCTGTGTCCATTCAGACACGGAGCCCCAACCCCCTCTCTCCCCTGATTGGCTAGCTGACTTTGATTGATAAAAAGGGGCCTCAGGTAAGTATTAGGGGGGCTGAGGGGGCTGCTGGACACAGAAAGCTTTTTATCTTAATGCATAGAATGCATTAAGATAAGAAAAACGTTCTGCCTTTACAACCCCTTTAAGTAAAGCATGTCAGTATAAGGTCCCTTTCACACGGACGTCATCTATTCAGTCATGTTTTTTGCTAAGAAAAAATTGATGAAAACGGATTTAGATTACATCAGTTTGCACATCTGTCTTTAGTTCAGTCTACATCCATTTTTTCTTTTTTTCTAAGGTATTGCAGAAAGCAGAATCCACAATTGTATAAAAAATGTTGCTTGCCTAAAAACAGACAAATGGAATGGATGTAAAATGGATGGCATTTGTTTACATTCGTTCCATTTCAACTGATCTGGACATTGGCTTTTCCCTTTAAAAAAAATAGAATTGAACGGACGTAGAGGTTAAAGGATGATCATCCATTTATGTCCATTTGTCCATAGAAATAAATTGCTGTCCATTTTTCATCCCTCAACAGATGGATGAGAAACGCATAGCTCCCAACTGTCCCTGATTTCGAGGGACTGTCCCTCTGTCCCCCTTTCCTCCTCATTTGTCCCTCATTTTAGTCTGATCTTTATAGATGTACATAAAATGCACTTTTTACCTTTAAAAAAGTGTTTCCCAGTGCTAAACCTTTCATCAAATGTCTATATTGCTGCATTTGTAAAGTTCAAGAGCTAGAAAAAGAAATAGTACTGGTGAAAAAAAGCACTTGGGGGATTTAACTAATATTTTTTTTGTATAACTCTCCTTTAAGGTGGTGTGGCAGTGGGTGTGTCCTAAGTTGGGAGGTATGGAAACGGGCAGACAGAACGCCCATGAGAAAAGGGCGAAAGGTCTTCTAGGATCTTCCCCTGAGATCACAGTTTTGTATATTGTACCTATGAGGCACAGGTGACACCGGCCCCTGTCAGAAAGTTCAATCCTCCTTCCAAAGGAAAAGTACATAGTGTGCCCATGCCTACACAATCTACCTTTTTCAAGGATTCAGCTACTTCTAAACAGAACATTACAGGTGGGTGACCAGGCTCTCTGCATTCCTGGAGAATGTTGTGCTGTGAATCACCCAAATCAGTTTTCTTTGACCAGTCACGTCATTAGCAGGACTCAGATGGCCAATCTTGAAGTTCCCATGCTCAAGTGTTTTCAATTAATTGGCCAGTTATTACCCAGTGTATAGATTGTACTCATGGGACACAAAGTACTTATATCACAATGACAGCAAGACTTTCTGGTCAGCTAAAGTGTCTCTGTTGTTGTACATAAGAAAAACTGACTTATTCTTGTGCCTACGCTGATGATCTTTGCTACCTTCAAGAGATACCACTACTTGAAAAATGTTCTGTATCTGACACTTCCAGGTGTGACGGATAACTGGTTCCCCTCTGTGGTTCCACCCTTTCATCACTACGCTTTCCTGAAGCTGATTGTTTTCTATGCAGAACTGCACCAGATTTTGCACTTTCCATGTTTTAGTAAATCAACCCCATGGAGTCCTGCAGGTGTAACCACAGTTTCCAGGGGAGGACCAGTCTTCTGACACTCCTGGAAGTGTCAGATATGGAAGATTTATTAGGCAGCGGTATCTCTTTAAGACAACAAAGATTGGCTCTGTTAACAACAAGATAAGATAGTTTCCAAGCTTTACTATACAGCAGGGGTAGGCAACCTGCGGTCCTCCAGCTGTTGCAAAACTACAAGTCCCATCATGCCTCTGGGAGTAATTTTACCTGTCAGCCTTGCAATGCCTCATGGGAAATGTAGTCCTACAACAGCTGGAGGGCTACAGGTTGCCTACCCCTGCTATACAGGCTGGCCTTCTTAAAGAGACCCAGTCACCAACTTAAAAAAATACAGGTAAAAGCAAAGAAAAATCAAGTATTTTGAATGCTTACTTGCAGCTTTCGATAAATGATTTCTATTGACTTGCAATGTGCCTCTGCAGTTTGCTAGAAAATCTGACTTCTCCAGGTAGAGTCAATACCTTAAGACCCCCCTCCTTATACATCATAGCCCTCTTCTCTTCTGGTAGTGTCTAATTACTCTGTGCTGGCCCAGCTCCTCCACCTCTCCCTTCACATTTACCACATAACCTTTTATGTAGCTGTCAGGGATGGAGAGAAGGAGAATACTATAGAGTGTTCATTGAGTGTCATGTCTGAGTCTGCTGGGGCTGTTAACATCTCATTCAAGATGGCCTAGCCCAGAAGTAGTCTCAGAGCTTTTAGATGTGTACTCAAGGGAGGGTTTTTAACAGGTAAATAGCATGCATAAAATTGATTAAATATTATGGGAAGGTTGTTTTTTTAAAGTGAATGTTCTTGTGACAGGGTCTCTTTAAAGTGGAACAAACTTTCAGTCAATATTAACTATTTTTAATCTGTATACTTCTAGCATTAGTAAATTGACATGAAGGTATATTACATTTATTTGTTTTAAACGTTGTTTTTACATTTCTTCAGTTGCTTCCTGGTTTCTGGTCTAGGCTAAAATGATGTTATCCACCCCAGGAGTCTTCATGGGCATTTTTTTTTTCTTTCATTTGGTTGAGGTGAGGAGGGGATTTCTCAACTATGTACACCCTCCATGCCTGAGCTAAAGGCAGATTAATTCCTGAAAGTAAATGGTACATGAATCATCTGCCCTTACTCAAGATGGCCATTGCTAAAAATGCTGGGGGGTGGGGTGTGTTTTTGTTTTTAGAAAGTCATTCCTCAAAATAAAGCATGGGGACATGGATGGGTCGGTGAGTTTGCTTTAAATATTAAAAATGAATTAAATAGCATTTTAGTTTGTGGTTCTTTGATACAGTTTAGTTCTGCTTTAACTACAACAGAAATGCAACACAAAATTATTCTTTTGTTTATTGGTGCACTACCATTCATGCATCTGCTCTGTTTTAGGGCTGACAGATACTCTTTTCTAGTCTAAAGTCCGTAAATCCCTGGCGACCAATCAGAATCATCCACCGGTGCTGTGGTAAGCTGGTTTCCAGCTGATTGATAAGGGTTACCACTTACTAATGAAGCGTTCAAAAAGAGATTTTTCTCAGGCTGAGCTGCTGTGTTGATTGATGCTGTGACTGCATTGTCCTGCTGGGGAACCGGTGTGATAAATTAATCTCCTCATCACTCTTTTCCAGGAGAAGAACCTGGACTGGTTCCCTCGGATGCGGGCCATGTCCCTTGTCAGCAGTGAGGGTGAGAATGAGCAGAATGAGATCCGCAACCTGCAGGAGAAACTGGAGTCCACCATGAGCCTGGTGAAGCAACTGTCCGGCCAGCTGGCAGAACTCAAGGAGCAGGTAGGGGCAGATGTATACCTGATGGGTGACCCCTCTGTGTGAGCCTGGGGAGCCAGTTCCTTCTCAAGCTTCCTTCCAGTGAAAATAATGAACCATGCCATGCATAGGGTGGAGTAACTGTTAGCAAAAATGTTTAGTGGAAAAAAAAGTGGGATAAAATATATCTAAAAGCACAACAATTTTTCCTTCATTTCCCTTGTGACATAATGGTACCAAAAATGTCATACTTGTTTAAATGTTCCTTTAGCCAAGCCCATCTCAGCCTTTTTTTTTACATGGAGGAATCCTTAAAATAACGTAATAATAATACTAATAATTGCTAAATCCACAGCTCCTGGTACATTAGTGTGGTGGGCAGGGGGAAGAATGCCACTAACATTGGTGGCCACTGAGAAGAATAACCCTTACATTGGTGGCCATTGGGAAGAATAACCCTTACATTGGTGGCCATTGGGAAGAATAACCCTTACATTGGCCTTTGGGAAGAATAACCCTTACATTGGTGGCCATTGGGAAGAATAACCCTTACATTGGTGGCCACTAGGAAGAATAGCCCTTACATTGGTGACCATTGGGAAGAATAACCCCTTACATTGGTGGCCATTGGGAAGAATAACCCTTACATTGGTGGCCATTGAGAATAATAACCCTTACATTGGTAGCCATTGGGAAGAATAACCCTTACATTGGTGGCCATTGGAAAGAATAACCCTTACATTGGTGGCCAATGGAAAGAATAACCCTTACATTGGTGGCCATTGGGAAGAATAACCCCTTACATTGGTGGCCATTGGGAAGAATAACCCCTTACATTGGTGGCCATTGGGACGAATAATCCTTACATTGGTGGCCATTGGGAATTATAACTCTTACATTGGTGACCATTGGGAAGAATAACCCTTACATTGGTGGCTATTGGGAAGAATAACCCTTACATTGGTGGCCATTGGGAATAATAACCCCTTACATTTGTGGCCGTTGGGAAGAATACTCACTTACTGATAGCTAAAAAGTTCAAAGTTGTTATAATTCCTTACCTCAGTGGCAGAAATTGCTTATTGTTTAAGGAACCCCTAGCAACCTCTGGAGGAACCCTAGTGTTCCATGGAACTCTGGCTGAGAAAAGCTGCTTTAGCCAATATGTCTTTGGTTGTTTAACCCCCCTGGCGGTATTCCCGAGTGTTGCTCGGGGTGGATTTTCTGTACCAAGAGCGGTAACCCCGAGCCACACTCGGGATCGCATCGCTGGATCCAGGCAGCGTTACTCACCTTGTCCCCAGGATCCAGCGATGTCCCCCCACTGTGTCAGCGGGCTGTGTCTCCTGCCCGATGCCTGTGTGTGCTGGGCTTCATTCCCTGTGAGCGTTGCGTCGCACGGAGGCGGAGACCGGCGGCAAATTCAAAAAGTGAAACACACAGTACACATACAGTACACTGTAATCTGTAAGATTACGTTACTATATGAAATAATTTCATATCCCCTTTGTCCCTAGTGGTTCGCCCAGTGCCCTGCATGCACTTTTATATTATATATGTCATTCTTTCTGCCTGGAAACTTGATAATGTCCATGGCAACCAAAAAGTGTCTCTTTACATCAAAAGTGGTTTTTGATCAGCTAGAAAATAGTGATAGTAAATAAGAATCATTTGCAGAATTGAGCGATACTGATTTTTGGGGAAATTTATCATCAGACACTGAAAGTGACCACAGCGACAATTCTGCAACTGAGAAAATTTCAGTGTTTTTGGTTTGATTACATTATTGAATAAATGTTATTACTATTATGTTATTATTTTTGATAATTATTTATAGTTATTTATTATATTATAATTTATGATTTAATTTTTCAAACTTTATAATACCTGGGATGTCTACTAGACTCTTGTTTGGACAGATTTAAGTGAGTTATTCCTAAAAATTACAGGCCTACAATATAAAACGCCAAATTTCTATGCAAAACAATGTACCGCTTTTAGACGCAAAAATCTGACATAATCATACCACCAGGGAGGTTAATGACGTGGGTAAGGATTAGAATTACAGTCAGGTTTTCATTACGGTTTCCATAGTGATTTAAATCTGAACTCCAACTTTTCCTTTGGTCTTGCATAGTTGTACAGGCTACTTTCCTGCACTGAAATTGCATATTCTAATTTCACTGCACACTGTGAGCCTCACAATGTGCAATAGAAGCTGAAGCTGAATATGCATTAGAAGCCGAATGTGAGATTTTCTCTTATTTCCTCCTGTTGTGCCTCAGGAACAGGAAGTGAATAATAAAATGAGTCTGCCTACCTTTGTCTTTATCACAGTTTTGTGAATAGATTCATGATAACATTTAAAAAAAGACTCAATTCTAGAGTGACCCCCTCCTCTTTAAAAAAAATTCTGGAGTTTCCATAAAAAAACTGTCAACTTCCTATACTTCTTTTAATGAGACTTGCTTTAAAGGGCCAGTCACCAAAAAGTGATGTTTAAGACCCCTTTCACACTAAGGCATTTTACAGGCGCTATTTAGCTTAAAATAGTGCCTGTAAAGCGCCTCAAAAATACCTCCCCACCCACCCCAATGTGAAAGCCGGAGTGCTTTCACACTGGGGCGGTGCGCTTGCAGGACGTTACAAAAAGTCCTGCAAGCAGCATCTTTGGGGCGGTGCGGTGAACGGTGATTCACCGCTCCTCCACCGCCCCTGCCCATTCAAAACAATGGGCAGCGCTTCCGAAGCGGCTGCACACCGCCTCGGTAGCGCGGTGCTCCGGCACTTTTAACCCCGTTTTAACCCCTTGTGGGGGGTTAAAAGCGCCGCGCACCTGCCTGCATAGCGGCGCCGTAGCGCCGCTATAACAGCGGTAAATCCCCGCTGCAACTAGCGGGGATTTACCGCTCCCGCCCGCCAGCCCCAGTGTGAAAGGAGCCTTAATTGTGTTTATTCAATGCCAATATAGTAATAGGACTAAATTATTAATTCCTTCACAAGATGTATACATTACCAAAAAAAGCAATCCTTGACAAATGACAGAATCCAAAAACATCACTTAGCAACCCCACCACCTGTTAAATATGACAGATCTGTCACTTAAACTCTACACTGGGGTACGTAAGTCATGCATGCTATATGTAATTAACACAATCTACGGAGATAACATCCGCCCTGCCATATGGGACAACATTGGCTGATAATCATCTACATTGACTGATAGATGATGTATCAAAATATAACCACAGTTCCAACTTCAGAAAAGAGCCCAGTATGCAAAGCCATATCATAATAAAGGATGCAATGATAACTAGTGTGCTGCTACTCCCTTAACTATACAAAGTGCTGCTGCTAACACTGAAAAGCATGTTCCCACACCCTAATGAATACCAAAGAAAAAAATAGTATAGCGCTGCAAAATATTTGCCAAGAAAAAAGTGATGGATCTCAGCAAATCCACCTGGGATACTGATCCCAAAATTCCAGTGCTGTAAGGATAATAATCTGCATGTGTACAAATAATCAAATAACAAACAAAATATATAAATCCTGTATAATGATAATAATAATAATACAACATATATAACAAAGTTATGTATCCCAAAGTACCAGTGCTGTAAAAGTAAACTGTGCAATCTATGTGAAAGTGTCCCTCAATAATAGTCCATTGGTAATCCAAAGCTTCAAATCAGACACTCATCAACTTCTCATCCAGTGTTGTTGTGAACTCCAGTGCTCCAAAGAAAGGTGCGTGCACCACCACACCATGTGTGTTCCAAATGGACTCTCACCTCAAGTCTTGACCACCAACGGCCATACCACTCGTTGCTCACTAAGGAGGATTCTCCAGAAATATAGGTGGTACTTCCCCTTTAAATGAATCAGTCAAATGTTTTCTGGTGGGGTCCTGTCCTTCCAACTGAAAGTCTGCAAATGCTCAGAGAGGAGAGACACCCACCATAGTGTAGTAAAATAAAAATGACAGTTTATATTGAATAAAAAATACACTGGCATTCAAGCAGAAATGGTAAGCATAGGTGAATGGCACAGATGGAGCTGTGTCCAGCTTCCGGTGAAGTCACCCTCTACTCCACTCTTACGTGTTCCGCCATGCATCACGTGCCTCGCCTTGTACACATGCAGATATATTTCATGTGGATTATGCTTACAGCACTGGCATTTTTGGATCAGTATCCCCAGTGGATATGCTGACATACAGCACTGTTTTTTTTTTTTTTTTTTTTGGGCCGTGCTACACTATTTTTTTTTGTCATATCATAATAAGACTGCCAGATCCACTTCTATAGGGTATGCTCCACACAAACACAAATGTGGGGAAACAATTTTTCATATTTCTTCCTCCAATACATAGGGGATCAAGCTTTCCATTCTGTTTGTAATAACTTTTACAAGCCGCTGGGGTTATGTTCCATATCAGCACATTACAGTGTTATACATGAAATCCACTCATATTGAAACTTGCAGATTCAAGTGTATAAAGTGTGTTCCTTCCACGAATACATCTTCCAAACACCACATACACATCATAAAACCGTTCCTAATATAGATAGATGTATTTCTTCACTCCATTATATAGACATACAGTAATTCATTGGGTGTAATACTCATTTGAGCATCCCCTGCTCAATGCAGAACACGTGAGAATAGTTATTCCAGCATTCCTCCTGCTGTGTGCATGGTTTAAAAGTATTCAACATTTGCAGGACAAGTCATTAAGCCAGGGAACAAATGGTGGGACATCCCAATGTAGCTGGATGCATCAACACATTTCACCTACATCATAGGCTTCATCAGGATATTTATCAGTTATACTTAGTTTGGAGTAGTGAGATCTCTCTGTCATAGTTTCAACTCTATTCCAGTCCACCTAGTTTTTGGTATTCCTGACCACATTTGTGTGTTCCAGCACCTCCTGTTACATCATCCCTAATGAAAATTCAGCAGGGATTGTGGGAGCTTCTTATAATGTGCATAGCAAATGTGCAGACCTAGAGGTCAGCATAGGGATTGTGAGAATCATAATGGGAAAAGAAGGTGTGCAGAGTCAGGCTCTTAGCACAGGAATGGTGCAGGAAACCCTTATAATGGCACAGCAAGTGTACAAACCTGGAAACTTATCACAGGGATGGTGGGAATCAGGGGTGTTGCTAGGGGGTGGCTATTGGGGCTATAGCCCCGAGTCTGGGGCCCATAGCCCCGAGTCTCTTACCGGGTGGGTACAGTTCTGAGATATGTCTCTCTGGGGACCCTGATGTAAGGGGAATCCACACTCAGGTATGTAACTATATATATATATATATATATATATATATATATATATATATACACACACACACATGTATATTATATACATGTGTCTGCCCACTCAAGCGTACAACTTTCTTTACTTTGCTGCTATGGGCTCTAGCCCCAGATCTTTTGTAGAGCTAGCAACGCCCCTGGTGGGAACCCATCATAATGGGAATGGTAGGTGTGCGTGCAGACCTGGGAACCTGGGGTAGATATGGTGGAAACTACTCATAATAAACACAACAGGTGTGCAGACCTGGGAACCCAGGACAGATATGGTGGAAACTACTCATAATAAACACAACAGGTGTGCAGACCTGGGAACCCAGGACAGATATGGTGGAAACTACTCATAATAAGCACAACAGTTGTGCAGACCCGGGAAACCAGGATAGATATGGTGGAAACTGCTCATAATAAGCACAACAGTTGTGCAGACCTGGGAACTCATGATAGATATGGTGGAAACTACTCATAATAAGCACAACAGTTGTGCAGACCTGGGAACTCAGGGCAGATATGGTGGAAAGTACTCATAATATGCACAACAGGTGCGCAGACCTGGGAACCCAGATTAGATAATTTAAAAAACCCTCTGAATGGGCACAACAGGTGTCCAGACCCAGGAAATCAGCACAGGGATGCTGGGAGCCCCTCATAATGGGCACAGCAGGTGTGCAGAGCTGGCAACTCAGTGCAAAGTTCTCGCCAATAGAGTCCTTGAATGATGAAAAAGACTGTCAAGGTAAACCCAGGGTAAACTATCCAACTTCTCCCAGAAATTCAAATTTTGGGTGGATGGGTTTCTACCCATTACAGACTGGAAAGAAGAACTCATTTACTTGTCTCATGAACGAACTGTTCTAGCTCTCTTTAATATAAATGCATTCTACAGAACTGAATCAACTTTATTTCTGGGTTCCATTAAGTGTAGTACTTTGACCAAATACAAGGTTAATGTTAAAAACGAAGAGACCCCATCTGCACAGTCAGATGTAACCAAACAAGCTGACTAATATGCACTAAATATATCTGTACCACGAACCTGCTGACCGGTATGTTAATACACAATGTGCGCAGAAAGGCTCTCTACTAAACTTCGCTGTGTATGTGCAGCAGTCTGACCTTGCAAGACGTGGGAGAGATTCAGGAACGGCTGCCTGCAGCCCACACAGATTATCTAGTGTCTTTCTTTCTTCAATGTCTGGAGCAAACACATTCAATGTATAAGGGTCACCTATTCTTTGACTAAACTTCCCTCTACTCAGTACAATGCTGTCTGTAATCAGCGGTTTATTACATACCTGATGCACTTAAAAACCAGCTACCAGAACCATAATGGAAAGCATCAGCTAAAGTAGAACTCCGGGCAAAGTAGAAAATCTGACATCTATAGTTTTTATTAACTGTTGATCCTGTCAGTAGATCAGTTATCTCAGTTGCGCTAGTTTAAGGCACTGTCAGATTTGTAGAGGCCGATCTGCTGACAGCCTTAAAGTGGAAGTAAACCCTCATATTCTTTACAGCCAAGGAAGCTGCTTCTGTTTGATTTGCAACTGCCACGATGCTGCATATTTGATCACACCAGCAATTTGATGGTTTGACGGCTTGGTTGAGGGCACAAACAAATGTGACAGTTAGCAATCCCAGCATTCCAGGATTGTAACTGTTTTTCGAAAACATTAACCTCCCTGGCAGTAATCCCGAGTGTGGCTCGAGGTGGATTTTCAGTACCAAGAGCGGTAACCCCGAGCCACACTCGGGCTTGCATCGCTGGATCCAGGCAGCGCTACTCACCTTGTCCCCTGGATCCAGCGATGTCCCCCACAGTGTCTGCGGGCTGTGTCCGCCACTCCGATGCCTCTGTGTGCCGGGCTCCGTTCCCTGCGAGCGTCGCGTCGCGCGGGGACGGAGACCGGTGGGAAATTCAAAAAATGAAACACACACAGCACATACAGTGCACTGTAATCTTATAGATTACATTACTGTATGAAAACATTTCACATCCCCTTTGTCCCTAGTGGTTTGCCCAGTGCCCTGCATGCACTTTTATATTATAAATGTCATTCTTTCTGCCTGGAAACATGAGAATGTCCATGGCAACCAAAAAGCGCCCCTTTACGTCAAAAGTGGTTTTTGATCGGCTAGAAAACAGCGATAGTAAATAAGAATCATTTGCAGAATTGAGTGATACTGATTTTTGAGGAAATTTATCATCAGAAACTGAAAGTGACGACAGCGACAATTCTGCAACTGAGCAAATTTCTGCGTTTTTGGTTTGATTACATTATTGAATACATTTTATTACTATTATATTATTATTTTTGATAATTATTTTTAGTTATTTATTATATTAGAATTTATGATTTCATTTTTCAAACTTTTTCATACCCGGGATGTCTACTAGACTGTTGTTTGGACAGATTTAAGTGAGTTATTCCTAAGAATTACAGGCCTACAATATAAAACGCCAAATTTTCATGCAAAATAATTGTACCGCTTTCAGCAATAAATTCCAGACTCAGTCATACCGCCAGGGAGGTTAAAGTGATTGTAAAGTTTTTTGTTTTTTTTTAAAAAATAACAAACATGTCATACTTACCTGCTCTGTAAAAGGGTTTTGCACACAGCGGCCCCGATCCTCCTTCCCTGGGTGCCCCCTCGGAGAAGCACTTTCCCTGGGGGCGCTCTCACGAGTCCTGATGTTCATTCACATAGACAGCAGGACTCTGCACCACCCCCCCCCCCCCCCCC
>BLSH010461469.1:715571-750615 GCA_018402905.1 Glandirana rugosa
TTCTTGCGTTTTTTTACCTGTAGAAACTGTCGTATCCCTGATTCAGGTCACGATGCAGTGTTTCCATTGCTTCTGGGACGTGGTCGACCAGGCGGGCGACGTGGCTAAGACCACTCATGGGCTTCAGGGGGTCTAGAAACATGTCGAGGCAGCGGACAAGTCACTCGCTGACGCGGTGGTACCGGCTGCGGTCGCGGCCGGAGTACCGACGGGGGCGGTGGGTCTTGTTACGACACCTGTGACGAAGGCAGGCGGATGCCCGGTCTAGGAATTTTCTACCGCTGGGAAGGTACCCTTACCAACAGCGGAAGAAGTCCGCCCGGTGGCCGCCTAGGTGACGCCCCCACGGGTAAAGACATTGGCTGACGGGAGTTTCCCTATCGCGTTGGGTCCCGTAAGTCAGCCCGGGCCCTTAAGGTTTCCCCTATGTCCAGTATTTCGACCAGTTTGTATATAAGGAATGGCAGCGTCCGCAAAATTCCTTTACCCTGCCAAAATGGTTTTCTGTGCGCTATCCCTTTGAGGGCAGTCGGTTACAGAAATGGGCACCCCCGCAGTGGATCCGCCGGTGGCCCGCCTGAAGAAGGCGACAACCATTCCCATGGAAGGGTCGCCATCTTTTAAGGATCTGGCCCGTAGGCGGACGGAAGCAGTGTCCACAGCATTGTTCTGGGTGGCGGGGGCAGCCATGAGGCCGGCGCTGGCGTCGGCCATGGTGGCGCAGTCGCTCACTGAACAGGCGACGGAGCTGTACAAAGATCTGGGGGACTTCGGGTACTCACCAGAATCGGTGCAGCGGGCGGACCAGCTGGTGCAGGGTCTTCGTTACCTTTGTGACGTAGCACTGGACTTAGTCCCTATGCTGTCAAAGATGTCCATTTTTTTGCGTTCTTTAATAGACGGCTGCTGTGGCTGCGGTGCTGGTCGGGTGACCATGCATCTAAGAAGGGCCTCACAGACCTGCCTTTCAGGGCGGTCGGCTTTTTGGGGCTCAGCTGGATGAAATCATTAAGGAGTTCACGGGGGGGAAGAGTACCTTCCTCCCGGAACCCAAGTGGTGGGTACATTGCCGAAAACAGGGACCTTCGTCCTCTGGACAGAAGCGTTTTTTTTCGCGCGCCCGGTTCAACGGGCAAGGGCTCCCATCCCAGCAAGGCTGCCACTGGGACCAGTAAGCGGCCCTGGCAGCGCAAGTCCGAAAAGGCGAAGGAAAAGCCCTCTTCCACATGATGGGTTGCCCCACCCGACTCTCGGGTGGGGGAGTCGGCTTCTGGGGTTCGCGGACCGGTGGACCGCTCGCATCTTCGACCTGTGGGTACGAGAGGTGGTGTCTTCCGAGTACAAGATAGAGTTTCGTACTCTGCCCCCAGACAGGTTCTTTCCGTCAAATTTGTGACTCCCTCCGGGGCGTCGGCAGGCTCTGCTAGGGGCTGTTCAGACACTGTTCAAACAGGGGTAATTGTGCCAGTCCCCCCTGCGGAAAGGTTCCGCTGGTTCTACTCAAACCTCTTGTGGTGCCAAAGAAGGATGGCAGACCGGTTCTGGACCTGAAAGCGCTCAATCACTTTGTGAGGGCGTGAAAATTCAGGATGGAGTCAGTCCGTTCGGTCGTGGCCGCCCTGCACCAGGGGGACTTTCTGGCATCTCTGGACATCAGGGATGCATATCTCCACGTTCCCATTTGTGTCCGGCATCAGCGCTTCCTGCGCTTTGCGGTAGGGGATCTCCATTACCAATTTGTGGCACTCCCCTTCGGTCTGGCCTCTGCTCCGCTGGTCTTCACCAAGCTGTGGTTCCGGTGCTGGCTCTGCTGAAACAGAGGGGCATTTCTTTGGTAGCATGCCTAGATGATCTCCTGCGAGCGGAGTCGGCTCCGGCTCTGGAGGACATTGTTGCTATCACCCTGACCTCCCTGCGGGACTTCGGCTGGTTGATCTACCTTCAGAAGATGACACTGACCCCGTCCTGTCACCTAGAATATCTGAGCCTGATATTGGACAGGCAAAGGTGTTCCTACCTCCGGCCAAGTTGCTAACGCTGCAAGCAGCGGTGCGAACTCTGCTGTCACGACGGTGGTCCTCCTTACGTTTCTGCATGCGGGTGTTGGGGCTCATGGTCTCGGCTTTCGAGGCGATACCGTATGCCCAGAGTCACACCCGGCTCCTGCAGCGGGCGATTCTGCTGCAGTGGGACCTTGTCCCTGGATCAGCTGATCAGGTTGGATCATCAGACCAGGGGATCGTTAACCTGGTGGTTTCGGGCCCCAGAACTGACCTTGGGGAAGTTGTTTCTTCCCCTGGAATGGTCGATAGTCACGACGGACGCCAGCCTATCGGGCTGGGGAGGAGTCCTGGGACAATTATCTGCTCAGAGCCGTTGGTCGGCACAGGGATCTCGCCTTCCAATCAATGTGTTGGAGCTACGGGCGATGAGGCTCTGCGTGAACCATCAGGACGGAACAAGGAGCTCGGCAGTAGCTGCGGAAGCGGCCCACGTTCTGAGGTGAGCGGGACTTCTCATGCCAGGAATCTCCACCATCTACATTCCGGGCGTAGAAAATTGGCAGGCGGACTTCTCAGTCGCCAGACAATGGATCAGGGAGAATGGTCCCTGCACGCAGAGGTGTTCCGCCAGATTTGCCAAAAGTGGGGCACGCCAGATGTGGCCTACTGGCATCCAGATTCAATCACAAGGTGCGGACCTTCGTGTGCAGGACAAGGGATCCGCTGGCGGTAGCCACGGATGCCCTGGTGGCCTTATGGTCTCGGTACCGGCTTCTGTATGCCTTTCCCCTTCTCAAACTGCTACCGCGGCTGTTGCGCAGGATAGAAGTGGAGGAAATCCCAACAATCTTGGTGGCTCTGGATTGGCCTCGGCGCCCTTGGTACGCCGATGTGGTGCGGATGGTAACAGTTGTTCCCTGGCGGCTCCCGCTTCGCGAAGATCTGCTGTCGCAGGGACCCATCCTGCACCCTGCTTTACCCTCGCTGGCTTTGATGGCCTGGGTATTGAGTCCCAGGTGCTGAGGGATAGGGGGGTCTCTGAGTCAGTGATCCCCACCATGCTTTAGGCACGCAAGTGCACTTTGAGCAAGATTTATCATCGCCTCTGGAAGGCTTATATTGCCTGGTGCAAGGTGGGGGATTGGAACCCCCGTTCTTTCCTGGTGACTCGGGTGCTGGCTTTTCTCCAGCAAGGCCTGGATCACAAATTGGCATTGAGTACACTCAAAGGTCAGATTTCTGCTCTGGCAATTCTGTTTCAGCGTCCTTTAGCGACGCTTTCTTTGATTTGTACAGGGTGTACGGCATGTGGCTCCTCAGGTACGGTCGCCTTTGGCACCGTGGGAATTGAACTTAGTGCTTTCTGTACTGCAGAAACCACCCTATGAACAGATCAGGGATATCCCCTTACATCTGCTGTCACAAAAGGTGGCCTTTTTTTGGTGGCCATTACATCCGCTAGGCAGGTGGCTTGGTCCTACATAAGGATAAGGCGGTGCTGCGCCCTTCCCCTTTGTTTCTACCAAAGGTGGTTTCCTCTTTTCATATTAATGAGGACATGGTCCTCCCTTCTTTGTGCCCGCGCCCGTCACATCCTAAGGAGATTGCCTTGCACTCCCTGGACGCAGTGAGGGCCCTGCAGGTGTATTTATCAGCAACGGCTCCTTTTTGGAGCTCGGATGCGCTTTTTGTGCTGACGGAAGGACCGCGCAAAGGTTTGGCGGCCTCGTCGGCTACTGTATCCCGTTGGATCAGACAGACTATGACCCAATGCGTATGCTGTTTGGGGGCAAGAACCCCCTTTCCCGGTCACAGCTCATTCCACCAGGGCGATTAGTGCTTCCTGGGCTTTTCGACACCAAGCGTCGGTGTCTCAGGTGTGCAGGGAGGCTACTTGGACCTCGGTGCACACGTTTGTTAAGTTTTACAAAGTTGATGTGTGAGCCTGCAGGTCTTGCAGGCGGTGGTGTAGGCGCGGCTGGCGCCTCCCGTAAAATTCTGTTGGGTACAGTTGTTATTGTTTACCCACCCCTCTTTGATTGACACTGCTTTGGGATGTCCCCACGTGTCATGAATAACAGGCTGCGTCTGTCAATGAATGTAAGAGAAAATAGGATTTTTTGACTTACCGTAAAATCCTTTTCTCTGAGTTCATTGACAGACGCAGCACTCACCCCTCTGGGGTTGAGTTTGTACTGCTTGCCACGGACTGGTGTGCTTTGCAGGGCGGAGGGGTTATACACTGAGTGAGGACAGCCCCCTGGGAGGAGCCAGCCCTGCTTTTCTAAACATTCGTTCTGCCTAGTCTACTCCTGGTAGAAGGTGCATAAACCCCACGTGTCATGAATAAGAGGCTGCGTCTGTCAATGAACTCAGAGAAAAGGATTTTACGGTAAGTCAAAAAATCCTATTTTTGCACAGTGCAACTTGTTGGACCAACTTCTCTGTACACATGGTACAAGGGTCATAGGACCGCTTGTTGGTACAACCAAAGTTTTCTAGTCTGCTCATCCAACTTCTGTTATATGACCGTCGCACATTGGCTGTTCTAATCGCGCGTACTAATGGTTGGTTGGTCATACAACAAGCGGTCGTTCGACCGTTTGCATACGACCATCGCCACATGTGTATGAGGCTTTAAGAACAAACCTACAGACCCTATTTTGTTTGTAACCCGAGGACTGCCTGTATTAGCAATACTCCATAATTATGTGTGAACATTCCACCAAAAAATCCATTCCATGCACAGTTGACATTAGTCATAAAAAATACTCACATAGATTCAAAGTTTTTTTTTTTTTATCATTTAAAAATGGCCTTGTGTCTGTCCCCTGGTCACGTGATCACTCTAACATCACTTAGCGAGTTAAAAAAAAGGGGTTCTTTATTGAATACAACTTTTCTCTATTTATAACCACTCTCCTTCCTATCAGCTTTGTTTTGTATTTAAAAAGTAGACATTTGCTTCACGTTTGTTACCAGGAAACTGGAAGAGCTAATTATGTCAATTTTTATGTAACATATGTATTAGAGTGGCCAAGGGAAATGTGTTTTCTGTCTGCTAGCATATTGCACTTGAAGAAAATACCATCTTTCTTTAAAAAAAAATGAACATTGTGGCAGACGAAAGAACATAAGAACAATTGGCAGACCAAGCCCAGTGATGTAATGCTTACATCATAACTACATCACAGGTGAAAATAAGATATTGTGCTATGTGATGTAAGCAGAGATCTCAAGTAAAGTTGAAAGGGTATAAACTAGTAGAATTTAGAACACAAATTCAGTACATTCAAATGTTGTTCAAAAGTTGTTCAAGGTTTTATTTGCTTTTAGCATTCGATTGAATGGAATGACTGGACTTTACCAAAGGAAAACCACATACACTGTTAGAAATTCGTACATTCGTAAAAAATGTTCTATCCTGCTGCTTCTTGTCACCATGGTCAAAAACAAATGTTAATTTGACCCTGCTAATGATTCGAAAATAAACATTCTTATAATGAAAAATGTTGAACGAAATTCTACTTATCCTTTGATTACGTCCTGTGGGCGGGGAGCACGGAATTCACAAATTGTTTACTTCAGCACTTGGCACTTTTGCACTGGAAAATTGAGTTTTGCACAGGAAGACTTCGCACAAAAATTTATGAACTTTTATGGACATTAATTCTAAGTACTGTATATGATTTGCTTGGTTCATGTTTTATAATTCATGCACATTGGGTAGCGCTCTTATATTGATTTATCGAAATTCTACTAGTGTATACCCAGCTTAAAGTGGTTGTAAAGGCAGAAGATCTTTTTTTGTTTTACCTTACTGCATTATGAAAACTAGAGTTGCACCAATACTGGTACTATTATCAGTATTGGTACCGATACTAAGCATTTGCATGAGTATTGGTACTCATGCAAATGCTCCAATACCTGAAACCGATACCCACTGACTGACAGCTGAAATATAAAGGAAAACAAAAAGCTGGCTGTGGTTGTTAACCGCTTACCGACCGGGCCATAGCTGAATGACGGTCGGATAATTCTGGGAGGGTGTACTATGACGTTTTCCCAGAATCGCGCGCACCCGGAATATCTGTGACCGCTAGGTCCGTAGGTCCCAGCACCTCACGTATCACAGTAAAGGGCCAATCACAGTGGCCCTGTACCACGTGATCGCTACGTCCCATGATGCAGCGATCAGTTTCAACAAGCCAGCACACGCCCTGTTCAGCTCTTCCCCTCTCCATACCGATCGGTACAGTGAGCGAGGAGAGGGGAGAGATTGAGTGCAGCCGTGCTGTGGGCTGGACACAGCACTGATCTGTACCAATTCCTGTCTCATCCAGCAGTGGCGGCCAGTCAATAAGGGGCGCTGGGGCGCCGCCTCCCCCGCCCAAGAAGAAAAAAAAAAAGTCAGCCCGGTCCCCTACAGGAGGCAGCAGTATGTTGACTTTTTTTTTCTCGGCTCCTTGCTGTCTGCTGACAGCAAGTAGTGAGCCGATTGGTCAGTCATAAAAGACTATGTATGTGCATTGAACAGGCGTGCACACACAGTCTAATTGGCTGCCCTGAGCCAGTGACTGACTGTCATGGAATATGGTGGGTGGGGGCGGGACTGTGGCGGAAGGGCTGGCTGCGTGATTACTCACGCAGGCGCAGCACTCTGCCGGGTTTCAGTCCCGACTCCCACGCACCATCCATGAATGTGCACACTCCCTGCTCGCTGGACTCTGCACACTGCCAGCCTGCGCAGAGATGGAGTAAGTGCGGGACTTTGTCCTGACTTCAGGGGTGGGTCTGTCAGTGCCGCGAGCCCTTGTCTGGGGCTCTGTATACTGTTATCTGGGGCTCTGTATACTGCTATCTGGGTGTCAGGAAAGACGCAGAGGCGCAGGCACGAAGGAACGGCCGGGGCGACCTCCCGGTCGCGCGGTCCCGTTCGTAAACCGCTCTTGGCGCCAAAGGGACTATTTAAACCGAACAGTGACATGAATCAATTTGGTCTACAACGTTCCTGTGATTCCTGCTATCCGTGAACCTGCTGAACCTGTTATTTGACCTTCTGCTTGATCCTGAAACTGCTGCTTATCCGCCTGCCCTGACCCCTGGCTATTCCTGACGATTCTCCTGCTTGCTCCTTTTTACCTCGCTGCCAGTCTGTTGCCGACCCGGTCTGTGTCCGACCATCCTCCTGCCTGCTCCTCGGTTCCTGATCTGCCTGTCTGCTACCTGACCCGGTCTGTTCCTGGACTTCTCATCCAGCATCATCCGCTCTCCCAAGCCAGTCGGGGCTGCCATCAGCTGTCTCCCGGAGTCCCTTCTCTGCTCCATGAAGCTGCACCTCCAGTCCTGCCTGCGACCGCCGCACCTGTGTTCCTGTCAAGCACTCGTGCCATTCTGCACTCTTGAGCCTCCTGTTCACCACATCAGGGGTTCCTGAGCCAGGATTGTTAGAGAGGCTGTCATCGGCAATTGCAGACTCCACCACCAGGTACGTGACACTGGGCCTCCTATCCTATCTGGGGCACTGAATACTGCTATCTGGGGCTCTGTATACTGCTATCTGGGGCTCTGTATACTGCTATCTGAGGCTTTGTATACTGCTATCTGGGGCACTGTATACTGCTATGTGGGGCTCTGTATACTCCTATCTGGGGCTCTGTATACTCCTATCTGTGGCTCTGTATACTGCTATCTAGTGGCTCTGTACACTGCTATCTGGTGGCTCTGTATACTCCGATCTGGGGCTTTGTATACTCCTATCTGGTGGCTCTGTATGCTCCTATCTGGGGGGTCTGTATACTGCTATCTGGTGGCTCTGTATACTCCTATCTGGGGCTCTGTATACTCCTATCTGGGGCTCTGTATACTCCTATTTGGTGGCTCTGTATATCCCTGTCTGGTGGCTCTGTATACTGCTATCTGGTGACTGTATACCCTATCTGGTGACTCTGTATACCCCTATCTGGTGATGTGTATACACTATCTGGTGACGCTGTATACCCTATCTGTGATGCTGTATACCTTATCTGGTGATGCTGGGCTGTATACTCCTGACACAATGGGTGGAAAATATAAGGGGTGGGGCTTATAAGTGGGAGGGGTCAAAAAGGAAGGGCGGGGTCTGGCGCCCCCATCCTAACATTTTACCAGCCACCACTGTCATCCAGCCTCATTTATGCTCATCCATCCCCATCCATGGCTCATCCATCCCCATCCACGGCTCATCCATCCCCATTCATGGCTCATCCAACCCCATCCATGGCTCATCCATCCCCATCCACGGCTCATCCATCCCTATCCACGGCTCATCCTTCCCTATTCATGGCTCATCCATGCCCATCCATGGCTTATCCATTGGCTCCTGCTGCTGTCAATCAGAGCCAATGAGGAGTGCGACTATGGACACACAGATATGTTGCACGTTATAGCCCTTTCCCTTCAGGGAGGAACTAATTACTGTCTGTGCCAGTTCAGCTCCTCTGCTCATAGCTATGTTTGTTATTAACAAAAAAATGACCTTTAGAATCACTTTAATCCTCCTGATTGTGCCATCCTGAGTTCTCGTTAATACATAAGTCATGAAAAAAAGAATGATCCTTAAAGCGGCATATACTGTAGCTGCTGACTTTTAATAATAGGACTCATACCTGTTCTGGAGTCCAGCGATGTTGGCACCACAGCTGATGTTTCCATCGGCTGTTGGGTGCTGCTGCCGCCATTGCCGGTAAGGGAACCCCGCAGTGAAGCATTGTGACTTCACAGCCGGGTCCCTACTGCGCATGCATGAGGCGCGCTGCTTTCTCCTACTGGCCCGGCAGTGGGGGAAGGAGGAGGAAGTCGGACTTCTGATATACCTCGGCGCGGCAAGGTCCACTCACCTCTCCCCCCTGAAAGGTGTCAAATATGGCAACGACAAATGTGCGGAACTTCCACTTATGGGTGGAACTCTGCTTTAAGCCCCCAAAATACCCTGCTCTGCCTGCAGCTTGGTTCTAGACATACAGAGTTATGCTGGCCATACACTAGAAGAAAAATCGTTGGAAAATCTGCTATTTGGATAGTTTGTTCGATTATCGTCCAGTTAATGGGCACACATCGAAAATTGGTTGTGCCGTTTTTGAGCCGATAAATCAAAGGAAAGGTTTGGAAAACTTCAGCCGAAAGGACATTAAATTGTTAATTTAATTTCATTTAATTTAATTGAATTTAATTGTTAATGTGTTTCTCGCCCGAGCAGTTTGCACTGGGCTTATGTGACAAAACAAACGAAAAATGGATTCATTTGTGTCAGTTGAGCGATTTATTGATCACATTTCGGGCATTACATGATGGCAAAATGGTTTGCTCTCACGAACAAAAACTCGTTTGGCCGATTTTTTGTATAGTGTATGGCCACCATTAGAGTGGGCAAACTGTAAGTACACAGTCCATCAACATTCACAATCAGTGCAGATGTCAATGCCATGCACATTAGTCAAACAGCTTTAACCCATAGGATGTTACAGCTCCATATTCTGTATTGCACCTTATTTAAGGAAAACTCGAACATGACCGATTAGGAAAGGAGAGCAAATCTGACAGCTAAGAAGTGGCCAAGTTAACACTCCGTTCTCCTAAAAATTTTGTAAAGATTTTACATAGATGCATGATGAGTTTAACCCCTGCACAACCATAATCTCAGGGTAACGTGTCTGCATTAGCAGTAGATGTAGTTTATAAAAGATGTGAGAACTGCATTACTCATCCTCAGGCTGTCTGGACTCAGCTGAGTGTTTATTCCTTAACATCGCTGCTCCCACCTTATAGAAACATTGATCGCCTGCCGTCTAGACATCTTTCATGAAAGCAGCTTTGTTTGCGATCTCATAAACACGCCGCAGTCTGTGCAAATGGCCCGCAATCTCACAATCCACTTACAGGAATTGAAAGGTTCTGAAATTTTCTTCTAGATTAGTACAGGATAGGCAGTTATACAACAATTTGCAGGATTCTAAGGGGAAATGTTTGGTACAGCCATAGATATGCAGATGTCATACAGATGCTGACAGATGGGGAGACAACGGCTTTTGCTTGACCCATGGTGTAGTATGTCACTGATGACCCTAGAAGGGCACAGACGTCTTCCTCTCAGTGAGAAGGGACAAGGGCTGGTCTACTGTACAAATATTCTCCAAGTATAAATGCCCACCATGGTGGGTGTAGATGGTCCCACCCTTGCCGGCATTGGGCTGGCATATTGGGAGGTGACATTGATCAATTTATGACCATAGAAAGGGAGGTCTGTAGGAGACAATTGGGACACATGCAGCAAAAGTTTAAAGCCCATGTCCAGGAAACTTGCAGGGGAATTGTGTCCACGCTGCAAGATCTAGTGGCATGCAGGAACGGAGGATCAGGTAAGTATATCTGACTACAAGGACCTTCATAGCAGGATCACCAGGTATTATTTTAAAGTGGTTGTAAAGACATTTTTTTTCCTTAAAATAATAAACATGTTATATTTACCTGCTCTGTGCAATGGCATAGCACAGAGCGGCCCCGATCCCCCTCTTCTTGGGTCCCCCACCTGCGCTCACCACTCCACCTCTTCTCTGAGTGCCCCCCATAGCAAGCAGTGTGCTACTTGGGCACCCTTCTGTAGACACACACAGCATGGCTCGCCCCCCCCCTTCCCTCCTCACAGGATTGGATTGACAGCAGCAGGAGCCAATGACTCCCACTGCTGCCTCTGTGTTCTTTGTGTAGAGGGAGAGAGCACAGCACTGCTGCTGATGGACACAGCAATGGATTGAAGGAGGAGCCTATTTAGGGAAGGGGGCTGGGGGATGCTGATCATGGAAGTGTTTTACTTTAAAGCGGAGTTCCACCCAAAAGTGGAACTTCCGCTGATTGGATTCCTCCCCCCTTCAGGTGTCACATTTGGCACCTTTCGGGGGGGGGGGGGGAGAGGACACTTGTATCCGGGAGCTCGGGCCGGCCGCTGCGGCTCCCTCCTCCACCCTCACTCTGCTACTGACCGCCTGGCCAATAGCAGAGCACAGCGGAGCCTCACGCATGTGCAGTAAGGTGCCCGGCGTGAAGCTGTAATGCTACACATTCGGGTTCCCTTACTTGCAATGGTTGCGGCTGCACCTGACCCCGATCCGAAGATCGGCAGCGGGTGCCGACATCGCTGGACTCCAGGACAGGTAAGTGTCCTATTATTAAAAGTCAGTAGCTACTGTATGTATAGCTGCTGACTTTTAATTTTTGTTTTCCAGGCGGACCTCCGCTTTAATGCAGAGAATGCATAAAGGTAAAAATCTTATGCCTTTAGAACCATTGTAAAGCGGTTGTCTACCCTTTTAGAGGGTTTTTTACCTACAGGTAAGCCTATAATAAGGCTTACCAGTAGGTAAAATGAATATCTCCTAAATGAGATATTCATCCTCCAAGCAGCTGCGGCGTTACGGCGCATGCGCCATGATGTCCCGGCAGAGGCCCTGCACATAGCGCCAGACCCTCCCGGAAAGTTTGGCTCTCGTGGCTCCAGCCAGTCACAGCGCTGGAGCCGCGTGCACGGAAGCAAGATGCGATGGAAGATGTCCGCTCCTTCAGAGGGGACCGAGCAGCCCGGTCAGATCTTCATTTCAAGGTGAGTATTTCATAATGATCTAGTATGTGGTGCATACTAGCTCATTATGCTATTGTCTTGCAGGTTTTTATTTTTTACATTTTTCTTTACTGGGTAGACAACCGCTTTAATAAGTTAAAGCTTATATGGGATTTTAGTGAATAGTTTTACACCTATTTTAAATCCCAAAATGCCTAATTTTGCTAAACTCTCCAATTCCAGGGAAATGAAACAAAAAATGTATTCAGCCCCACGGGACAGTTGGAAAATACTGTATGTTGTATTCCATGTGTGTATATTAAATTATTCAATATGATTGATGCAACTGCTTTTTGACTTTCATAAGCAAGCACCCTGTTCATTTTAAAAAGACTTTGATAATGTTTTGGCCATCGATGTCCAACCTCACCCAGCATAGACTGCGTCATACTCACATGTACTATCACAGTACATCAGACCGCGGCAAGCAAGCCCAGCTCACCCACTCACACAGGAAGCACAGCTGTGATGAAACATGCTTTCTCTCCCACATACACACACTGAGTGGGAGATTTGTCCAGGAAACGTTCTTCCTTTTCTGGAGAAGATCTCGAGACAATGTGACATATTCAGGCCCATACATGACCTGTCTGACTGCAGATCCAGATGTTGTCCTACATTACTGGAATCTTTATTTCAAAGAAACCGCAAGCTGGATGAGTTAAGCCTCATTGCACATGGATTCCGCAGAGCTGGACACGAGGCGGGTACCTGGCTCCATCTCCCAGGGCGTGATGGGACCACACCGAGATGCAGAGGCGTAGCTGGAAGACATAGTGCCCACTGTGGTATTGGAGCAGGGAATCTTTGTCTCTCTTACAAAAAATGTTTGATGTCTCCATTCAGGTCTTGGCTAGCTTTTTTTTTTTTTTTTAAAGCAAAGTAAAAGAAAGAAAGGTGGACATGGACAGGACAGTTCAGAGAACAACTCACTACAAATAGTTCCTCAGCAGACCAAGATAAAAAGCAAGTCTAATGCCCCGTACACACAGGATGACGATCGCACGTACAATCGCGTTGAATCGTATGTTGGCTGTTGTATGTAGCATACTGACTGCACTACACGATCGTACGACTGCAGAAAGAACGTTCAGGTGCATGTTATTAGCATCCAGCCATTCCTGACTTTGGGCATGCGTGTTTTGCACAATACAACTTTGTTGTACCAACTGCTCTGTACACACGATACAACGGTCGTAAGAGAGCTTGTTGGTACGACCAAGTTTTCTAGTCTGCTCATACAACTCCCTTGTACGACCGTCGTATGTTCAACTGTTCAAATCACGCATACGAACGATCGATTTCGCATACAACGGTCGTGAGTACGACGTGTTGTATACGACCGTTGAACCGGGTGTACGGGGCATTAGTGCTTCAACAATTTGCAAACATTTAGAAATGCAAAGTATTTGGAGCCATACTGCCAGGTCAGGGCTCCTGCAAAGTGTGGTCCCTAACCCTAGTCTAACAGAGCTCCCAACCTGCAACATATATATTCATTAATAAATAGGGATGCTTTGGAGGTAGCCCCATTCTCCTTTAAAGGAGCTCACCTTCTAGTGAAGTTGTCCTTTAATAAATTCCCCACCTAGGATAATACTTACCTCCCTGATCCAATGATCTTTCCTCTGACAAGTTTACAGCCAACCACTCTTCATACTGTTCTACATCTTTATTCCTATGGTAAAGCCCATAGGTGTGCGCAGCTTATTGCATTAGTGTGTGCACCGCAAAGCGCAAACAAGTGTGTGTGTGTATATATGTCAGAAGGGCAGAGATCGGTGTCAGTAGTTTATTTTTATTTTTCTACAATTCTATTTTTTTTATTATTTTTTGCAATATTATATTTTATTATTTTTTTTTACAATTTTATTTATGAATCCTGCTGGGGGGCTTTGGTGAAATATCAGGGGTCTAAACAGACCTCTGATGTCTCAATTTGAGGCAGAGAAAGGTACTGAGGACAGAGATTCACTGTCCCTTTCTCTGCAGCCAGGCAGCAGGGGGAATCTGCATATTATTGGGTGATTAGGGTGTGCCCAGGCACACCTGCCACCCTATGTGCGCACGCCTATGGTAAAGCCATACTTACAGCGAGGGAAAAAAGTATTTGATCCCCTGCTGATTTTGTGCGTTTGCCCACTGACAAAGAAATGATCAGTCTATAATTTTAATAGTAGGTTTATTTTAACAGTGAGACAGAATAACAATAAAAATATCCAGAAAAATGCATTTCAAGTTATAAATTGATTTGCATTTTAATGAGCGAAATAAGTATTTGACCCCTTCGCAAAACATGACTTGGTACTTGGTGGCAAAACCCTTGTTGGCAATCACAGAGGGCAAATGCTTCTTGTAAGTGGCCACCAGGTTTGCAAACATCTCAGGAGGGATTTTGTCCCACTCCTCTTTGCAGATCCTCTCCAAGTCATTAAGGTTTCCAGGCTGACATTTGGTAACTTGAACCTTCAGCTCCCTCCACATATTTTCTATGGGATTAAGGTCTGGAGACTGGCTAGGCCATTCTGCTTCTTCTTGAGCTGCTACTTTGTTGCCTTGGTTGTGTTTTTTGGGTCACTGTCATGCTGGAATACCCATCCATAACCCATTTTCAATGCCCTGGCTGAGGGAAGGAGGTTCTCACCCAAGATTTGATGGTACATAGCCCCGTCCATTGTGCCTTTGATGCAGTGAGGTTGTCCTGTCCCCTTAGCAGAAAAACACCCCAAAGCATAATGTCTCCACCTCCATGTTTGATGGTGAGGATGGTGTTCTTAGGGTCATAGGCAGCATTCCTCCTCCTCCAAACACGGCGAGTTGAGTTGATACACAAAGCTCGATTTTGGACTCATCTGACCACAACACTTTCACCCAGTTCTCCTCTGAATCATTCAGGTGTTCATTAGCAAACTTCAGACGGGCTGCACATGTGATTTCTTGAGGAGGGGGACCTTGCGAGTGCTGCAGGATTTCAGTCCTTCACAGTGTAGTGTGTTACCAATTGTTTTCTTGGTGAGATCATTGACAAGATTCTCCCGTGTAGTTCTGGGCTGATTCTTCATCATTCTTATGAGATCTTACATGGAGCCCCAGACTGAGGGAGATTGACAGTTGTTTTGTGTTTATTCCATTTGCGAATAATCGCACCAACTGTTGTTACCCTCTCACCAAACTGCTTAGCGATGGTCTTGCAGAACATTCCAGCCTTGTGTAGGTCTACAATCTTGTCCCTGACATCCTCGGACAGCTCTTTGGTCTTGGCCATGGTGGAGAGATTGGAATCTGATTGATTAATTCTGTGGACAGGTGTCTTTTATACAGCTAACAAGCTGAAATTAGGAGCACTCCCTTTAAGAGAATGCACCTAATCTCAGCTCATTACCTGTATAGAAGACACCTGGGAGACAGAAATCTTGCTGATTGATAGGGGATCAAATACTTATTTCACTCATTAAAATGCAAATCAATGTATAACTTTTTTGAAATGCGTTTTTCTGGATATTTTTGTTATTCTGTCTCACACTGTTAAAATAAACCTACCATTAAAATTATAGACTGTTCATTTCTTTGTCAGTGGGCAAACGTACAAAATCAGCAGGGGATCAAATACTTTTTTCCCCCACTGTATGGTCCTATTAAGTGGTTCCTCAGTGTACAACTTACAAATTGGGGAGAAAAGTAAGTATCAGGGCGCTTTCATACTGATGCGGTGAAAGCGCATGAAAATTGCTGCATGTAGGACTTTTGGTGCACTTTCAGAAAACGTATCAAAAGTTGTGTATACACTGCACTGCACACAGGGCTTGTGCACTCACTGTGTAGCAGGGGAGCCAGGGAGCGGGTAGGGTGGACTCGATGTCTGCTGGCTACCCGCATTCGCTACCCCACAGTGAAAGAATGGGATCTGTGTGTGTAAACACACGGATCTCCGTTCTGATAGGGGAGAAGGAGTGTGATTGCGGGCTTCCTGTATATGGGAGCAGCGATCACTCTCCTCCCTCACTCACCCCAGCCCCCATACAGTTAGCAACACATCCCAGGGGACACTATTCTGACTCCTAACTGTTGTAATGGCGACTTATCCCTTGTTGAGACCTCTATGCCTGGCCTGTATAAGCAGATAGGATCACCGCAGACAGTTCTTATCAGATAGTGACTCACCAATTACCGATTTCTTCCATGAGCGTTTATTCATTGGAATAGCAGGTACAGCATACAACAAATGTGACAGATGGTCGAAAGATGGTAACTGCAGGTCAAAACATAGTAATGTGTCCTAGGATGCGAATAGATTGAGTGAGGCCTTCTAGCATGTAGCCATATTCTTTACCTCATGAGAGAGAGGACACAGGAAGAGGAAATAGAATAGCAGAGTGCACCCGGAACAGGAAGTTACAGAGTAGAGTGAACTAGGAAGAGGAAATAGCTCACAGAGGATGGGAGGTACACACTTAGAAAATACAATAGGAAGGTGTAATATCCAAAAGAACCACAAGATGGCATTATAATAACCAACTATAAAAACATTACTATAGCTGCATATTTATGTTACATGCAAATCATGTAACAGAACAGACACACTTAACTCTTTGATCGCCCCTCAGTGTTAACCCCTTCCCTGCCAGTGACATTTACACAGTAATCAGTGCATTTTCATAGCACTCTAGCACACTCATGGCACACATAGCACAGGCGCCTCTTTGTTCTTTGCCTCATTTTCATAGCACTGATCGCTGTATAAATGTCAATGGTCTCAAAAAGTGTCCGACATGTCCGCTGCAGTACCACTAAAAATTGCAGATCGCCGCCATTACTAGTAAAAAATAGAAAAAAAAATAAAAACCCCATAAATTAATTCTCATCATTTGTAAACGCGGAAACTTTTACGCAAAACAATCAATTTAAGCCGATTGTGATTTTTTTTTTAGCCAGAATATGAGGAAGTATATATATCGGCCAAAACTGATGAATACATTTGTTTTTTATATATTTTTTTTTTTGGGCATGTATATTAGCAAAAAGCAAGAAATACTTTTTTTCATAATTGTCGCTCTTTTTTTGTTTATAGCGGGGATCACAAGTGATGCAGAGGTAATCATATACCACCAAAAGAAAGCTCTATTTGTGGGAAAGAAAGGATGCCAATTATGTTTGGGTACAAAGTCGCACGACCGCGCAATTGTCAGTTAAAGCGAAGCAGTGCTGAATTGCAAAAAGTGCTCTGGTCCTAACATGGGAAATCCTTCTGGTTGAAGTGGCTAAAGAAGCTTGAACTTTGCACATTTTTTTAATCATGCATTTTGCCACATCTTATTTGCTGCATTTGAGGAGCCATTAACCATGAATGGCAACACAAGCGCAACACATTTTTTATGCTTTTCATAATCATGTGATATCCTTGAATCAGTGGTATCAATGAAAGAAAAAAAAAATGTCCCTGAAGCAGTGGTGTCATTGGAAGGAAAAAATGCCACTGCATTGGTGATGTCAATGAAAGGAAAAAATGTCCTTGAGTCAGTGGTTTCACTGGAAGTAAAATATGTGCCGGAGTCAGTGGTGTCACTGAAAGGAAAAAATGTGCCTGAGCCAGTGGTGTCATTGGAAGGAAAAAATGTCCTTGAGTCAGTGGTGTCACTGAAAGGAAAAAATGTGCCTGAGTCAGTGGTGTCACTGAAAGGAAAAATGTGCCTGAGTCAGTGGTGTCACTGAAAGGAAAATATGTGCCTGAGTCAGTGGTGTCACTGAAAGGAAAAAATGTCCCTGTGGCAGTGGTGTCATTGGAAGGAAAAATGTCCCTGAGGAAGTGGTGTCATTGCAAGGAAAAAATGTCCCTGAGGCAGTGGTGTCATTGGAAGGAAAAATTTCTACTGCATTGGTGATGTCAGTGGTGTGGAAGGAAAAAATGTCCCAGAGTTGGTGGTGTCACTGAAAGGAAAAAATGTCTATGAGTCAAGGGCGTCACTGGAAGAAACGCCACTACACAGCTCTTCCCCCCGCCACACAGTGCAGAGCTCCTCCCACGACCCTGCTCCCCTACAAAGCTCATCATTAGTGATGAGCTCAGGTATTTTCGGATTGGATTCCCAACCTGCCTGAGCTATCCTGCTGGGAAGCTGTCATAGCTGACAGCCAATCATAGGTGGTGGAGGCGCCTTGCATATATGTGGCTATGGGATGGGGAATGTCTCCACTGCCTTTGATTGGTTATCAGCTTTGACAGCTACCTGGTGGGATAGTTCGTAGGTATGCATTCCACGCACACCTGAGCTCATCACTATTAATCCCCCATCCCCCCTCAATACAGAGCAATTTACGACAGCAAAAATAATAGCACATGGTTAGTGCACCATGACCTTTGCCAGGGACATAAAGAAGAGGCTATGTGAGAATCAATGGCAGTTAGACAGCCAGAGTCTTCTGGGTGCGGTGACATTGGTGGAAACACAACCTGCCCGATAGCTACTGGACACCACTGTAGTAGCTGTGTCTACTTCAGTGATTTCCAGCTTCCCAGGGCATCGGCCAGGTAACTATATATAAAATATCAAGAGCTGGAATTTATCTTTAAAGTGTTACTAAACCCAGGACTCTGCATTCACTACACCTGGTCTCTCACAATACACAGAACATGGAAATGCAATTAGTTTAGTAAATATAAACTGCTAAATACCTTTTCTCATCAGCAGTATATAGCAGTCTTGTGAGTTTCAGTGTCTGGTTAAAGCTTGTAGGAGGAGTTCTCATTCTACTCTGACTGCCCTATGAGGATGCAGGACCCCTGACTTTATTGACAGTGCTGATTGGCCTTGTGCAGGTCACATGCACTCTCCCAAGAAAAAAAACTTCACTAGCAATACACACCAAGCTGAGCATGTGCAGAGAGACTCCAAAGGCTCTGTTTTTTTAGAAGATGGATTGGGGACTGTGGAAAAAGGGGAGGATCAGAGGTGACAATATTACACAACCTTTTACACAATGCAGAGGATTAACCCATTAGGGTCCACAGCGAATATATCAAGCATGCTTTACTGCATATACAGACTGATTTTCCTGTTGTGGGTTTAGTAACACTTTAAGGAAATAGCAAAGTTACTTACCTTTCTCGTGGCTGCACCACAAAGTACCACAAAGTAAGGGATATTTAGGTAGAATCCCCATCTACGAATGTTGATTCTACTAAGCCTGATTAACATATATACCAGTGTAATTTATGTGTTCCAGAGAAATGGTATTCTATGTTATTGCTCTTTGTGAAATAGTACTCAGCTAGATGATTACGCCTGGGAAGGTGCCTTGTTTATCTTCCTCCTTTGTTCCTAAGCCCTGATTTCAGGTATAAACCCACTGTGATATCAATCTGTTTCTGTGGTCTGAGCATACTTTTTAGTTTTGATGTTGTTTAGTTTTAGTTTTCTCTTCTTGTTTCTATGTTGGTTTGTCTTACAAGCCTGGGTATGCCCAATAGGCTCTGAATTGTACTAATCTTTTGAAACTTACAATTAGGGTTGCCACCTTATCCCTTTAAAACTGAACACATATGAATTACACAGGTTCTGTGGCTGATTAAGGTGGTAATTAAACTCACTTGGTGCCTTATCTGCATTAAATTAGCCCCAGAACCTGTGTAATTCATATGTGTTCGGGTTTAAAGGGATGAGGTGGCAAACCTACTTACAATAGAGAAAATTGAGTACTGTCCATGATACCTTTTTTATTTTCACTAACATACAATTTTTCAAGACAAGCTTTCTGGGTGTGTTCCCTTCTTTAAGGTCCGAGCAGTACTGATTCACAAAAGTTTTAGCAGAATGTTAAAAAAAATCTCTGAGGGAAAGCAAAAAAAGGAAAAGCAAACAAACAAACACACACAAACCAATGTATATGGTGATGGTAATAAAGCTAGCATCACTGAGATAAGACAGAGGGAAAGCTATACACTGGGGGGGGGAGGGTGACAGTCATAGAGGGGGTCATAAAACTGTAGTGTAATGGGTAAGGAAACCTATATCTAAATTTTAGCCATTATTTTTTGTGTCAAAAAGAAGTATCATTCTTGGTTCAAACATTTTCCTTTCCTGGATAGTTCTGAAATCCCCTTTAAGACATTGAGGTCTTCAATAGTGTGGTTCGGTTGTGAGAAGTGATGTACCACAGGTGTGCAGAAACTGTCTTCTTTATGTTCCTTGATGGAATGTCTGTGTAATTCATCCTTGTTTGCAACTTCTGTCCTGTTTCCCCAACATAACATCCTTTCCTGCACCTTTTGCATTGAATGAGGTACACAGCATTACTAGAGGCACAGCTGTATGATCCCATGATATTGAAGTTTCGATTTGTGTGTGCCACACTTCTAGATTGATTGATCTAGTTGCACAGTTTGCAGACGCACCAGCGAAAGGAACAACCTCATTCATAAACTGTATGGTAAAAGGGAAACAATCAAACAAGGATGAATTTACACAGACATTCCATCAAGTTACATAAAGAAGACAGTTTCTGCACAATTGTGGGACATCACTTCTCACAACCGGACCACACTATTGAAGACCTCAATGTCTTAGTTCTTAACCACATCATTACTGCGCACGAAAAACCCCCTTCCTGTCCAGGCCATTTTTCAGCTTTTAGCGCTATCACACTTTGAATGACAATTACTCAGTCACACAAATAGAGATTTCGTTTGTTAGTATTTAATCACTAGTGGGTTATTTCTTTTTTGTGCTATAAATAAAAAAAGTTTGAAAATTTTGTGAAAAAAATGCATTTTCTTTGTTTCTGTCATAAAATTTTGCAAATTAGTAATTTTTCTTCATAAATTTTGGCCAAAATTTATACTGCTACATATCTTTGGTAAAAATAACCCAAATAAGTGTATATTATTTGGTCCTTGTGTAAGTTATAGAGTCTACAAGCTATGGTGCCAATCATTGAAAATTGATCACACCTGATATACTGACAGTCTCATTTCTTGAGACCCTAACAAGCCAGGAAAGTACAAATACCCCCCAAATGACCCCTTTTTGGAAAGTAGGCAGTCCAAGGTATTTAGTAAGAGGCATGGTGGATTTTTTGAAGTTGTAATTTTTTGCCACAATTCTTTGAAAAATTAAGATTTTGTTTTCTTTTTTTTCACAAAATTGTCATATATTAACAGGTTATTTCTCACACCCAGCATATGCATACCACAAATTACACCCCAAAACACATTCTGCCACTCCTCCTGAGTATGATGATATCACACGATTTCACAGCCTGGCCACATACAGAGGTCCAACATGCAGGGAGCGCCGTCAGGTATTCTAGGGACATAAATTACACATCTAATGTCATGACGACCTATCACAATTTTGAAGACCCTGGAGCACCAGGACAATGGAATTGCCCACAAAATGACCCCATTTTGGAAAGCAAACACCCCAACGTATAATCTATGAGGCATAATGAGTCTTTTGAACATGTCATTTTTTCCAGTAGTTCTTGGAAAATGTGGAAAAAAAATGAAAACGCATTTTTTTTCCCACAAAGTTGTCCATTTATATGATACTTCCAACACATAGCATGTACATAGCAAAAATGACACCCCAAAATACATTCTGCTACTCCTCCTGAGTATGGTGATACCACATGTGTGAGACTTTTACATAGCCTGGCCACATACAGAGGCCCAACATTGAACTAGCACCTTCAGGCGTTCTACGAGCATAAATTACACATCTCATTTCTCAACCACCTATAACACTTTTACACTTTTGAAGGTCCTGGAGCACCAGGGCAATGGAATTGCCCACAAAATGACCCCATTTTGGAAAGCAAACACCCCAACATATCTATGAGGCATAAGTCTTTTGAACATGTCATTTTTTCCAGTATTTTTTTGGAAAATGTGGGAAAATAATGACAACGCTTTTTTTTTACACAAAGTTGTACATTTATATGATATTTCCAACACATAGCATGTATGTAGCAAAAATGACACTCCAAAATACATTCTACTACTCCCCCTGAGTATGGTGATACCACATGTGTAAGACTTTTACACAGCTTGGCCACATACAGAGGCCCAACATTGAACTAGCACCTTCAGGCATTCTACGAGCATAAATTGCACATCTCATTTCTCAACCACCTATTACGCTTTTGAAGGTCCTGGAGCACCAGGACAATGGAATTGCCCACAAAATGACCCCATTTTGGAAAGCAAACACCCCAACATATAATCTATGAGGCATAATGAGTCTTTTGTACATGTCATTTTTTTCCTGTAGTTTTTGGAAATGTGGGAAAAAAATGCATTCATAATTTCTCTTGCAGTTCTTAGGGATCGTCACTCACCAAACCGGTGGATCACTTTAAAGTCTCTCACTGTGTAGCACCTCCGCTGTTTTCCTGTTCTCTGCACGACTCCAGGAATCACCACCTCCCTGGCTGCACGCAAACCCCCAGGCCCCAATGTCACCCTCCCCAGACTGGGGCGACCTCCCGGGTAGGGGCCTCCACAGTGCCTCTGCTACATCTCCAGACTTCCACCCGACACTTCTCCCCAGATTGGGCTGACTCAGAGTATTTAAGGAGGCCTGCCCCCTGCCAATCCTGCTTGGGGAATGGTCAGGGCTTCCCAAAATACTCCAGATGGCTCCACCTATCTCCCAGCTCTCTGACTGGAAACCTTCCCCCCAGTTTCTAGAAAAAATCAGGAGGTTCTGGTGACCTCATCTGTCAAGTCCACTCAATCCTCCTTGAGTCTCTCCTCCCAGCCCAGATCAAAACATTCAGGCCTGCTTTTACACTCAGGCCTGACTAAATTTTACCTTACCTAGCAAACCCTGCTAGAAAAACGCACCTATTCTTTGGGGGCACTACATGTTAGAATGGCCCAGTCAAAGTCCAGAGCTAAATCCAATTGAGAATCTGTGACAAGACTTGAAAATTGCTGTTCACAGATGCTCTCCATCCAATCTGACAGAGCTTGAGCTATTTTGTAAAGAAGAATGGGCAAAAATGTTGCTCTCTAGATGTGCAAAGCTGGTAGAGACATCCCCAAATAGACTTGCAACTGTAATTACAGAAAAAGGTGGACCTACAAAGTATTGACTCAGGGGGTCTGAATACAAATGCATGCCACTCTCACATATTTATTTGTAAAAAAAAATGAAAACCATTTATCATTTTCCTTCCACTTCACAATTATGTGCCACTTTGTGTTGGTCTATCACATAAAATCCCAATAAAATGCATTTAAGTTTTTGGTTGTAACATGACAAAATGTGTAAAATTTCAGGCGCTATATGTAATGCTAGAGAGCACTGCAGACATAAGAGAGGAAATAATTGTCAGAGACTGTGGACATGTTATAGTTGTGCTTGGAGACTGGAGACATACGGTATAAAACAGTCAGACATTAGGGACATGTACCATCAGGCCACAAGAGACCACTGCTACCACTTCACAAATCAATGCTCCAATGCCCACTACAGACTGCTGGGGTTCAAGGGCCGAAAACCAAGTACCAAAAGGCCAGCAAAAAAAGGGGGTTAGGAAGAGAGTCCCCAAACTAGAGAGTTCTGTGAATCAAAAGAGGCGTGGGAGAAACCGCAGTAGAGTGTGAAATTGAGTTTTATTAGAAAAATATATCAATTGAAAAATACAAAACAACAGTGGGTGTGGAAATAGTAAATATTAAAATGACTACGTTGTGCCAGCAGCCATTCCCTGATCATCCTGGTTAAGGTTCCCTCATCCTGTACTGAGTTCCCCATGAAGATAAAAAGTTGAAATCCTTTCTTTTATTCTGTCATTTTATCTTTCCTATTTGGACAGCTGCCTTGTATTTGGCCACCACAGGGGCGACATGATGCCATGTAATAATTGGGAGTCACAGCTACACTCGCAGACTTTAGACTAACGTGCAGTCCATGTCTGCATCCTAAGTGACCTATTTTCTGGTCTTATGAATCGTCTCTCAGCTATCTCTGTGATATGGGAGAAAATGAGCACACTGTGGTATGAATCACACAGCCTGCCCTATAAACCTCCCTCTGTCATTTGTTATGGCGCTACTTCTTCCATGGCTTGGAATATCTTCTCATTAGCACATGACCTACAAGGCCCAGAATGCATCTGAGATCAGTGACTCCGGATCACCCGGAATATATCATCTAAAATTAACCTTGCTTATTAAAAGTCACATTTTTCAAGAAACTTGAAATGGTTTTCTATGGGCAACAAGAAAACACTAGCCAGACGCTTGAGTGCTTACGAAAGTTTATCACGTTAAATCAAAGCAAAACTTTTATTAGATGCATCCCCTCAAACTAACCTTATAAGTAAAAAATCCATTGCTGAGGCAAGTCCCTGGTGTATTGCACAGGTTAGTGAGACCCCTATTGCATTGTGGGATGCGCTGGGTGGGTGTCTTTGCATCGACTTCTATAAAAGTTAAAATTTACAGTGCCTCTCTTTTGGGGGTTCATATTGTGCTCAGCAGTAGAGTCTGAGCTTTACTGTCCCTCATGATATTTGTCTTTCATAGTGGCAGTGTTAGGTGTTTAGGTTGTGGACAGTGGCGGTTGGTGGTCAAAATTGGGGGGGGGGGGGGCAAACAGACCTGGCAATTTCACTCGCACTACACACACCCTCCCCCCAGGGCTTGATGGGCACACTACACTCACCCCCACATCCCCCAGCGCTATCCATGGCCTTCTTACCTTATACAGCGAGAGGTACAGGGAGGAGGACAAGGTGGCGGTTGGAGAGATTGCTGCTGCCAGGGACGACGCTTCTCCAACCGGCCTAACAGGAGGCGGGTCCTGAGACCTGTTCTAAGACTCCCGACCAATTGGGTCTCAGGAGCCGCTTCCTGATTGGCCAGGAGGAGAATATTAACAAATATTAATTTGCTAATGTCACACAACTGGGTGGGCCCCTAGCCCACCTTTTTGAAGCCAATTAGAGCCTCTGGCTCTAATCATGTGCTTAAAAAAAAAAACACATTGAAATCCATGCGTCCAGTGCCCTGCATGGACATTATTATTATTATTATTATTATAATACAGGATTTATATAGCACCAAAAGTTTGCACAGCGCTTTACAATATGAGGGCAGACTGTACAGTTACAATACAATACAGGAGGAATTGGAGGGCCCTGCTCGTTAGAGTTTACAATCTAGAAGGGAGGGTCAAGTGAAACAAAAGGTAATAACTGTGGAGGATGAACTGATGAAGAAAATGAAAATACATTTGTTAGGTGTGGGTAGAATAAGCTTATCTGAAGAGGAGGGTTTTCACGGATTGTCTAAAAGCTAGCAGAGTAGGAGATACTCGGACAGGTTGGGGTAAGGAGTTCCATAGGATTGGAGAGGCTCTGGAAAAGTCATGGAGGCGAGCAAAGGAGGAGGTGACGAGGGAGCTAGAGAGCAGGAGGTCTTGAGAGGAACCAAGAGAATGACTAGGTTGGTATTTCGAGACTAGGCTGGTGATGTAGCTGGGGGCAAAATTGTGGATGGCTTTGTAGGTTGTTGTGAGTATTTTGAATTTAATTTATTGGGTAAGCGGGAGCCAGCGGAGGGATTGACAGAGAGGAGTTGCAGACACAGAGCGATTGGTAAGGGGGCTGTGTCTGGCACCAGCATTCAATAGGGGCCAGGCACATGGATTAGGGGAACGGTACCCCTGCGCCCCTAATGGACGGGCCACCACTGGTTGTGGAGGAGCTGGGAGTGACAGGCATAAATGAAATTCTGGTATGAGATATAAAGCTGGAGCTAGATGTTTGGAAAGAGAAGTAATGTCAATGTTATCACCTGTCTTTAGTACTGGTCCTTTTTCATCTTTTTCTCTGGTGATTGTTCTCTCCTTTCTACTTTGAACATCCTAACCTCCCAGCAACTCAGCCTCCTAGAACTCGCACTTTATTTGTCCCAACACATAAAAGCACCTGCTGTGTGATTTTATTTCACCACCATCATCAACCAGCTTCTGGTATATTGGTTTCACCCGGACAAGCCCTTAGAAAATTGATGTGTCCTCTCTCAGCACACAGGTGCCTTGTGCATCCACAGCCGCAGGAATTTGGCTCAGGGGAGGCAGTGTGAGTGCCAGATTCCTTCTGCATGAGCCATAATGACTCTTGTGAACATCAGTGAGAGCTTTACAACAGAATATTTACTATATGGGAGTTTTTATTGGTGCCTAGTTTAATTTACTGAGCAAGATAAGAACCGGTCTGGTTGCAATTCTTATGTAATGTGACATTAGGACAGACATAGAATTATGGGAGATTGTTTAATACTTTCTATCTGTTCCTGCAGTCTAGCAAAGCAGCTGGAACTAAACCAAACTTCCCAAAGGGTTAATTACCAGCTTAAGTGTCACACCTTTATATCTTCATAATCCTGTACTCCTAAATGTTTTGATTTGTGACTGTTTTTTACTTGGAATCTACTTAAAATATTGTTTTCTGCTGTTTCTTGCACTCCCTTGCTACTTAGTACTCTGTGCTGGCAGAGCAGAGTAACAGCCACACCCCTCATCGCAGACTTTTACTGCAAAGCAAGAGAGGGGGCGTGTCTTCCCATTTCTGTTACTGGGTCTAATTCTGGTGCCTAATGGACAGCACAATCAATAATCCTAATGTCAAAGAGCATGAATACACTAATGCAGAATAAATGTAAAACGGATTATGAAAACTGTATAAACATGGACTCTTCATAACAATGTATCTGTGACCTAATCAGTGTAATGTGTCTGCATAGCATAGTCTCTATAAGACGCATACCAACAGAGACTCTAGCTTGGAGTCACTACTTCACTAAAACAGTTCAGAGCATAAACAGCTACTTGCACTTATCCTCATAAACAACACTGCCCACCAAGGTAGCTCTGGTAACACAGGCAAACAGCTGGAGGGATTCAAGGCCCAAGAATGAAGCACTTGAATTACAGTTCTCTGGTAGGGTTTGAGGTAGTTGCTACCTGCTTTTGAGAACATTGGAGGGCCTCACCTGCCTGCAGATCACTTGGCCATATACTTCTGCCCTATCAGTTGTGGCCCCTCTGGGGTAGGGAAGCTGAGAAACTTGTCTCCAGGAACCTAGGCCATTGTGAGAAAAAGAAAAAAGTGTATCTATAGTCAAAATGTAAAATTGTATATTCATTTCCACATTGTATTTCAGTTATTTCTATCTTGCCCCTATTAATCTGAATGATTTTGAAGTCTGTAAAGTTACTTTATAAAGACCCCCACAAATTTACTTCCTTGAATTCTGTGACACGTATTCACTATGCCCTGTGACTGGGCACTGCTGTGTCACTTGGGTAGCCACCTGTCCAGAATTGACCCTGACAATCCAAGTGTTGAATCTTGTGTCTGGGTTTCAGGCTGCCTGAAACCCAAACACATTATTCAGAATGGACTGCAGTTCCCCAAGTAACTGAGTACTACAACCACAAAGTACATAGGTGTATGCATATTTCCCACCCCCATACATGGGCAGGAGAGGAGAGAGGGGCCAATCTACTTCTCCTCCCACTCTTATCAGTCTGTCTGCCCACCCACACTCAAATCCTTGGTGTTCTGTGCCTCAGGAAACAGATGGGTGAGCTAGAAATTTGAAGCTCAGCAGCCGGCAGATACATTGAAAGGTGTCTATGCCTGAGCCCCCACCCTCGGGTGAGTGAGCTCACCATCCAATGTCTGACTGAAGTCCCCCCCCTCTTCTCTCTCCTGCCTCTGAGCGAGTACACTAAGGTAAGGGGGACTCAGATGTAAGGGGTGCCCTGTGGACTCTGATGTAAGGGGTGCTTTGGGAACCCTGATTTAAGGGGGAATGCTGGGAACGTAGGTGGGAACTTTGGTGAGCAGAAACCCCCTTACATCAGAGTTCCCCTTTACCCCAGAGTCCACAGCGTTCACCCTTGAAAAAAAAACAATTGCCGTGCGTTTCTAAACTGTTCGGGTTTGGCGTGAAGAAAAGGTGGCAACCTTATGTGTCACACATTTCACAGAGCCTGCCTTCTGTGCTAGAGAGGAGCTGAAAGGAGGAGTTCCAGGAGGCGGAGTCAGTACAGGAATCACTACTTGCAGGCAGCAAGGTACCATGGGGTATGTAGTCCTTAAAAATGGAAAGTAAACAGCAGAGGAGAAGCGGCAAAGCATGCAGGGGATCCAGGGCGTTTAAGAGATGACAAGCAGACAGGCAGAACTCAAAACATGAAACATTTTTTTTTTTTATGTAGGCTTGTTTTACATTGTCAAATATAATTATTGTTTGTATTGTTATTTCACTGCCGATGTGTATGCGGTGACTATAAATTTCCTTTAAAGTGATTCTAAAGGCTGTCATTTAAAAAAAAAAAGAAACCCGTGCAATGGTTTAGTACAGAGCAGCTCCGATCCTCTTCTATTTGGGTCCCCCGTCGACGGTCCTGGCTCCTCTGCCCTGCCGAGTGCCCCCAATAACTACACTCCTGTGAACAGACATTGTCTATTCACATGCAGAGGAAAGCTCACCCCCACCCCCAATGTCTCCTAATTGGCTCACTGGCTTTGATTGCCAATGGCTCCTGCTACTGTTTCAGCCAATGAGGATAAAGAGACCCGGGAGAGCCACCGCTCTTATTCACATCTCTGGATTGAGATGGGGCCCAAGTAAGTAAAAGGCGGTGGCCTCGCTATGGGGGTGCGGGGGGGCAGACCTCACCTGGGTGACACCCTCCAGAGGGGTGACACCAACAAGGAAGCAGATGTAATGGGTTCTGTTGAGCCCCCCCCCCCCCACTCCCCATAAGTAAAGCGGTGACAGCCAGTGACTTTAAGGTCTCAGGGAACCCCTGCTAATAATTGCTGTATCTCTAGCTCATGCTCATCAATTAATACATGTCCACTTATATTGGTGGTCAGTGAAATCCTTCAGTGCATAGATGATCAGTGGAGACAGGCTCCCTTAGACTGGTAGTCAATGACAGTAGGACCCTTTAACATTGGTGTTATATGGAAGAGGGACTCCATTACTTTGATGGCCATTGGGTAAACTTCTCCTTACATTTGTACTCAATGGGAAGAATGTTCCTTACATTGGTGGTCAGTAGGAAGAAAACTCCCCAATATACTGTATATACCTTTAAATATCATTGACAGTGTCAATGGTTACTTATCCGAAGGTCATACATTGCTCAGGAACCCCTAGCAACCTCTGGAGGAATCCTAGGATTCCATGGAACTCTGGTTGAGAAAGCCTGATCTCAACTATCCTCCCTCAGGGAAGGGTGGGGGTGACATTATTAGCTATGGATAAATTCAGAACTTTTGACACTTGAATATGGATCATGCCCTTCCACACCCTATGGAGTTATATAACCTTCGCTCTGTGTTGTAATGCGTAGTACTTCCAGTAAACGTTACATAATCCACAAGTTTGGGAGAGTTTTGCCGCAACACCCGGAAAAATAGAGTTCCTGGTTATGTCATATCCAAAGTTTAAGTTGAGTTTAGGTATCCAAAAGTAAACCTTTTTTATAGTTATGGATAAAATAAGGAATAATTAGAATCTCTATCAAATGTTTGTACCTGAATTATAAGAAATAGCCAGTGGTCACATAAAAAGATAAGAAGGCACTTAGGATGTAACTTGTGCATTTTGTCCTTTAATATATTTTTAGGCAGTGTGCTGGCTATTTCTTATTATTTTTAGTGCTGTCTGTGTCCCTGCTGAAAGTGAGGAGAATCTAAATTTTTGAGTTATCACCCAAACAGGAATAAAATGGAAATATTCCTATGAGGACACCTGTTCTTAAAGCAATTGTGTTAAAAATATGGGATATGGGGGTTGGCGCTAACCTAGATTGTTCAAAAATGAATGTGACAGATACCTTGTTCAAAGTGAATGAGATAGATAACCAAATGACATGAATGTATAAAATTACAGGATGTCTTAGTTAGAAGGCATACCTAAATTGTACAATCAAACATATAAGCACGGTAATAAATGACATGCAGTGAGCAAGCCCGTATTACCAGGATCTCTTAAATCATAGATATAGTATCAACTGTGCATCAATTATGCCTCCTGGAATATGTAAACATTCGCATAAACATGGCAGTAAATGACATATAATGAGTAGTCTGATGAGAGAGATGGTCAGTCACTCGTATTCCCTGGGATCCAGGGTACATGGATAAGTTCAATCAGAAAGATGGTGATCCTAAGTGGTTCAGATTGTAGATATATGTAGGCCCACATACAAGTGTAACTCCTGGATGGTCCTGTTTCCTCAGGGGTCCCTCAGGGTCGCGTCACACACTCCAGTTGGATGTCGTCCGCACCGGCCAGGATGGTCCTACGTCCGTCACTCCTTCTGTCGTACGACCTGGTCGTACGCGAGGTTACACCGAAGGTATCCGATCCATAAAGCTCATCGGGGTTATGAAAAGAAGAGCAGATTCTCCATAGTGTAAAAACGCCTCATCCAAGAGGAACAAATTTATTGAAGATAAAAAGTCCACAAGCTTGCAGATAATAATCCAGATAAAACAAGTAAAAAGATGTAAAAAGATAGACGCAGCAATTCAGGGTCAACAACGCGTTGGACGTAGGACCATCCTGGCCGGTGCGGACGACATCCACTTGCGGCATTATACTGGGCTTTACAGGTTTAAAACAGTTGCTGAAGAAGTGACATATTGTCCTCACAGCAAGTCAAACACCTCTGAAAAGTGGTCCACCTTGGATCGCTTTTCAGAGCAAGTGGCAAGGTCTCCCGCAAGTGCAAACTTATTCTTGGAGAAGATTTCCATAACTTTGGAGACATTTCAGTGTTGTGTCTACAAGACAGGAAGTGAAGGGAAACCTCTTGAATGGGACGCTAATGAGATGGGAAAAAAAATGACGGGTTACTTTTAACCATTCCCTACTCGATCCAAAAATGCAGAAAGTTTGGAGTTTAAGCGATACCCATATTAGCTAATGTAACTTATTTATGATGGAAATTTGTGGGTTATCTCAGACCCTTTAGGTTTTATACATATCAGAAAATGGTTCATATTTATACATCGTGTTACAAGGAAGACTAATGAAACATTTTTTTCTTGATGCATTTTAGTAGCAAAGGCTGTTGTTAGAGATAGGAGATTGGATTTTAGGCTGGCCATATATGATACGATCCGTGGTACAGGGAAAGAAAATCGATTAATTACCCCATAAACACAGTCAATATTGATGGGGGAATGCCTCCCGCTGCGCTATTCTGCCAGTGTGGGGCGGGGGGAGCATTCCCAGCCATCAGAATACAATGGTTCCTGCTAACGGCTATAGCTGCTGGCAGTAGCCGTATGTAGAAAAATCCAACATGCTGGTTGTACCCGAGTTGATCAATGGATCAACTTGGGCTCAAGCAACCTGCCCACACATGGATCCAAATTCGTCCTGTCCCTGCTGAACTGGCCAAATTTCAATTCATGTATGGCTGGCTTTAGAGGTTAATGGGACAATTAAGATTCCAGGGACAATTCTCACTTCAAAAGATAGTCTATGGTCACCTGAAAACTGTCATCTCATTGAGGTTGAAAGTACTTTTGAACTATCCATCCTTTGTTCAAAGACTCAAGGAAAACAGACTGAATGTATTTATAAATAAAATTGTATATAGCAGTTTGCCCAGTGAAATGCATGCACATTCAAATTATTCAGTGCTAATTGGGCAAAAAACAAATGTTATTAGGTTATTTCCTTTGCTGGATGAACGTTTTTAATTGATTTTATAACTTGAAATATAGCATTCGGCCACTAGATGATGCTAATTATAAAAGACATTTCCTATGATACTTATCGCCATCTAGTAGCCAAATGCAGTGTTTTCTTTTTAAATGAATAAAAAAATTCGCCCAGCACAGGAAATAGCCTAATATCAATTATCAATAATTTTTTTCCCAATTCACATTCATGCACTTTCACAGGGAGAATTACTATACAAATATTTGTAAATATGCCCCTTATTGTCAGAGGTCGGGAATATATAGACCAAATATTATTAAATCCCACTGGAAAGATTTCCTTTCACTTCCTTCCCAGTAAAACAACAGGAAGTAAGAGGGAGTCTTTGCAAAACTGGGGTTAGCTTTCCTATCTATTCCTATTCTGTTGACAAAGCTAAAATTTTTTCCTTTGCTTTCTGTCTCAGAGATGGTGATTACCAGGACAAATAGAGGGGATGAATGTCCCTATCGGGGACACGGATAGCAATGTGACGCTTCCTCACTAAAATGAAAAGTTTAGACTTTAGGTCCACTTTTAGGCGTCATGCACACGGGCGTTTGAAAAACCAGCTACTGAAAGCTAGTTCTGACACTAGGAAAAAGTGGCTGTAAAAAATAGCTTTTAGTAGCTTTTTGCATTTGCTAATGCACGTTTAGCCGCGCTAGCTTTCAGCAGCGTTTCTCTGCCTCTATTCAAAATCAATGGATCCCTATGGGAGCCCATTGATTTGAATAGAAGTCACACCAGAAGTTGGATCATGATGATCCGACTTGTGGTGCGACTTGTGTGCTGAGGATCTTGAATGGGAAACACCGCAAAATTGAAAAAAAAATTGGCTTGGGGTCCCCCCCCCCCAAGAGTTACCAGACTGAAGGGATTTTAAGGGGGACCACCACGCCAAGAAAAATGGCCCCCCCCCAAGATCCATACCGGACCCTTATCTGAGCATGAAGCCCGGCAGGTCAGGAAAGGGGAGGCCGAGCAAGCGCCTCCCCCCCTGGACCATACCAGGCCACATGCCCTCAACATGGGGGGGTGGGTGCTTTGGGGCAGGGGGGCCCTGCGTCCCCCATCCCAAAGCACCTTGTTGCCGACCCCAAAATTGGTGCATTTTTACATCTATGTTTGCCAGCTCACATGTTATTAATATAATATTTTATACGGATCAATTTTTCAATAAATGTACCTCTTGTTAAGAGGTTTTTCCCCCCTCTTTTGAATACACCTATATCCGCCCTGAGTTATCGGGTTGGCGAGTCTTGGATGGTGAAAAAAATCCCTTCCCATCCGCTATCTGGAGTATTCGCGACATCTTGCCATGGATCCATGGAATTACCCTAGGACTGCCGGTCTTTCAAGCAAGACCAACTATCATCATTGTGAATATCGCCTGAGGAAAGTGTGACGTTGGTCCCCTGTCCCTGGATGTCCGGTGTCCCTAGATATATTTAGGCGTAAATATATCTTACCTCAGCCTTCATTTTTAAAGGGTTGGATTCCATTTTTGAGCACATCTTCAAATAATGTTTATTCATATTTGGCATCATCTATGATCAACACCTCAATGAACATTTGATTGTGGTCATTTATTGGGACTTAGACTACCTTCCCTTTTCCCATCTTTTACAATTTTTGCACCTGTATGAACTTCTAATAGCCCTTCAGTTCTGGGTTATGTAATTTAAGTATTACATTTGCACATTTCTGCACTCTTTGAACTTTTATATATTATTTAATCACTATGAGTATATTTATATCTATTATCTTGTACAATTTTGGTTGAGCACTATATCACATATTCACACCTTGTCCCCATGTTGATGAGGACAAGGGCCTCTTCCCGACAACCCTGGCCATTGGTTGTCGGGGTCTGCGGGCGGGGGGCTTATTGTAATCTGGAAGCCCCCTTTAACAAAGGGCCCCCAGATCCTGCCCCCCCCACCCTATGTGAATGAGTAGGGGGTACCCCTACCCATTCACCAAAAAAAGTGTCGAGAAATGAAAACACTACACAGGTTTTTAAAGTAACTTATTAAATCAACTCCCACGTCATCTTCTTCTTCTCCAGCACTTCTCCCTCCTCCAGCGATGTCGTTCTTCTCCCCTCTCTGGTTCTTCTCCTCTCTGCACTGTCTTCTCCCTCTTCTGCCGGGTCTTCTCTCTCATATTCTCCCAGTGTAATGCTGGGTCCACCGTGCATCAATACTTATATACCCATGGGGTGGAGCTACCCGGTGACATAATTCGGAGGCCCCGCCCCATTGTGACTTCACCGTCACCTCTGGACCAGACCGAAGGGTCTGGTATCTCGGGGGGACGGGGGGGATTATCATGATCCAACTTCTGGTGTGACTTCCATTCAAATCAATGGGCTCCCATAGGGAACCATTGATTTCAAATAGAGGCAGATAAACGCCTGACAAGGCTTAACGCGGCTGTATCCAGCGTTAAGCCGTGTTTAGCAGCTTTTAACGGCGTTAGGCGTTTTTACAGCTCTAGAGCCGGTTATCAGAACACACTGGTCCTGGGTTTTTTTGGAGTTAAAAAAAACCTATTCCACTTACAGCTCCTAAACTCATGTGTGTGCATGAGGCCATAGAATAATATGGAGAGGCGTTTTTAAGCTTTAAAAAACGCCCCTGAAATTGGCTGAAAATAAGCCTGACGTGCATGAGGCTAAGTGTTTGGGTAGGGAAGGGTTAATAAGTATTCAATGGGTGCTTTAGAAAGCAGATACTTTTTAAGAAATAAGTCCTAGGGGAGCTGTTTAATTTGTTCTTGGTGCTATAATTACCGGTGCCGGAGTCCCAATGCCAGGAACAAATGTATTGAATTTTTATGTCATGTAGTAAGAAAAAAACAGGAGAGATTAATAATTACTTCTATAAAAGGTTTAAAACCCCCAGATTTCCCACGGCAGTGAATTAGGAAATTATCTTTTTGACACCTATGGGTGGTTGTTCATGAACGGGTATTTCCAGCTTGTGACTAGAACATCATTTCTGAATTTAGATTTAATGCACACATTCCTTTTTAGAGAATACAAGATGAATTAACACTTCTCAGGCTCTCAGCTAAATTCCAGGCAGATATAAAAAAATAAATAAAATTGAATGCAGTTGTGTAATCGATAATACATACAGCACATGTATTTTTTCAATGCAAGCAGTGTAAGTACCTGAATTTAACCTTCTATCAGTCCACTGCAGTCCCTGTACTGCAGAGTTCAGGCTAGAAGAGGAAGAATCAGCACAAGGAGTCAGTTAGTTGCTATGCAGTGCAAAGGACTTGCAAATAAGAGGATTGTTGGAATACATTTTTCACGTATTTTGTGCAACAACTACACCAGCCAGTAGATGGCCGTGTTTATAGGTTTGTAGCTTCTCTATGGTAAACTCTATGTCATTTCTCTGTATAACAAAGTCTCACCCTGTTCCTGTCTGTATTGCAGCAAAGCCCATGTTGACTGTGTCTGTTCTGTAGGGTTATATGCAGGATTTCTAAGAGCAGAGTGATAGAGAATTAAAGTCATCACTGGCAGCAAAAGGATTGCTGGTTCGAATCCCAACCACGACACTACCTGCCTGGAGTCTTAACGTTCTACCTGTGTGGGTTTCCTCTGGGTACTCCGGTTTCCTC
>BLSH010461469.1:760251-770626 GCA_018402905.1 Glandirana rugosa
GCGTCGCACTCAGCCCCTCCACAGTGATGGTCCCCCCGCACTCAGCCCCTCCACGGTGATGGCCCTCCAGCACTCATCCCCTCCACAGTGACGGTCCCCCCCACACTCACCCCTCCATGGCTTCCTCGGCTTCTCCTCCCGACCAACCCCATCCGCCATCCTATCCTGATTGGCCAGGGGGAGAAGCCGGAAGACAATAGTGAATATTGATTCGCTAGTGTCACAAGTGGGTGGGTCCAACCTTTTTCAAGCTAATTAGAGCTTCAGGCTCTAATCATGTGGCTTGAAAAAAAAATCATAGCAAGCTATGAGTCCGGTGCCCTGCATGCATCCCCGCATGAAACTAGGGGGGTGGCGCCCCTGCCTGCGCCCCCAATGGACCGGCCGCTCCTGTTAAACTACTTAACCCAGTACCTGCAGTTTACAACTTTCATTGCTGCTGGCCCGTGTTCTCTCAGTGTTGCTTCTATGAACTTCTGTTCTTCACAGGAAAGAGTAAAGCCGAACTAGACTTCCGCTGTTGTTTGCTGTGAGCAGGCAGGTTTTTATTGCAGAAGAGACATGCAATGAATTACATTTACATGCCTATTTGCAGCATCCCCCAGCATGTAAACAGAGCTGCGTATGCGCAGCTATGCATACAGCGGCTGGCCCAATCCCTGTGTGCTGGAATGATGGCCTCCTGTGCATGTGCATCACCCTGCGCTCACCAAAGAAGATTGGAGCAGGGGAGTGACTTGCCATCCTAGCAGGGGAGGGCTGGCAGCCTTAGGCCGGGGGGGGCAATTCCAGTCAAGTGGCCCATTGAACCACCGAATCAGCTCACCATCCATGCCCACCTGGTTTTATAACGGATATTGATGTTATGAAGCAAGACAAATATGATACAATGTGGTAACATAATTTAATGTTAATAGCAACAAAGGAGGTTTAACAAAAATAATGCATCAATGCAGCTCATCAGTGCCCACCAATGCAGCCTCACGAGTGCCCATCAGTGCAGCCTCACCAATGCCCATCAGTGCAGCCTCATCAGTGCCCTTCAATGCAGCCTGATCAGTGCCCATCAATACATCCGCACCAGTGCTAATCAATGCAGCCTCATGAGTGCCCATCAAATGTAAGCTGATCAGTGCCCATCAATGCAGCGCCGGCAGTGCCCATCAGCACAGCCTAATCAGTGCAGCCTGATCAGTGCCCATCAATTCAGCCTGATCAGTGCCCATCAATGCAGCCTCGCCAGTGCCCATCAGCACAGCCTGATCAGTGCCCATCAATGCTGCCTCACCAGTGCTCATCCACTGCAGCCTGCAATGCAGAGAGAGGAGAGCCGCCGGATTACACAGAGCGGGGATCTCCCGCTTACCTGGCATGGCTGCTGTCATATTAAGTCCCACCTCCTGGACCGGCTCCTATGATCGACATCACCAGTGTGCTGTCTATTATACAAGCTGGTTCAGGAGGTAGGACTTTGTAAGCGGGAGATCCCCACTCTGTGTAATCCGGCGATGCCCCCCGAGGCAACCAAATGGGCCCAGTGAGATCCCCCCCTGCCCCTTTGCCTACAGTTAGCTGGTGGCTGGCCCCTACTTCCTTCTTCCACAAGAAGAATAAAGTGTGAGCGGGCAGCAGCCGTCGGCCATTTTGAATGTAAGTTAGGGTGGCCTGGGGGACAATTGCCACCCTGCCCCCTGGCCCAGCCCTCCCCTGCATCCCAGGCTATGTTTTTGTGTGTTTCTACTGATGCAAACAGTGTTGGGAGACACAGCTTTAGCCCTTGCATGTGAGGATGGCGCCAAAAGATGCTGCAAGAGAAGAGAGCCATCCTGAAATAGGAAACCTGTGGCAGGGACAATGGCACCAGCTTAAACTGTAACACCGGCATAGAATAAAGCCTCAATAGTTGAAGCCTCCATGTTTACTGTGTCTTTAAATAGTTTGGTTAGACCCAGTTGACCCAAGTGAACTATTTGCTTCACTATTAGGTGCGCTTGCTGAAAGCCCTGTATAAACTGTCTGTAGTGTCAGCTATGTATGGTATAGGAGTAACAAAAAGCTATGTTCTGCCAGCTGGTGGGTTATTTGTATCCTGTCCACATCCCTAAATAGTGAACCAAACCAAAATTCCTCACAGTGGGACTTTAAACAGACCAGGATACAAAAATATATAAAAGTACAAAAGTTTATTGGAACATATACATGGAAAATTTTTTTTAGTAGAATAAAAACAAACACATGACAAGTATATCTGTGGTGAGTGATAGCATTGAATAACCTAAGTTGGGCTATACATGAGTATAGCAGACCAAGATTCCAACGCGTTTCAACAAAAATGGAGTAATAGTCTTCATCAGGGAAGGTAGGTTATACAATTCCAGAAGGGCATTCCTATATGCTCAAGACTCCTCACAGAGAACAAATGCCCAAAGGCAAAGGAAGATGACCAATGCAGCAAAGAAACCTAGGGTGCCCCAGTGAGGATAGAGTCTTAGGTAGAATGGGTAGAAACTTGCATGCTACATGGGAGGTAGTCAAGGTATACAAGAGTATATTATATTCCTGTACAAGCATATAGGTCAAGGCCCAAAAAGGTACAGAGGGTAATCCCCTATAAATGGAGTGGAGATGTGGGGAAAGCACTTCCAAGTGGAAAAGCTGTTTCATGCAGCTCAAGCGGTTTCGGTCCGTCTTGGAGAGTACTGTGTTCCAGCATCAGAATGGAGACTTCCTGTCCTACTCCTGGAACAAAATCAGGTTGGGTTAAGCGCTGCTCAGCTATTCACAGGAAGCTTTGTGTTCTATAAATTAATTGAAAGCTTCCTCTGATTGGTTGAGGCTGAGATTATGACATCCTCTACCCACCTCTCCATTTCAGCCATCAGAGAAAGTATGTATTTATTCATAGAATACAAAGCTTCCTGTGAATAGCTGAGGAGCAGTTAGCCTGACTTGATTTTGCTCTGTGAGTGGGACAGGAAGTTCCCATCCCACGGCCAGTATACTATATATAGCTGAGGCTACAAACTGTTTAATACAGCACTCCCAGCAAGCACACTGTTAGTGAAGGTAATAGTTTGGACCAGCTTGACCCGAACAACTGAACGATTAAACGCAGTAAACATAGAGTTAGGCTTTAACCACCTCCTGATCCACTCACAGTAAATGTACTGTGAGCAGACAGCAACCGCAGACACCGCAGCGTACTGGTACATCACGGTGCACATACACCCTGGGGTGTGCAACGGTGTGATCTCATGACCACTGTGTCTGGTTGACACAGTGCATCGCGATGCTCGGTACATGACTGCTATGAGCCGCTGGGGTATCATGTAATCATTATGATTGATCATAGCAATCACGTGATTACAATGTAAACAAACCAGCCATGAATGGCTTCCAGTTATGACTGTTTTGCTTTCTATTTTGATGCTGTGATTGACCCACAGCTATCACATGATACCTGGGCCAATCACAGTACCATGTGATTAGCTGTAGCCAACCACATCATGTCAACAGTAAGCATGCTGTAAAGAATAGAAAGCCATTGCATTAACTATTGCTTATACCAATGGGATATCTCCTTTGGGACATCTTTATTGAGACACGGTGCAGAATAGTCATTGGTTACTTACCTGCTGGTCCCTTGGTGCTGGGTGTCCCAGAAGTAATATTGCAGGCAATTACAAATGCAGTTTCAGTGGATTAATCTGCCCACATACATTATATTGACTGTGTAGACATGTTCTTGACTAGGAATGAGCTAAGGTATGGTCCAGCCTATGGGAAACATGATAGCAGGCCACTGACCCAATCAACTGCAGTCATGGAATTTCCCGGCTCACAGCCACAAGTAACAAAGGGGCAAAGATGCTGGTGACATCATTGACCAAATATGGTCATATGACCACATGTGGACAAGGTCATTGACCAAATTTTGCCATCTGGATAGTAAAATCTCTTATGATCCCTCAGTACTGAGACTCTTAGAAGTAAAGTGTTAGGCAGTTACGTACGCAGTGTTTGGTGGATCTACCCAATCACAGTGCCTATGTACACATATGGTCATGATATCCCCAGTAACCTCCCTGCTTTATGTGCAGCTGCAGGGCAAGGAATCCCACAGCCATGGCTGATTGCTGGTCCCATATGCCGGTATCATGTGACAGTTTCCTATGGGTTCATGCCAAGCTAGGTTCAGCCTGAACCTTAGCTCATCCTTATTCTTGACCTTCTTCTGTCAACAGGGCTATCCACATTCATTTTGCCAAGATGCCACGGACAGAATGTGTAGTAGGATTGCAGAACACCTCATCCTCGTCTCCATAACATGGGGCAAAGGTGTTCAGGATAACACAAGACGTAGGACTAGGAGCTCTGAATGGCTGGCAGGATCAGTAGGTACTTTTTTTGGACTTTTTGAACAGATATAACAAAACACATTCAACGGTAAATTTAACAGACCAAAGGAAGCCCAATAAGAGAAGTTCATTGTTTGCGTTTCAAACACTTTACTCTGCTTATGGAGGTCTCCTTTCCATGGTCAGCCCTGGCTTTGATAAGCACTATCTCTGCTCTCAGACAGCCCAGGATACAAAACCAGAAGACACAGCTTAGAGGATGTGAGAGTGTATTGTGACTCTGAGACATTTGGCACTCGATTTCTGCTTTATTAAAATAACTTTTTTTCTGACCTCCCCGGCTCAGCTGCTTCCTCTTCCTCCAGCTTTGTTATAAGTGTAAAATACACAAAAAGGGACAAATGGATACAATTCTGCTGGAACCTTGGTAGGTGTGGCGCCGCTCAGAGATGGAGCAGCCTAATGAGAAAAGCACCCCGATGAAATATATAAGAACAGCCCTAGTTCACTTATGAATTCCCTCAGAAGTCATAAACCAATTTGTCAGTTCAGCTAGCGGTACCTGAAATCCGGCCTTAACCATTTTCCGACCACCTAACTTGGAAGACACGTCATTAATACCGGGGTTATGGCTGCAGCTAGATGCCATAACCCCGGTGTTATTTTTTCCCTCATGTGCCGGTCTTTCTCATAAAAGTGGTTCAAGCGGCGAATTCGCCACTAGATCACTTTTAGAAGCAGTTGTCCCAGCCCCCCCACCTCTTTCCGGTGGTTATCGGGCTTACCTGGCGGATCAGCAGCTGGGCACAGAGATAAGTGAAGAAAATATGGCCTCAGTTCATCTCTATTCCCTAGGAGGACCAGAGCAATGCTTTTAAGGGTAGAGGAGAGATTTGGGATCTCCATAAGGAGGACCTGTCATGCTGTATTGTTATCCCAAGGGATGTTTACATTCCTTGTCATAGCAATAAAAGTTATCACATTTTTTTTTTTTTAAAGGGACAGTGTAAAAATTTAATAAATGTAATAAAATAAAAACATTTTTAAAAAATGGCGACCTCATACATAGATCACACCCACGTATGTAAACAGTGTTCGCACCACACATGTGAGGTATCGCCACAAACGTCTGCGGGAGAGCACTAATTCTAGCACTAGACCTCCTCTGTAACTCTAAACTGGTAACTTGTATACATTTTTAAAGCATCGCAGATTGAGATTTTTAAGTACTGTCGTTTAGTGCCATTCCACGAGCGTGTGCAATTTGAAAGCATGACATGTTAGGTATCTATTTACTTGGCGTAACATTATCTTTCATATTATACAAAAAAATTGGGGTATATTTTATGTTTTTTTTGTTTTTTTTATACATTCGTGTATTTTTTCCAAAAAAAATGTGTTTGAAAAACCACTACGCAAAAACCCTGTGACATAAAAAAAATGGCAACAACCTCCATTTTATTCTCTAGGGTCTTTGCTAAACAAAAAATATAATGTTTGGAGGCTCTAAGTTATTTTCTAGCAAAAAATACAGATTTTTGCAAGTGTCAGAAAAAGGCCTGGTCAGCAAGTGGTTTGGACCTAGCATGAGATATAGTTTTTTTATGTTAAAGAGGAAGTAAAGTGTTGCCTTTTTTTTCCCTTGACCTGCAAAGTAAAGGCATAGTGTGCTAGTATGCATTGCATACTAGCACATTATGTAAAACTGACTTGCAAACGAGGCCCTCGTTGTCACCACTGGAGGCCACATCCATCTTCGTCCTTCTTCCTTCCGAGTCCGCGGATTCCAGCTGTGTGACTGGCAGAAGCTGCGCGCGGGAGCCAGTAGTCACGGCACAGGTCTCTGAAGAAACGGCATGGGTGGCTATTCCCACAGAGCGCATGTGCTGATGTCATCGGCTGCATATACAGTAAATATCTCCTAAACGGCGCACGTTTAGGAGATATTTACAGTACCTATAGGTAAGCCTTATTATAGGCTTACCTATAGGTACAAAGAATCAATGGAAGTTTACTTCCACTTTAAGTCCATGGATGCTCAGTAATGTGTCGGTGTAATAAAACTAAAAACTAAAATATATATCTTATATAAAAACTAATATTTAGATAATAATAAAGCTTACATTTCTTGATTCTAAATAGAGCCAGCCCACACTAAAGTGAGCCACATATCACACAGGATATATAATTGAAATAATGATGCAGTACTCCAATTAACAACAACAACAAATTGACTCAAGTGAATATGTATGTGCAACAGTGGCAAACAAAACAGTAATGTGCATAAAAAAAAAGCCACATCCCCTATACACACTATATTACCAAAAGTATTGAGACGCCTGCCTTTACATGTACATGAACTTTAATGAATCTTGGTTCAATATTTAGTTGGCCCACCCTTTGCAGCTATAACAGCTTCAACTCTTCTGGGAAGGCTGTCCACAAGGCTTAGGAGTGTCTATTGGAATGTTTAACCATTCTTCCAGTAGCGCATTTGTGAGGTCAGGCACTGATCGTGGACAAGAAGGCCTGGATCGCAGGCTCCACTCTAATTCATCCCAAAAGTGTTCTATCGGGTTGAGGTCAGGAGTACAGGTCAGTCAAGTTCCTCCACCCCAAACTCGCTCATCCATGTCTTTATGGACCTTGCTTTGTGCACTGGTGAGCAGTCATGTTGGAACAGGAAGGGGCCATCCCCAAACTGTTCCACAAAGTTGGAAGCATGAAAATGTCCAAAATGTCTTGTATGCTGACACCTTAAGAGTTCCCTTCACTGGAACTAAGGGGCCAAGCCCAACCCCTGAAAAACAACCCCACGCCATAATCCCCCCTCCACCAAATAATTTGGACCAGTGCACAAAGATAACATTTAAGCCCATTAAATTACTTCTAAAAGTTGTATTTTTTTTCAATTACAAAAATGTTATACTTACCTACTATGTGCAATGGTTTTGCACAGAGCAGCTCTGATCCCTGACGATCCTGGCTCTTTCCCCCTGCTGAGCTAGGTTGTTGCTACGGGGGCACAAGAGCAGATTTGCTCCTGAGCTGCACTCATGTGAATGGACACTGTCCATTCTCAAACACAGAGCGTGGCTCAGCCCTGCACCCCACTCTCCCTTTATTGGCTTACTGGCTGTGATTGACAACAGCAGGAGCCAATAGCTGCCACTGCTGCAGGATTGCGATGGGGCTCTTGTAAGTATAAGGGGGGGCTCTTGTAAGTATTTTTTTTTTACCTTAATGTAATGTATTAAAGTAAAAAAATACTCTTCCTTTAGAACCACTTTAAAGCGTAGTTCCGCCCCCCCCCACCCCCCAGCAAAATAATCAAAAGTCATCAGTTGCACATAATGTAGCTGCTGACTTTTAATATTAGGACACTTACCTGTCCTGAAATCCAGCGATGTTGGCACCCCAGCCGATTTTCCATTCAGCTCTCGGGTGCTGCCATTGCCATTCGTGGTAAGGGAAACCGCCAACCGCCTTTTGGCTTTACAGCTGGTTCCCTACTGTGCATGTGCGAATTGCACTGCTCTCTCTTAACAGCCTGGCAGCGGGGGAAGAACTTCCGAATGATCTCGCTGCAGCAAAGCAGATACCTGCCCCCCCCCCAAAAGGGGGGTTGAAGGCTTCATGAACACTAGCAGTTCCTAAACTTCAATTGAAGAGCTTTTGGCATTTTTTTGCCAAAACTCCTAAACTTAACTCAATAATAGCCTATGTGTCAATGTACACATAGGCTTTTAGCAGAGTTTAGGAGCTGCCGTGGTTAGGTGAGGTTCAACGTTCCTCTACTGAGCACGAAACAATCGCGTTCAGGACAGGAACGTTTTGACTGCTGGCCATGGGAAAAAACAAAACGCTGCAAAATCACGGTTTGCCGCGGCCATGGTAAATATAGGCAGGGTGTACATGAGCCCCAGCAAGGCACCCCATTTTTTTCCATTGTTGGAGACTCATAGAAATAGAGTTTTTCCACAGAAAAAACGGGGTGCCTTGCTGGGGCTCTGTGGCTTACGCATGTATTATGCATGTATTTGCGAATATGTGCAACTAAACCCCTGTTTTTAAAGTATACTGTTGGACAGGTTATTTCGGTTGGTCGCAGGCTGGTCGGTAAGCTGAGCTTGGAATTCTCTTCGTTTTTTTTGTATACGGTGTACATGAAGCCTAAAGGCTTATTTCAAATAGCATTTACATTTCACGTGCTGTTGAGATATATGTACAGTATATATTTATACAAAGTTGTACAGTTTAGGTCTTCTAACCGCAATCACTCCAGCCACAAACATGCTAAAGATGATGCCTGTGATGAAGGGGTTAAAGGAAACAGACTAATCTTTATTTTATAAGTGCCCTGCTGTAAGGGGCAGATAAGAGTGACACAAGACTTAATCCTTTCCATTTTGTGAGATTTGACAGTTGAGATCAGAAACGTGACTCCTATCCAGACTGCAAGTAAAAAAGAGCAGAAATAGCTGCAGTCTCTGCATAGTTTATCAGAACCAGAGAAGAAGAACCGGTTCTCTTTTTAGAAAGAATAAACAAAAGATGCAAGTATATTTTTATCTCTTTCCAGGAAATGATGTATGGAAGGTACAGATCTCATGCTGGGCTAGTGAATTGGTGTGATTCATCGTACATGGAATTGTTGCAGAAAGTCATGATTCAACCGCACGGACGCCGTTCTGTGAAATTATAATATCATTAAGCGTGGCATTTCCTTCACGTGTTCATGCAATACTTTTCTTCTTCATTATGGGGAAGTTTCTGCTAAATTTTTCTTAACGCATACAGTATGTATAGTCAAAACTTTTTTTTTTTTGTGGATAGCATGAGAAATGGTTAAGGCTTTTCATTTTTGAGGTCTGTGTCCCATTGGGGAGGTTTCTCCTCACTTCCTGTCCCAGTGACACAGTTGAAAGTAAGAAGAGATACTTTCAAAGCAAACGACATCCCCTTGTTGTAGGGTTGCCACCTCATCCCTTTAAAACTGAACAGATATTAATTACACGGGTTCTATGACTGTTTAACCACTTTCCGACCGCCTGGCGTACATTTACTGCTGCAGAGTGGCAGCGTCCCGCGAATCGCTGTCTATAAACGGTGGCTCGTACGTGCGTTAGAACACACCTAGGGAACACAGTTAACCCCTAGATCACCCCCTGAAGGTTAACCCCTTCACTGCCAATGACATTTACACAGTAATCAGTGGCTATTTACATTTATGATCGTTGTATAAATGTCATTGGTCCCAAAAAAGTGTCAAAAATGGCCGACATGTCCGCTGCAATATCGCAGTCCCGATAAAAAATCGCAGATCACCGCCATTACTAGTAAAAAAAAAAAAAAAAAAAAAGGGAGAAATTACATTTTTATCATTTTTTTTTAGACAAAGTTTTCTTTTGACGGTATTTACTCACCACTGGGTTTTTTATTGTTTGCTATATAAATTAAAAAATACCAAAAATTTGGGGAAAAAAAGTTTTTCTGTAATTTCTGTTATACCATTTTGCGAATAAGTAATCTTTCTTCTTTCAATCTTCTTTGGAAAAAAATAACCTAAATCAGTTTATATTATTTAGTCTGTGTGAAATTTATAGAGTCTACAAACTATGGTGTATATTTGAAAACTAAACAATCTTAATGTACTGAAATGAATAATAGTAATTAAGTCAGCGCTATCCAAATAAAATGAGTAATAAAAAGCCGCATGCAATAGGTACAGATATATAGCACACCGATACAAATAAAAAAGTGATTGGAGTGCTCCAATCACTTTTTTTAATCCTGATGTACTGACTGCCTATCTCATTTCTTGACACCCTAATATGCCAGGACAGCAGAAATACCCCTCAAATGCTCCTTTTTGGAAAGTAGACCGTCCAAGCATGGGCATCCGCAGAACTTTTTTCAGGGGGGGGCATCATTTTAAGGTCACCCATGCTCTGCCCCTTTTCGACAATGCCATTATCACATTATCACAGTCAGAGACTGCAGATGTAGTACAGGAG
>BLSH010461469.1:771355-792854 GCA_018402905.1 Glandirana rugosa
CACATGGGCATCCACAGAACTTTTTTCAGGGGGGGGGCATCATTTTAAGGTCACCCATGCTCTGCCCCTTTTCGACAATGCCATTATCACATTATCATGGTCAGAGACTGCAGACGTAGTAATGGAGATGGTGAGAGACTGCAGACATGGTACAGGAGATGGTCAGAGACTGTGGACATGGTACAGGAGACGGTCAGAGACTGTGGACATGGCACAAGAGACTGTAAGATTGCGGACATGGCACAAGAGACTGTAAGAGACTGCATAAATGTGGGGGGGTGGGGTGACAGAGAGAGATGGGGGTGACAGAGAGACAGAGGGGGGTAACAGAGAGGGATGAGAGAGAGAGGGGGGTCAAAGAGAGAGACCCCTAGCCCTGTCTGCAGTCCCTCTAGTGCCCCTATGTCTAATGGTGTGTGTAATGCTCAGTACAGTACCCTGCATGGCAGTAGAATGTCCATGATGGCAAGCAGCTGGCAAGACCTGTTTTCATTCTGGGTGAGGACAGGAGATGCTCTGTTCCTTCCATCGGATCTATGATGTGACATGGAGCAGTCCCTGGCTGCTTGCATTTCCTGCCTGTCCTTGTTCTCTAAGCCCCCGGTCTGTCTTCCGGGCCTGGGAGCGGTGAGGAGGTTTAAGGAGTCCAGGGGTTTCAGGCTCTGGGAGGTGCTGGGGACGCTGTACCCACTGCTCCTGGCATCTGCCGCATTCCTTTCCATCTCCTGGGCTGCTCGCTCATACTATGTAGACCGGGTGATGTCATCCTGACCACCCCTTGAGGCCTTTGCTGTCCCGCTCCTTGCACCAGCTGTCACCGGCCCTGCTAAACCGTGTACAGGTGCGAGCAGGACCCGCCACCGGTGCTAGGATAAGGACAAAGTGGGGAACCCCCGATATGATCCCTAATTCCGGGGGGGGGGGGCGCTTGCCCCTACCTGTGGACACCCATGCGTCCAAGGTATTAAGTAAGAGACATGGTGAGCTTTTTGAAATTGTTATTTTGTCAAAATTTTTTGTAAAAGTAAGAAATTAAATATATGGTAAGTTTTCACTAAAGTGTAATTTTAACATGTTATGTCTCACACACAGCATAGGCATACTTATAATTACACCCCAAAACATATTCTGCTATGCCTCCCGAGTATAGGGATACCACATGTGTGAAACCTTTTCACAGCCTAGATGCACAGAGGGGTCCAAAATCCAAGGAGAACTTTTATGCTTTCGATGAGCATACATTACACATAAATTACACATCTAATTTCCTGACACTTTTGGAGTGTCCTGGAGCACCAGGACAGTGGATGCACCCACAAAATCACCCCATTTTGGAAAGCAAACACTCCCAGGAAGGTACTTTCTAAGAGGCATAATGAGTCTTTTGAAAATGTAATTTTTTTGCCACAAGTTTTTGGAAAATGGAAAGAATTGGAAAAAGGAAAGGAAATGAAAATGTATTTTTTTTACACAATTAAAGAGGAAGTAAACCCTGATGGGTTTTACTTCCTCTTTATTACCCTGCAATTTAAAAGCATAAGTGGCTAGTATGCATCGCATATTAGCCCATTATGTAGCACTTACCTGCATTGGAAGCCAACAATGTCCCGCGCTGTCCCTGCAGTAGGAAGCGTCCATCTTCTGCCCCTCTTCCTTCCTTCCAGGGCCTCATTCTCTGGCTCTGTGACTGGTCGGAGTTGCGTGACGCCACTCCCACGCATGCGCGTGGGAGCCGCCAATCGCAGCATGATCTCAGTGAAGGAATGGCACGGAGGCCGTTTCTTCCCTGCGCATGTGTCCAATGACATGGGCACATCACAGTACACTGTATATCTCCTAAACCATGCAGGTTTAGGGGATATGCAGGAAACCTACAAGTAAGACTTATTATAGGCTTACCTGTAGGTTAAAGTGGTTGTTAAGGGTTGACAACCACTTTAATTAGACATTTATAACACACATCATAGGCATACTTAGACTTACATCCCAAAACACATTCTGCTACTCCTGAGTATGGGTAAAGACTTTTTCACAGCCTTGCCACACAGAGGGACCCAAAATTCAAGGAGTATCTTTTATACTTGTGCATGGCTGAAAAATTTGTTCATTTTCTTTTTTTAGTTTTTTGGAAATTTAGAAGTTCAAAAAATGCAGACATTTGCGGTAATTCAGCAATTTTGGTAATTCGGCAATTGTGGTAATTCAGAAATTCGCAGTTATTCTGCAATTGCGGTAATTCTGAAATTTGCAGTAATTCAGCAATTGCCGTAATTTGGAAATTCGGCAATCGGAACAGCCGAAAATCCGAAATTCGGAAATAAGAAAGAACATTTGAAATAATACCTTATTATTTCATATGTTCCTACTTATTTCCAAATTTCCAAATTTTCGAAATTCTGAAATGAGAAAGAACATTTGAAATAATAATTAAATAACTATTAAAATATAGGTATTGGAATTTCCTTGAAAATGTGGCTGTTAGTGAACTTAAATAACAAATTTATCACTAACAGCCATATTTTGAAGGAAATTCCCATACCTAGAATTTAATAGTTATTTATTAGTTAGTTATTGTTTCAAATGTTCTTTGTTATTTTCGAAAAATGTAGAATTTTCGAATTTCGGATTGTCGGCTGTTCCGATTGCTGAGTTTGCGAATCACCGCGTATTTCCCAATTACCGCAATTGCCGAATTACCACGAATTTCTGAATTACCGCAATTGCCGGATTACCGCAAATTTTCTCAATTACCGCAATTGCTGAATTACCGCAATTGCCGAATTACCGCGTAATTTCCAAATTCTGAAAAATTCGGAAATTCAAAATTCGGAATTTGTCCGAATTGCCGAATTTTGCAAAATTCTGTAAAAACGAAATTCGGAATTAAACAAATTGCACAAGCCTAGTATCTTTAGACTTTCTTGGGACATAAATTACACATCTAATTTCCTGACTAACAATCACATTTTTGGGGGCCCTGGAGCACCAGGACAGTGGAAACATGCATAAAATGACTACATTTTGGAAATCAAATACCCCAAGGTATATTTAAAGAAGCATTGGGAATTTTTTGATGACTCCATTTTTTGACACAAGTGCGGAATGCAAATGAAATGTATTTTTTTTACACAAAGTTGTCAATTTAATAAGACGTTTCTCACATACAGCATGGGCATACTTAGAAATACAACCCAAAAGACATTCTGCACTCCTCCTGAGTAAGTCAGTACCATATGTGAGACCTTTCAATATTAGGACGATTATATGCTGGACATTGTATCACAGAGACCCAGGAGAGCCATCAGAAATGTTGGGGCCCCCTGCACAGCTTTAGGCCTGGGCAACGCCACCCCCCCCCAGCCTGACCACCAATATTCACCAGGGCCTGCCCACCGGCCGTCCCATCAAATCGCCCCACTGGCCACCCCACAAATTCCTTCAGCACACCTACTTTTATTTTAACACTCTTACAACTTAATATGTGAAAATTAAGACTGTATTCCAAGTAATCAGGTATTTCAAGACTTAACAGTAAGGAATTATATTTTGGCCAAAAAATATGAAGCCTACCATCACAACAAGGTAGACTCCCTTGAACAGGGCCGTACAATAACACTAACTGCACCACCTGTTCAACCCCCCCCCCCCAATCTATCCTCCCCTAGCAGATCTAAGAAAACCAAAAAAACTCCAAAACCAAAAAAAATATAATTAGCAAAGAGACATCCCAATCCAACAAAGAGACATCCCGATATATTCAGCAAAGAGACATCCCGATATATTCAGCAAAGAGATATCTCAATCTAGCAAAGAGATGGCCCAATCCAGCCGAGACATCCCTATATATTCAGCAAAGAGACATCCCAATCCAGCAAAGAGACATCCCCATATAGCAAAGAGACATCCCAATCCAACAAAGAGGCATCCCCATATAGCAAAGAGACAGCCTAATCCAGCAAAGAGACAGTCACAAAAAGCACAATCCAACAAAGGGACAGTCACATCACAGGCCCACATCCAGAAACATTGTCAGACAATTTACCATGGTGATGTCTAACAACTTGTCTCCAGACCAGTCCACAAGGAGCACTGAGCAGTCCTGCAGACAGCCCCCCAACAACAGTACTCATTCAGCCCCTTTCACACCTGTACACACTCAACCTCCCTCACACCTGTATGCACTAAGCCCCCCTCTCACCTGTACACACTCAGCCCCCCAACAATTTTATGCACTCAGTCCCTGTCACATGTGTACGCACTCAGCCCCCTTACACCTGTATGTACTCATTCCCCTACACCTGTATGCACTGAGCCCCCCTCAACTGTGTGCACTTAGCACCCCTCACACCTGTATTCACTCAGCCCCCAACACCTGTTCACACTCAGCCCCCTCATACCTGTATGCACTCAGCCCCCCTCACACCTGTATGCACTCAGCCCCCCTCACACCTGTATGCACTCAGCCCCCTCACACCTATATGCAGTCAGCCCTCCCTCCCACCTTTAAACGCTCAGGGGGGGGGGGGGGGGTATATATGTCACCCCCCCACACACGCACAGCTGTAAACACATACAAAGCTCTGCCCCCCTGTACACAAACAGCCCCCTCCCGTCACCCACATGGCACTGAGTGGAGAGAAGTTGGAGCCAATCACAGTCCAGGATACAGTACAGGCAGCACACACGAGGAGTGCACATGCAAGAAGTAGCCAGAAGTGGCAGTGAAGAGACTGATGTGAGCAAAATAACATAGAGAGCAGCAGCTACTGACTTTAGTTGTGAATGAATGTATAGAGAACAACAGGGCAGCCATGCTCCTCCCGGACCTACTCTGCGTCCAGACCCTTCGGGAAGCCCGTGTCCCCAATTTTATCAAAACCAATGCATTGTAATGGTTGCCTCTATACAAGAGGTCAGGGAATATAGCTTAATGTGCTGTCACCTATAGTAGTCCCAGTTCCAATAAGCCAAGCAAATCTAGCCTACTGATATGTGGCTGCCCCCAGGAATGCCATGTTCCCTGGCTAGGAAGTACAGGAGGCTAAAGAAATGAAAAATAAAAAAAGTTCCTGTGGTTTCCGGAGTTCAGTTGTCTACAGAAGATGGCTGGGACTGGTGTCTTGTAAAAACATGGACATGCAGATGTGTCAATTCAGGCACAGTTAGAAACATGGTCATCAAACAGGCAAAGGATTGGTCTAGTTTAATAAACAGACCAAGGATAATACAGGTGACAGGCAGAGGCAACACTGTCACTGGCTGTACTGGCTTACACTCATCTGGTGACACCAGGACTGGTGTGGTGGTGGTTAGGAAAACTGTTACTTGCTGCACTGGTCTGGCGTGGCGGGTATCGGGAACAGCAATTCTAGTTACACTGGTCTAGCAACACGGTGGCTGGTGTGGTGGTGATCAGAGAATTGTGACTGTCTGCACTATTAGGGCTCATTCACGCATGAGTTTGGGGTGGTGGTAAAACTTTGTGGTTGAGCTACAGTTTACCACCCCTCAACCGCTACCCTCTTTAGCTGCAGAGGCAGCGGCTGGGGGTATACACATGCCCTGGCCCTGAGCTGTGGCAAGAATTATACCCCCTGTACCCCTGCTAATTGGGAATGGGGTTGCTTGTCCGAGGTCTAAGGGGTTAAAACAGGTGGAGAGGAGGTGATACAATGCCTCCTCACAGCCTGTCAAATGCTCTCTAAAGAGCGGTCCAAACATGGATCGCTCATCAGAAAGCATTGCACATGTGAACGCATCCTTATGGTGACACTATGACTGCTGTGTATGTGATTAGGGACACTATGACTGCTGTGTATGTGATTAGGGACACTATGACTGCTGTGTATGTGATTAGGGACACTATGACTGCTGTGTATGTGATTAGGGACACTGTGACTGGTTTGTTAATGATCAGGGATACTGTAACTGGTGTGGCAGTGTTTAGGGACACTGTAACTAGTGTGGCGGTGATCAGGAACCCTGTAACTGGTGTGGCGGCGATTAAGGACAATATAACTGGTGTGAACTTTTGTTTGCAATTTTTTTTAGATACTGTCACAAGAGCAGTGCAGTGTCACCATAGTGACACTGTGCTACTCTAGAGAGATGATTAGGATTTTTTTTTCACAAAGATTGCTTATTACAATGATGATCTCTGTAAAACAATAATTTTAACTGTCGTGCATGGCTTTTATTCATGATTCATTGTTTACTATTGTGATGCTGAGATTGGCTACAGCTATCGCATGGTACATGGCCACTGCTATTGGCCCTGTTCCGTTTGATCACTGTGACCAATCACATAAATCACAATTGTAAACAATGCTTTCATGAATGGCTGCCATTTTATGAGTTGTTTACTAGTGGACATGTGATTGTTTTGATTAGTCACAGAGATCACACGTTACCTGAGCCAATCACAGTACTGAGTGTTGTGATCCGCTGTGTCCACCCCTCAGGAGACACATGAGAGGCACGTGAGTGGAAGGGTGTGGGAGTTCCATGCTAACCACTTCCTGCCCGGCCAAGGTACATAGACAGCCGGGTGGTAAGTGGTTACAATGGAACTAAACTCTCTTATCCATTGCAGCCAACGAAGCTGCCATCTTAGCCTCTGTTTGATCTGCAGTTGCAGTTTGGTTGACAACACAAACAACTGTGACAATTATCATTCACAACATACCTTGAATATGTTTTAGGAAACCGTTAAATTGGCAAATTTAGTCCGTCTTTAGAATGCTTGTAGGAAGCACAGTCTCCCTGCTTTTGTTTTTGATCCAGGCTTTACTGTTGAGCAATGGTCTACCCATTGGCCTTTGGTGATCTGCAGGAAAGGAGTTCTCAAACACACCTCATGTAGCCTCATCTTTGTCCCTCTCCAATTAAAAATGTAGGCCTGAAGAATCATGAGTATTTCTATTATTCTATCATTTGTTCTCTTTTTTTCTGGTACATCAATACAAAAAGTGTGTTATAAAAGTCTGTGAGCATTCTCATCTATCTAGGTCATGGTATAGCTAGTAGTAGTTAAACACATTCATCTGGACGTCTTCTGTAATCTAAGATGTTTCGTAGTTCATCCAAGCCACAGTTCTAGTGAGCGTCAGGAACTTTCCCCAGCATTTAATCATCATGGAATGTGTCAAGGCAGATTTTAATTGTGTAAAAACAGAATGGGAGTTGTGAAAGTTGCAGAACCACCCTGTTCTAGTTACATAATCCCATCATTAATGTCAGGTAGTCTACATAGGTCAGGGATATGCAATTAGCGGACCTCCAGATGTTGCAGAACTACAAGTCCCATGAGGCATAGCAAGACTCTGACAGCCACAAGCATGACACCCAGAGGCAGAGGCATGATGGGACTTGTAGTTTTGCAACAGCTGGAGGTCCACTAATTGCATATCCCTGACATAGGTAGTAGTTCTTCAGAACAAATGGCCAAAGGCGTGAGTTGTTATCAAAATGCAGAGGTAGAGATGTTAAAACAGCATTATATGTGAGAGATGATGTTGAAGGCCCTGATCCCTGTTCGGGGATGGTTGTTGCAGTCTGAAATACTGCATATGGCTCCTTTCACGCCTCTTGCTAACAAATTGTCCTCTCAATCCAAAATGTCCTCAAAAAAATTACTTAGGAAAACTGTTTAGTCTTAAGAAAGGGAATTTGCACTCCCTTGTTGGGCTATTCATTTGTTGATTATTTTGTCTTCCCAATGTGCAGGTCTTTGCATTCCTTACTGCTCTACACTACATATATCATGCTACTTCACTTGTCTTGGGTATTTTGGATGTACAAACGTCTGTCTCAGTGTATTCATGATCTTAAAGTATACAGAGATGCAAAGTTTATAAAAGGAGAAGTATGAAAATAGTAAAAAAAAACACAAAACAAATATCTATACTCACCTCCCTGCTACAGCATCGGTCTGATGCTGCAGCTGTTTCTCGCCAGTTCTAACCCTAAGAACTGATCAGTCACATGACCACTGATCACTCAGTTCTTGGTCTGCTTTGAGCAGAGGGAGGTGACTGTCAGTCACTGGTCTATGCAATGCCTTTCCAGCGTTCACTGAAGCAGCAGACAGGAGAGGGGATGCCCATCGGGTGAATCCCAACATTATTGTAGGGATCCTTGCAGAGCCTGGCGTGGCTCTCTGATGCCAGCTGACTGTGGGCTTATTTTGGGTCACAGGAGAGCACCCGTAAGTGCAGGGCCCTCTTATTCCTCCTGTATTAAATTGTATTGTAATTGTACTGTCTGCCCCAATGTTGTAAAGCGCTGCGCAAACTGTCAGTGCTATATAAATCCTGTATAATAATAATAAGAAGAAAGATCCTTCTGAATTTTTTTACCACTCTAGCTACATACACGATGACTATATTTCTCTGTGTGGTATGCTTCTTCCCTCCGTTCAATAGCCCTATGTTTTTGCTGGATCTTGTTGATATTTTAACAAAAGTCAGGTCTGGATATTAAAAAAACTTTCAAAGCATGTCCCCATTCTTGTCTTTAGTCTCTGTGTTTTTTATTACCATCTAAATCCTAAGTCTCAGTGTACTAGTAACCCCCAGTTTGTGTTCCAGTGAGTGCTGTGAGTCAAAAAGAAGATACTGATCTGTTCAGGTAGGTTTCCTGTTGACTTCAGTGTCAAAGTCACCCCCTCTTTGGCATGCAACACACAGTCTAAAAAGGGTAAGTTGTGCCCTTGATGTTTTGTCTATTGCATTTATGTTTTCTCTAAAATCTTCTATTTCCAATGCTATAATCTTGACTGGCATATAATCCACAGACCTGAACCAATGACTTCTGTAGGGATCTTCTGTCCTCTACTTTGTGTATTCTTAAGTGGCTGTGCTGTGAGTTATTTATGTACATCACTTCACCCAGACCAGAAGCAGAGACTATTATGCTTGTATTCCTATGTTCTAATAGTTTGACTACAGCTGTCCATAGCTTCATGACTGCATATCTGCATATCTCTGTCTTATTGTTATTATCTCACATGCACAGTGCCAGATAGCTAGGTCTGTGCTACTGTATGTGTGTACTGGTCACATTCCAGTATATTAGTAGGTGAACTTGTTTATTGCAATAGATTTTATATGCAGCTCCAGTTATTTTAGTTAACCCTGTCCCTTCAGGGCTGGGATTCTATAACTAGTTTTAGCTTAGAGCTCAATAACCAGCATAGGCTAGGGATGGGTTAGGCATTTGACAGCCACTTCTGGTGGTTAGAGGTCTGGTTGCATAACCAATTAGGCGCTACTAGGGACTAAGTGCAGAGTAGATAGGTAAACTCTGAGTTCCAATGCCACACACGATTTCTGTATGTCAGAAGCTACATTCAAGGCTGGTTGGACAACAGCTGGAGGGTCTCCCTATCAACGCAGTTCTTGTCTTCAGGTCTCTTGACGCCAAGACTAATGTTGCATCACGATCATACCAGGGACCCCTGCAACTGGACTTTGTTCCATCATTCATCTCTCTGAATAACTACTGTATATCCACTTCATCCCTGGAAGGATTTCCTCCTTTAGGACCAGAGCACTTTTTGCGATTTGGCACTGTGTCGCTTTAACTGACAATTGCGCGGTTGTGCGACGTTGTACCCAAACAAAATTTGCGTCCTTTTCTTCCCACAAATAGAGCTTTCTTTTGGTGGTATTTGATCACCACTGCATCATTTCTGATCACCGCTATAAACAAAAAAAGAGCAATTTTGAAAAAAAAAAAAAAACATTTTTTTTCATCGGTTTTGGCCGATTTATATTCTTTCTCATATTTTTGGTAAAAAAAAACGTAATCTGCGTTTATTGATTGGTTTGTGCAAAAGTTTCCGTGTTTACGGATGATGAGAATTCATTTCTGGGGATTTAATTTTTTTTACATTTTTTTTACTAGTAATGGCGGCGATCTTGTAGCGGACAGGTCGGACCATTTTCACACTTTTTTTGGGACCATTGGCAGTTATACAGCGATCAGAGTTTTAAATGTCCACTGATTACTGTATACATGTCATTGGCAGTGAAGGAGTTAACCTGCAGGGGGTAGTGAAGGGGTTAACTGTGTTCCCTAGGCGTGTTCTAACTGTGAGGAGGCTGGGCTGTTATGGGCATAAGAGATCTAACTGATCCCAGTGACAGGGATCAGTAGATCTCCTATGTCCCCACTGACAGTTCTTTTGCTCTGGCTGCTCATCGCGGCTCGCCGGTGGACATGCCCGAGCCTCGGGCACACTCCTCCGGAGTGCGGCGGGGACGTGTGTTCCCCCCTAGTGGCCACTCCACAAATCGCCATCTATTTACGGTGATTCGCGGGACACGTCCACATTGCCGCAGTAAATATACTGCGCACGGTGTGGAAGGGGATATATACCCAGGAATATGTGCACAATTCCAACAGGATTCCTGTTGGACCCTTTGCTATAATCTAGATAATTAGAATTTAGTGGTTAATTTTCCAGTAAGGGAATCCCCTCTGTTCCCAGATGCCCTGTCCTGGGTGGAGGCACTGCTATCTTTATTATCAAACCCACTCTTCCACTTAGCAAAGGTTCTGGTTTTCTTATTTACCTACAGGTTTAGTACAATATACTGTTTGGTGAGTGTCATTTGTCATAACCCTCCCAAAAGAGGGCTACAATTGGTTTTATTCCTCTGAAAGAGTTCAATGCTCTTCTCTCCACCTCCTACATATACAGGTTACTAACAATAAGAGATACAGGTGATCCCTAAGCAACTCTGTTTCTTTCTGTAGAAATGATCATTGTACTTGAAATACATGGTGTTGAGACAAGGGGTGAGCAAGGAAGATACTTGGTCGCGCTCATATTTTGACAACTGTTTACACCTTTAGCAATGTGAACAAAGTATTTATACCTATGCAGACTTCCTGACACCAAAGATGGGAATTTGTAACTAGAATAGGGTGCTTCCACAACTTGTACACCTCCAATCCTGTTCTTCGACATTCTACATCTGCCTTGACACGTTCCACGATGGTTGAATTATAGCATGGGTGCTCAACCTGTGACCTTCCAGCTGTTGCAGAACTACAAGTCCCATGAGGCATTACAAGCATGACTCCCAAAGACATGATGAGAATTGTAGTTCTGCAACAGCTGGAGGGCAACAGGTTGAGCACCCATGTATTAAAGCAGAATTCTGTTCCCCCTCTCCAAAAATAAAGGTCAGCAGCTACACATACTGTAGCTGCTGACTTTTAATAATAGGACACTTACCTGTCCTGGAGTCCAGCGATGTGTTGGGTGCTGCCGCAGCCATTGCTGGTAAGGGAACCCAGTAGTGAAGCCCTGCGGCTTCACAGCTGGGACCCTACTGCACTTGCTCAATGCGCCCTGCGCTCTCTTACTGGCCTGGCAGCAGGGGAAGGAGGAGGGAGGACGAGGGGGCCGGACTTTTGATGTACCTCACTGCAGTGAGGTGCGACAGAAGAGGGGCCAGGGTACCTGTCAAAAACAGGCCCCCACTCCCCCCTCAGGTGGCAAATGTGGCACCTGAGGGGGGGGAAGCAGATAAGTGGAAGTTCCACTTTTGGGTGGAACTCCGCTTTAACCTCCCTGGCAGTAATCCCGAGTGTGGCTTGGGGTGGATTTTCAGTACCATTAGCGGTAACCCCGAGCCACACTCGGGATCGCATCGCTGGATCCAGGCAGCGTTACTCACCTTGTCCCCTGAATCCAGCGATGTCCCCCGCAGTGTCTGCGGGCTGTGTCCGCCGCCAGATGACTCCTGTGTGCCGGGCTCCGTTCCCTGTGAGCGTCGCGTCGCACAGGGACGGAGACCGGCGGGAAATTCAAAAAGTGAAACACACACAGCACATACAGTACACTGTAATCTTATAGATTACATTACTGTATGAAAACATTTCACATCCCCTGTGTCCCTAGTGGTTTGCCCAGAGCCCTGCATGCACTTTTATATTATTTATGTCATTCTTTCCGCCTGGAAACATGAGAATGTCCATAGCAACCAAAAAGTGTCCCTTTACGTCAAGAGTGGTTTTTGATCGGCTAAAAAACACCGATAGAAAATAAGAATCATTTGCAGAATTGAGTGATACTGATTTTTGGGGAAATTTATCATCAGAAACTGAAAGTGACGACAGCAACAATTCTGCAACTGAGCAAATTTCAGTCTTTTTGGTTTGATTACATTATTGAATAAATTTTATTACTATTACGTTATTATTTTTGATAATTATTTATAGTTATTTATTATATTATAATTTATGAGTTCATTTTTCAAACTTTTTCATACCCGGGATGTGTACTAGACTCTTGTTGGACAGATTTAAGTGAGTTATTCCTAAGAATTACAGGCCTACAATATAAAACGCCAAATTTTCATGCAAAATAATGGTACCGCTTTCAGCACCAAAAATCTGAAATAATCATACCGCCAGGGAGGTTAAGGTGTCTGTGCTACCTGTGTGGATATAAATGTACCTGTATGTTCCTGACAATTATTACAGCAGAAAAGGCAGATTGAATAAACTCTAAAACATATTCAACATTACAGAACAAGTTCAGTAGAATGTGACTAACTACCACTAGATAGTGTTATAGAAGATTTCCGTCAAAATACAACAAAACTCTTCTCTCCTATCAGAGGACTGCCAGGAGTGAGTCACAATTGATTGGCGTTAATTGCGGCTTTCGTTAATCTCTGGACCCTTCACCCGTGAATGACACACTCTCAGGTCGAATTTCACGTGATTGGGATCTTGATTGGACGCCTGCAGATATTCACCAATCACGTGAGGATTAACCCTTACACCTTTGCAGCTGTGGATGAATAAACATGAGGATTTCTATAATCTCCTATCTGTAGTTTTAAACCATGGTGAATTTTGGTCAGGCTATATCGATTTTCTCCAAAAACCCTTTCTCTCTGCTTTTTATGCGTATCTGTAGCATAAAAACGTTTTAGTTTTGTAACGGAATGTGGGATGGTTAAAACCCCTCCCCAGTTTACAGTGCTGTCTGTGTCCCCATTGTAATAATTTCATCTTCTCAATGTCTCCTGGTTGCTTTTGTCCAGAGTGAACATGACATCAATAAAAAAACATTAATAGTTTTAATAGTGGAGAAAGGCTAGAACAGCGATGGTAAACCTATGGCACGCGTGCCACAGCTGCATGCAGAGCCCTCTCTGTAGGCATGCAAGCTAAGTCGCCGTATTGCTACAAGAGTCACATGACTTCGAGCTGGGTCACCTGTGATTGGGTGTGCTAAGACAGATGCGGGTGGATTAAAAACCCCAGAGTGTGCAGTCCGGTGATCGCAGGTAGAGGGAGCTTTGCTACAGCTAATCCCCATCACCGCACTCAGCTGATGGCCAACACCAGCTCTATATAATGGGCGGGCGGGGAGGAAGGGGCTTGGTGGAGGGTGTGCACTGGTAATGGCTGTATGGTGTGCGGAGATTTACCATGTAAGTGAGTTTGGTTCTATAATTTGATGCTGGATGGGTCAGTGCAGTCTGAGCAATGCTTGGCGCCACTGCTGTCCCTGGAGGTTTGGGATTACTGGGGGCCACTACTGTAGCGTGCGTGATCTCCTCCCGGGGATTGGATATATGGTGGGGTAAGCGGAGTTCTGTCCTCCCCTGGATGCAGTCATATGACCTCTGACACACCACTCTGTACACATGTTGCAGTTTGGGCTACGCACCATCCAAAACTAAAAACAAAAAAATGGCTGTAGTTAGGTGTCAATAAAAAAAAAACAAAGACAATTATCACTTATTTCAAAAATCACCTGTTTATTAATGCTCAGCATTTTTTTGCTTGACAATATTTTTGGTTGAGACCACCAGCAGGTTGACCCAACCCTGGTGGTAACCCATGTGTACAATTCAGAGCATAGATATGGCTTCAAAGTTCACGCTAAAGGTTCCCATGAGTATAAAGTAAATAAAATACATTGTTTCACTTCCAATAAAAATTTTGCCTCTCAATTTTAAACACCACCACACAAGGTCACCACTTGGAAAAACGAAAAAAGATTTATGACCTTATTTTAATAAAATTGAAAGCAAGTCCCGTTTTTATCAACCAGGCCAGCAAATTATCAACTAGGGAGCGACCTTACATTCAGACGCCACTCAAATCTATTCCCCCACAGCCTTAGTCATCTTCCAGGGAGGCCAAACGATGCACCTTCCCTGGGAAAAGAAAACTTGGGTTGGAGATGTGTAAACACCAAAACCCCAGATATATTTTACATTCAAGAGGTTCTATCAGAAATTGCCATAGGATTTGTTTCTGCAGTTTTAGTGGTCATCCATGGCAAAATAAGGCATAGGTGGTCACCCAGCAACAGATGGTTCCCTTCCTGCACAGACAGAACTGAAACTTCAGCCAAAAAGCTAATGGATGGTGTAAAGGGAGGTTACAAATGGCAGTTACTTGGTGGTCACAGAAAATGGAGGAATCTTATTATAATAATACGTTTGAATGGACCCTCTCTTCTTTAATGGGACCCCAGTCTATTAGCACTGCCTGTTGTAATCTCATTTCTTGTATAAATGACGTGATCGCTTTTGTTGCAGGAAGGTGGGTTTATAGAGTTCTTAAGTCCTGTGTACAAGATGCTATACTTTTTGTTGTGGGGTCTCATTGGTGGCAGAGCCTTGAAACCAGGTGCCTGCGTAGAACACCTGGTAACGATCCTTCCACATGACAAAGCAAGCAGCTAGGCAGACAAGGGACAGCAGTAAGTTCAGTGTGATTTGCAGAAGGACGAAGAGCTTGATAGTGGTGGTGACCATTTTGCAGTCGGCCACAGTCTGGTAAAGAAAAGTGCGGCTTAGTGGGTCAGAAGGGTCCAATGTGCACTGGCAGGAGTCATCTGCCATCTTGCAGGAATATTTTGTGATGTGGGTGTAATGGTGAGCTGCAAAGGCCACAGCTAGAACACAGATGATAATGCCGAGGGCACTCAGCAGGAAATACAGGAGCTGCAAAAGAAAAAAAATATAATACTTGATTAAAAAAAAAGATTTATAAAAAGTGGAGCAAAGAAAAATAGAACTTTTGCATGATTAATCAAAGAGGTTCCTATTTTTTCCTCAGATGAAAGGGAATCTTCCACCTGCATAATAAACTCCTTGCCTGCCATCTGGAGTAGCCCCATTACTGAAAACCATCAAGAGCATGAACCAAAGAGTGTTTGTAAGGGGTTCCCCTTAAAGTAAAAGATCTGATTGGTTTCTATGAAGATAAGCTCTATTTTACCTTTGATAAATCATTCCACACGGTATGATTGTTGCCCAATAACGGCCATCCTACAGCCTGTTGGCCGATAATCCGATCGTGTGTGCGCACGATTCTACAGCCGATTTCCAATTGTCGTCCAATTTGGACGACGAGACTAGAAAACTTGTGTTGGCCAACAAGGCGTTGGCCGATTGTTGCCTCATGTGTACAGAAGTTGGCCAACAAAAAGTTGGAAGTGCAAACACGCATGCTCGGAATCCAGGAAGTGTTCGTCGTGTAAACCTGTGTACCTAATTCACAAATCGCATTCACCTGAACTTCCTCGTTATACATTCGTAACACGTCACTACGTTCGGCTTTGTTGGCCGATTACATACTCATGTCAGTATGCTAGACAAAACCGCTAACAGCCAATTTTAACAAAAGTTGGACGTTCGGTTGGCCAACAATCTGCAGAAATAGAGAACAAGGAGAGAAATAAAGACTGTTAGGGGGATAGATAGATAGATAGATAGATAGATAGATAGATAGATAGATAGATAGATAGATAGATAGATAGATAGATGAGAGAAAGTGAGTGAAGAGATAGGAAAGTTTATTATTAATACATAATATATGATTTAGGCATGAAGTATAATGTATTGTGTTATATATGGATTATTTTTGCACAAAACATTTTTGTTGCAATTTTAGGACATTAGGATTATTACATCTGCACTATATTTAATAGTGCAGAAAACTACACTATTAGATATATGTAGGCTGCTTTTGTTGACTTCCTTTTGAATATGATGTTTACATGTTTTGGGTCAGTGAAACAAAGAATATTGGACCCAGATCATTTTCAGAAGCAGATCAGCAATAGCAGCCATGACACTTCCTCTTCCACTGCAGCTAGCAGATGGTGAGGCCTGCTCTTACTACTAGCAGGACCTCGGACCACCCCTGTGGGCAAGGGTCACTGGATCCTCAATTGTGTAGCCAAGTACATGGTGTTAGCTGGGCACTGGATGAACTGCAACTCCCAGCCCATCCATCTTCCAGGCCCCTCCGGCCTGCCTCACTGTCCAGTGGCCCTCCTTCCCCTGCTTGACTTCTCCGACTTCTACACACTGTCCACTGTCCTCTCCCTGCCTGCTCCAGCCATCTGATCCAACTCCCAGGGCTGCCACTCACCAACACCAGTGGATCCTTTAACCCCTTCCTTACTGGGCACTTAAACCCCCCTCCTGCCCAGACCAATTTTTGGCTTTCAGCGCTGTCACGTTTTGAATGACAATTGCGCGGTCATGCGACGTTGTACCCAAATAAAATTTGCGTCCTTTTTTTCCCATAAATAGAGCTTTCTTTTGGTGGTATTTGATCACCTCTGCGTCATTTCTGATCACCGCTATAAACAAAAAATGAGCGACAATTTTGCAAAAAAGAACAATATTTTTTACTTTTTGCTAAAGTACAAATCCATTAAAAAAAATTATTCATCAGTTTTGGCCGATATATATTCTTCTACATATTTTTGGTAAAAAAAAAAAATCGCAATCGGCCTATAATGATTGGTTTGCGCAAAAGTTATCGCATCTACAAACTGGGAATTAATTTATGGCGTTTTTATTATTATTTTTTTTTTTTACTAGTAATGGTGGCGATCTGCGATTTTTATTGGGACTGCGATATTGCCGCAGAAATGACGGACATTTTTTACACATTTTTGGGACCAATGACATTTATACAGCGATCAGAAATGTAAATGTCCACTGATTACTGTGTAAATGTCATTGGCAGTGAAGGGGTTAACCTGCAGGGGGCAGTGAAGGGGTTAAATATGTTCCCTGGGTGTGTTCTAACTGTGGGGGGGCGGGGATCAGTAGATCTGGTATGTCCCCTGTCACAGAACGGGGAACCGCCGTGTTTACATCGGCGGTTCCCCGTTCTGGGGCTCCTAAAAGAGATCGGCGGGTCTCGGGCGGACATCGAGTCTGCCATTAGGGGGCGGGCGAGGTGCGTGCTCAGGGGACGACATCCATGGACGTCGTCCCGGCATTCCAGATCCGCGCTGGAGCCGTACTATGGCAATAGTGCGGATCTGGAGTGGTTAAATAGCCTTTAATGTAGCCTCTCTGCTGCTCTCTGGCTCCCTTGTGCTACTCCAGGATGACGGCTTCACTCCTGGGTGCACCTGACTCTCCAGGCCTCAAGGTCACCCCCCCAGACTGGAGGCTCCCTCCTGGGTGAGGCCTCCACAGCACCTCTGCTACAATCTCCACTCTTCCACTCTAACTCTCCTCCCCCTGCTGGGCAGATCATTGTATTTAAGGAGCCCTGCCCCCTGCCAATCCAGGTTGGGGATTGGTCAGGGCTCCTTAACATACAACAGAAAGTGATGCCTCATCCTTTTCCAGAGCCTTCCAGAACCAAAGTGGAGGATTATCCAAGGGGTGTTCCTTCCTGCAATCTCCAGCCTTCCCTGAGCCACTCCCCAGCCCAGATCAAAACAATCAGGCCTGCACTCACTGTCAGGCCTGACTAGATTTTACCTCTCCTAACAAAAACTCACTACAAAAATGCATCTATCACTATGGGGGTGCTATATTAATTACAGGTACTTATATAGCACCATCAATTTACACATATATAGTAGAATCACATCAGTCCCTGCCCTTAAAGCTGAGTTCCACCCTTTTAAAAGTCAGCTGCTACAAAAAGTGTAGCTGCTGACTTTTAATAATCAGACACTTACCTGTCCCCCGGTCCAGCGATGCAGCTGCCCACTGCCTCGCTCCTCTCCCCCTCCTTCATGCAGCGCTGGCATTGCAACTGTGGGCACCCAGCCTTGGCTTCAAAGCCGGGCAAGCACCGCGCATGTGTGAGCCGCGCTCTGCAGCGCTGTGAATGGCCGGGCAATCTGTCCCAGAAGATTGCCGGGAGGGAGGAGGGAGCGGTGAACTTCCTGTAAAAAAACAACTGTGCCATGTCAGGGGGTCACCTGCACTTAAAGCAGAAATTCCATTTTTGGGTGGAACTTTGCTTTAAGAAGCTTACAATCTAAGGTCTCTAACTCACATTCATACAGGGCCAATAACTTAGCTTTCTTTGGCATGTGGGAGGAAACAATCACAGGCACATAGAAAACATGCAAACTTCAGCCAGGTAGTGCCGTGGTTGGGATTCGAACTGACAACCCTAGTGCTGCTAGGCAAAAATGCTACCCACTTAGCCACCGAAGCATTTGCACATATGTGGCTATACTGGCTGGAGTTTGTGTTTTAACAGAATATATTACATGTACTTCCGGGTAGAAGGTATGATACGACCACCATCTCACTATATTCCACAGCTTGACCCTTCTTCTGTTTCCAACTGCTAACTAACCATCTCTTCCTCTATGTTCACACCTATGCGCTTTTTGGTGCAATTTAGACTTTTTTCCTGCAGGAGATTTTATTTTGCGTGTAATAGACTTCAATGGCATAGCACCAGAAAAGCAAGGGTTGGCATTTTTGATGCCATTTTGTGTTTTTCCCCTTAAAAACATTGTATATAGCTAGTTGCTAAGGAACGGGCCGGGAAGCCGCGTCCTTAACAACTGATGAGTCATCAGCCATCACCGGGGTTCTCGCTGACAGCTGAATGTAAAATAAAGAATTGCTGGCAAAAAATTTGTGAGAAAAATGGTTTTGTAGTGTAACCCCACACCAAAATAAAAAAAATGGCATGGGCCCCACCCAGAGGCGTAACTAGAACCTTCAGGTCCCGGTGCAAGAAATTATGAAGGGCCCCCCTGGGTAGGGCCCTTCCCTCTTCCCGCTGATCCTGGGGCCCTTTACTCCCATCGTGGGTCTCTTTATTACGGTCCCGCAGCGGCACCCTTTCACCAGTTCTGCAGCAGACCCCCTTTCTGCCATCTTCGGGCCTGCCTATGGTGGTGAAATACCAGGGCCCGGTCCCAATTGCAACCTTTGCAATCCTGATAGTTCCCTCAGTGGTGTTCTCAATCTGTGTAGCCTCAGCTGCACAGAATGAATGGACAGGAATAACTGTGTACCGAGCCTCCCATTCATTCAGAAATGGAATATAGTAAAAACAGTTTACTATGCTTCAGTTATGAATGAACCAATTGGTACCAATCACTGACTCTGTCCATTCAGAAAAGGAAGGAGTCGGTAAATGACAAATTTACCAACCCATTCCCAGCTCTACATCATGATACATCTTCTACAGCAGCTGACTCGAGAGAAGAGGGGGGAAGATAGCAGCTCTGTAGGGAGACTAGGGAAGCACACAGGGACCCTGGGAACAACAGAAGACAAGTAAACTGAATAGGAGGGGTGGCGGGGGCAGCATATAGAGGAACCAATCTCCTGCATTAGGAGGAAAATGGAGGAGATTGGTTCCTCTAAATGCCGCCCCCGCCATCCCTCCTTTCCAGGTGTACAAAGGAGGCGCACGGGCTCCCTGGAGCATGGGGCCCAGTTGAAATTGCAACCCCTGCAACCCCTATCGTTACACCCCTGGCCTCACCCCCAAATCCATACCAGACCCTTACCTAAGCATGCAGCCCAGCAGGTCAGGAAAGGGAGGGGGGAGTGAGCACCCCCCTCCTGAACCATATCAGGCCACATGCCCTTAACATGGGGGGATGCTTTGGGGTGGGGGGCCCCACCGCAAAGTACCTTGTCCCCATGTTGATGGGGACAAGGCCCCCCCCCCATGTGAGTAACATTGTACCCCTACTCATTCACCATAAAAAGTGTCACAAACTATAGTAATTGTCTGTGTTTGTGTTTTTCTTTATGTGACACATTTTTGGGGAATGAGTAGGGGTGCAATGTACTCCATACTTATTCGCATGGGGGCAGGATCTGTGGACCCCCTTGTTAAAGGGGGCTTCCAGATTTTGATAAGCCCCCCTGCCCGCAGACCTCCGCAACCACAGCCCAGGGTTGTGGGCAAGAGGCCCTTTTCCCCATCAACATGGGCAGAGCCCCCCTGCCCCAAAGCACCCCCCATGTTGAGGGCATGCGGCCTGGTATGGTTCAGGAGGAGGAGGGCGCTCGCTCGTCCCCTCCCTTTCCTGACCTGCCGAGTTGCATGCTAGGATAAGGGTCTGGTATGGATTTGGGGGGGGATCCCATGCCATTTTTTTTTTATTTTGGTGTGGGGTTCCCCTCCAAATCCATACCAGACCTGAAGGGCCTGACAGCTACATACAGTGTTTTTAAAGGGGGAAATTAAAAAAAATACAAAATACATCAAAAATGCAACACTTGTGTTTCTGGTGCGACTCCATTGAAGTCTATTACACGCAAAACGCAATCTGCTACAGGTAAAAAAGTCCCCGACCTTTTCCAAAAATGCACCAGCTGAAAATTGCATAGATGTGAACGTGCACCATAGGAAACCATGTTAAATGGACTGTAGTGCCTTTCTGCAAATTGCAAAACACACCAAAAAGCGCATAGGTGTGAACGTAGGGTAAAAGCATAAAACATAGTCATCTGGCTTTTCTAGATGTGCTTTATTTGAATATAGATGTGAAACTATGGGGTTGATTTACTAAAGCTGGAGAGTGCAAAATCTGGTGCAGCTCTGCATAAAAGCCAATCAGCTTCCAGGTTTTATTGTCAAAGCTTAATTGAATAAGCTGAGGTTAGAAGCTGATTGGCTACCATACACAGCTGTACCAGATTTTCCACTCTTCAGCTTTAGTAAATCAACCCTAAGGGTCCTTTCACACACACGGACCGTTCATCAGTTTATCAGTTCATCGGTTTTATCCGTTTTTCATCTGTTTTTTCATCAGTGGTCATCAGTTTTTCATCAGTTTTTTTTTACATTCACTACCAATGCAAAAAACGGATGAAAAACTGACCGTTCGTCAATTTACATCCGTTTTTCGTCCGATCCGTTTTTTTGACGGATGAAAAATAGGACTTTCATCCGTTCAAAAAAACGGATGCTGACGGAAGCGGATGAAAATCGATGCAAATACATGATCATCAGTTGTCATCCGTTTTTCCATAGAGATGCATTGATGTCCGTTTTTCATCCATCAACGGATGGATGAAAAACGGACAAACGGTCCGTGTGTGTGAAAGGGGCCTTATATGCCATATTAGTTAGACTATTACAGTACTTGGTATACCGCTTTACATTTAATAACATTGAACTACTTTTATGCGCTTATCTGAAGTCTTAAATAAATAAATAATATATTTAAAAAAAAAAACGTAACAAAAGGTCATGCACTTTAACT
>BLSH010461469.1:808221-834056 GCA_018402905.1 Glandirana rugosa
AGCCTATCTTCAACGGATCTTCATCATGTCCTTGGAAAAGACTTCAGCGGAACTTCAGCCTCGTTGAAGTCATCACATATAATTCTGCCGAGGGTAAGTAAAGTTACCCTAAAGCCCACAGTTCGCTGAACTCCTCTAAGCCCCGTTGTGTTCAGTCTAGCGTTCAGCGGATCAACACTTGGCTCGGTAGCATGCTGGCGCGAAGACTAAAAACAGTTCGCACACAGGTACTCAAACATTTCGTATGACCGATAGACTTTTAAAAGTAAGACTTGAGTTGCAGTCTTCACGTCCGATTTTCGTAAAAATCGTAAGACCAAGACTATGCATGCTCAGAAAGGAAAAAAAGATGCAAAAAATATTCAAAACATTACTTCACTTCTGACGTTGAGTTCAGAATGAAAATTTTCAGATAGCCAGTATGCTTTACAAACTCATGGACACACGCTTGACAAAAATCAGAAGCGCGGTCGTACGATGGCTCGGTTCACAACTAGGCGACTTGCGATCTGACTTGTGTTGCCCCGAATCTCCTCAAGTCGCTTGACACCCGAAATCCCATTGAAATGAATGGGAGCCGTCTTAATATACACTACTGAAGTTGCTCCGACTTCAAGGCGACTTCAGAAAAGGTTCCTGTACTACTTCTAGGCAACTTCTATCCGACTTGTGCCCATAGGATTCAATGGAAGTCACCTCCATGTAGGATCCCCCATCTATATTGAAGCAACTTTACAGTTCAAAAGTAAAGAATTGTTGAAAGCAATCCCCCCTCCCTTCTCTGATTGGCCACAGGCAAAGTCACCTAACATGGAGGCGCATTGTAAGTCGCCCGAAGTTGCACTGAAGTCGCCTTCAAATCGCGTAGCAAAGTCGTCCCCGAAGTCGGATCACCCAGGTGTGAACCAAGCCTAATAGGTTTTCTTCTAAGATTGCTCTGTATTTGGCTCCATCCATCTTCCCATTAACTGACCAGTTTCTCTGTCCCTGCTGAAGAAAAGCATCCCCACAACATGATGCTGCCACCACCATGTTTCACGGTGGAGATGGTGTGTTCAGGGAGATGTGCAGTGTTAGTTTTCCACCACACATAGCGTTTGCTTTGGCTTCTTGCCACTCTTCCATAAAGGCCAGATTTGTGGAGTGTACGGCTAATAGTTGTCCTGTGGACAGATTCTCCACCTGAGCTGTGGATCTCTGCAGCTCCTCCAGAATTACCATGGGCCTCTTGGCTGCTTCTCTGATTAATGCTCTCCTTGCCTGGCCTGTCAGTTTAGGTGGACGGCCATGTCTTGGTAGGGTAGCACCCCCTGCTTAGGTAGGAGCTAGTAAGGTCTTTTTTATGGTAGGTAAGGAAAATTTAATCAGGCCTGACTGAAGTGCAGGCCTGATTGTTTTGTTTCTGGGCTGGGAGTGGCTCTGGTAGGACTGGGTGATTCACAGATGAGGTCCTCTCACTTCTTTCCAGAAACCGGTAGAATGTTTCTGGACAGAGAGTTGGGAGGGAGGTGTAGCCATCTGGGGTGTTTTAAAGAGCCCTGACCAATCCCCAATCTGGATTGGCAGGGGGCAGGCCTCCTTAAATACCCAGGGTCAGCCCAGTCTGGGAGGAGTGAGTTTGGGTGGAAGAGCTGGAATGTAGCTGAGGTTGCGGAAGCCTCAACCGGGAGCCCCCAGTCTGGGGGGGCCTAGAGAAAGAGGAAGGACTGGGAGTAGTAGTCCATTGGGCCAGCTAGCACATCAGTGTTTTCTACACAAATGGGGACCAACTGTCCCTACCTGTGATGGGTGGTTCTGAGGTCCTGTTCACAGCATGGCAGGCCTCACCATGTGCTACTCAGGCTGAAGAAATGGCATGGCTTAGTAAATTTTCTTCTGGGCCTGGAGAGAAGTACTGTGCAGGAGAGAGGAACTGGAGTCTATAGAAGCAAGTAATGTGCTGGAGGAAGAGATGTGATGTATATACAGAGGTGTATATAGAGATCCCATGTAAATGAACTAATTCTTTGGGCATCCCACAACATCCCAACTCCCATCCAAGTTCAATTCCCCTAATAAAACAAAACAAAGTACCAGCCTGTTCTGTGACTCTGGAGAAGTATGGATGTGATTGAGGGTAGTTTGAGCAGGTGAACCACAACACTCAGCCACCCCTGAGGGGGCCATTGGCTACCGTAGGTTTGCAGTTGTGCCATCATCGTTCCATTTTTGAATGGTGGATTGAACAGTGCTCTGTGAGATGTTCAAAGCTTGGGATATTTTTTATAACCTAACCCTGCTTTAAACTTCTACACAACTTTATCCCTGACCTGTCTGGTGTGTTCCTTGGCCTTCATGGTGCTGTTTGTTCACTAAGGTCCTCTAACAAACCTCTGAGGGCTTCACAGAACAGACGTATTTATTCTGAGATTAAATTACACACAGATATATGGACTCTATTTACTAATTAGGTGACTTCTGAAGGCAATTGGTTCCACTAGATTTTAGTTAGGGGTATCAGAGTAAAGGGGGCTGAATACAAATGCATGTCACACTTTTCAGATATTTAGTTGTAAACATTTTGAAAACCATTCATCATTTTCCTTCCACTTCACAATTATGTGCCACTTTGTGTTGGTCTATCACATAAAATCACAATAAAATACATTTATGTTTTTGGTTGTAACGTGACAATATGTGGAAAATTTCAAGGGGTATGAATACTTTTTCAAGGCACTGTATGTGTTGATAAAAAATATGCTGACAGGAGAAAGTAGAGAGATGACCTTAGCAGTCTGCTGCTGCTTCTTCACTAACCAGTCACAGACTGGGGACAGGCAAGTGGCCAAGCTGTGTTGCTTAACTGCAGTACAGGTCACCAGATTGTGCTGTATGGCAGGGCTTTTCAAATCTCAGGACTGGATGGATACAAAAACAAATCATTTGCCAAGTAAAACAACTTCCATATACTGTATGTATTTTGATGGTGTATGCGGAGGCCTGGAGCTTAGCTTTAGCTTACTCAGCAAACCTGTAACATGCATGAATCATATCAAGTTATTTTTTTATTACAGGATGAATCATTTGGATTCTTCTTACCTTTAGGGCAAACTGCCCGGATGTCTTCTCATCTGGCTGATATGGGAGGCAGAGCAATATCAAGCCCAAAATGGCCACCACACTGACCTGAAAGGAAAAAGGATTAGCATAACAATTCACTTTTCTAAATATTCAAACCATGACTGCCATAAAACAACAAGAACAAAGAAGACCATTTTCCTTAAAGTGGTTGGAAACTCAAACGCAACAAAAAAAAATAACCCTGCAAGACAAAGGCATAATTAGCTAGTATGCATCGCATACTAACGCATTATGAAATACTTACCTTAGATTGACGCTGTTGCAGCAGTCCCTGAGCACCGCTGTGGGCAGCGACATGTCTCCTGGAGCTTCTTCTAGGTTCGCGGGCTCCAGCGATGTGATTGGCCAGAGCTGCGATGACGTTACTCCCGCGCACGGCACGGGCCCTGAAGAAACAGCTCGAGAAGGCTGTTTCTTCAGTGCGCATGCGCCAATGACGTCAGCGCAAGCATATACAGTGAATTTCCATCATGAATGCCGTTTCCAGACTCATCCATCTTACAAACGGCTCAGCGTCTGCTACCCCTCTCTATCAATCCCTCCACTGGCTGCCACTCACCCCAACAAATTATATTAAAAATATTAACAATAAGTTACAAAGCCATCCACAACTCTGCCCCCAGCTACATCACAAGCCTAGTCGCAAAATACCAACCTAATCGTCCTCTTCGTTCCTCCCAAGACCTCCTGCTCTCCAGCTCCCTCATCACCTCTTCCCATATTCACCTCCAGGACTTCTTCCGAACCTCTCCCATCCTCTGGAATTCCCTACCCCAATCTGTCAGACTGTCTCCAAATCTATCCACTTTCAGGCAATCCCTGAAAACTTTTCTCTTCAGAGAAGCCTATCCTGCTTCCACCTAACAACTGCAATTTTATTTTCTTCATCAGCTCATCCCCCACAGTTATTACCTTTTGTATCACTTGACCATCCCTTCTAGATTGTAAGCTCTAACAAGCAGGACCCTCTTATTCCTCCTGTATTGAATTGTATTGTAATTGTACTTTCTGCCCTAATGTTGTAAAGCCCTGCGCAAACTGTTGGTGCTATATAAATCCTGTATAATGATAATAATATAATAATAAATAAATAATAATAATATCTCCTAAACGATGCATGTTTAGGAGATATTCATGGTTCCTACAGATAAGCCTTATTGTAGGCTTACCTGTATGTAAAAGTGGTGTAACTAGGTTTTTAACCACTTTAAGAAAACAGTCATAATCCTAACAAGCCACAAAAGTCACAATTTGATTGTACAAACTCTGTACAACCTGCTATATATTAACCAACATCTATGCAATTTGTAAGCCTATCTGGTTATATATAAATTGAATGGATTGTTTGAGAAGGCCTTCACGCTGCGCAGTAGTTAGAAAATTTAAAAGGAGGTTTACAGAAACTCTGTGTGTGTGTGGTTAGTTAATTAGTGGTTAGTGTTCCCCTTCTCTCCTCCCCGGGTGCTTAATAAAAGATTATATAGAGAGGTAAAGGAGCTGGGCCAGCACAGACATAAATGAGACACTCCTAGAAGTGGAGAGGGCTATGACGTGAAAGGAGGGAGGGGGCTATGCTAGGCTATTGACAATTCCTGAAGAAGTTACATTTTCACACAAACTCAAAGCCCCACTGCAAGTGAATAAAAATCGTTTATGGAAAAAAAGCTGCAAGTAAGACTTTTAAAATGTGACAGATGCAAACTACAATAAAGTCCATGACCACATCTCCAGTGCTTAAAACAAAAGGAAACATCCAATTATGTGTCCAGAACAATTGTGCAACTTCAGATCCAAAACAACCATGAAAGCCCCCACCAGTGTTGCCAACCTCCTGCAGTGTTTTTTACTGGCAAAACATGGGAAATATACTGGCGGAGCACATTTTTTACTGGCAACCCGAAAAATAACAGAACTCCTATTAAAAACTAAGTCAATTGATATTTAAACACAACATGGAAATGCTGACAATACCCATATCAAGTAGTTTGCCTGGTTTACACTTAAAAAGTCAGCACAGCATGCCAAATTATCAGACCCTGATATTTATAGACAGTTGTAAAAATCAAACAGTCAGTAAATTTACTGGCGGTTGGAATCCCTGGCCCCCACCGTGGACCCCCATGAGTGTATGCTTTACCTCCCAAATGAGCCCTAATATATTAGGGCAACAGGAGCTTTAAATGACCCAAAATTTGGATCAATAGATTACAGGTAGATGCCTCTGTGTTGGGTCAATGGATTTGATAACAAACACCACGCAGTCAAAACCCCGCTCAAAGAAGAGAAAAAAGCCTCATAGTGTAGGGCGCATTAAAAATGTATTGATTTAATACATATATGCAATCATATTTACATGTCTCAGTAGCAGGCACAACAAAGTGCTAAGCTGCCACCTCCCTTCAGGTCCCAGTTCCACAGTCTAGCTGCACCAAGAAGAAATCAACTTAAGCCAGTAGCACATAGAATTCAACGTGCTCTCTTCTGACTCAGTGAAGCTCCGCCCTATGGTTTTTGTCATATTAATGTTATCAGGGGTATGGCCAAAAGCTAATTAGGAGAAAGAGTTATACATGGCCTCTGGCTGTACTATTACAGTGTAGCCTAAAGCCCCGTAGACTTGATTAGAAAATCGTACTGCTTTTCGAAGCAATTGTACGATAATCAGATCATTAGTACACAGCTTTCGGTCATGACAGTTCATCCGATAATATCCGATCGGACATGCACGAAAATGTTTTTCGTACGATGCCAGATCATACGATTTTCGTTTAATCAGTACACTTGTCATTCGAAAATGCAATACAAATACACTACAACACATTACATTACTTCCAAATTTTTATTCTGTCGTACGAGAATTTTCGTGACTTTAGTAAACTCTTTAGGTTCGATCTGAGATTAGCATGCAAAAAAAAACGGACAATCATTTGTCCGATAATCTCATTGTGTGTACCGGGCATAAGGATTTCTTGTAGCGCAAACAAATTGAATAATAAAATAATAATAATAAATAAATAAAATAAGCATTTAGAATACTTGATTTTTCTGTGCTTTCACCTGCAGTGCATATGTGGAAGTCCTAGTTTGGGGCTGATTATTATTTTACCCTGTGATCACAGCTTCAGATCTTTGATGTTTGAGTTTCTATGAGTATTCTATGAGGAATACTTATATTTTATTTTGTGGTGGGTATCTCAAAGGCCTGTTTAGTATACCTATCCCCTTATATCTGCAGTACATGCCTTCTGTTGAGATAGCTGATGAAGTGTTTAAATGCTTCTCTGTGAACTTTAACAAACACATTTATTTGTAAATCTTCTACTTAACTTTAAACAGACTTCCAATCATACCTGTGTGACAAGTGCCCTTTAAGGCAAACCTCGACGGCGTGTTTACAGTTCACACGTCCGGGATCCTGGATATTCCTGGTTAAAATACAACCCCGCCCTATGTACAAAGAACACACTGATGATAATTTGTGAACCTAGATGACCTCTCTCGTGTTGCCAGTCTGCTGACTCCCTTGTGACAAATTCAGAAATTCGATAAAACGATCACAACATCAACAACAAAAAAGACAAAAAAACAAAAAAATGTAGGAAGGCAAATCATGTTTTTTCATTCGCCTCTCAACATGGTAGAAAGAAAAAAAGTGGAACACTCAATGCTGCACCCCAATGGCACTAAACCCATTCTATTTGTGGTCAGAAAATTGAGACCAATGAAAACTGGCCATATATGGAGTGATTTGACTATTGTCCAATTAAAAACAAATCATTTGAAGCACCGCTTGGTAAACGATTTGTAGAAATCGCAATCCAATCAATTTCTATGAAATTGATTGATGGGGTTCCTGTTTTCGACTGATTTTTATTTGATCGCACTTGTTCTTTCAATCTATTAAATCTATTTCAAACTGTAAAATTGATCAAAGTTTGGCTGTCAATCTAATTTGTTAATGGTATGTTGTTCATTTAGAGCCGGGTTTCTCAACCATGGTTCCTCCAGAGGTTGCTAGAGGTTCCTTGAGCAGTAAGTCATTTCTGATTCTCGGATAAGTTCCCACTGACACCATTGGTCTTTTTAGCTCTCTGTAAGGGGGTAATTCTTCACAATGATCACAAGTGTAAGGAGCATTCTTCCCACTGACAATCCCACTAATGTATCATGAGTTGCAGATATAGTAGGTTTAAGCAGGGGTTCCCCAAGACTGGAAAGGTTTTTTTTTTAAGGGTTCCTCCATGTTGAAAAGGTTGAGAAAGGCTGAATTAGAGTTTAGTCAGTGGGGGGGGGGGGAGGTCTATAGGAGGAACTCTAAGCTTGTTGGTCATGCCATGGTCACAAGCCAATGGGAGGTTAGAGCGTATGTAAAGTTAAAACTTTGTTCTTAGCTCTAGATGACGTAAGGGCTACAACCTTTTTCAAGAAGTTGTTACTGTCTGTGCACCCCCCCGGGGAGATTCACCGTCCCTATTTGTCCTGGTGACCATTGTCTCCAGTCCAGAAAGTAATGGCAACACAGAGGCTATGTGCTGGGATTGCAGCATCAACCATTTATTAAGTTACTGAACATGCGCAGTAACTCAAAAGGCATTATTGTGGGGAATGGTGCTGTGAGTGGGCCGTCCCTGCATATTTAGAAACAGGACCATCCAGTAAAGTGGGCTTGATAGGTGGTTCCTGCATATTCAGCCCAGGTTCACATTGAGTGCGGGAATGAAATCGTGCGAGTTCAGCTGAACTCACACCATTTCATTCCCGCATGTCAGTCCCGATTTCAGAGGCGATTTCACAGGTATCTGTGCGGGTTGCTGCACAGATGCTTACGGAAATCGCACAGGAAAACGCAAAAAGTAGTACAAGAACTACTTTTTGAAATCGGTGCGGTGCCGCACCGATTAGGACAGTGCCATTGCCGGCAATTGGTGCCGATTTGGCATGTGAATTGCCATGTCTAATCGCATGTCAAATCGTGTCAATGTGAACCAGGGGTAAGATGTGGGGTTCAGACAGGACAGACCGTATTCAGGCATACCCACCAAAAAAAGTAGGTTTTATAAATATGGACCGTAGGTGGGGTTCACAGTGTCCTGGGGTTCAGAACCATAATGTTCGTAAGTATTATTAGTAATTTATATAGCGCCAACAATTTGTGCAGCGCTTCACAATGTAGAGGGGGGACAATACAATTACAATACAGTTCAATACAGAAGGAAAAGAGGGCCCTGCTCATGGAGCTTACCACTCTAAAGGGAGGGGGAGGTGGTAAAAAAGATAATAGCTGTGGGGGATGATCTGATGGAGGTAACTCGGATAGTGGTAGGTGTGGTAGGTAGGTAGGTGGAGGTAAGAGGAGAAGACTCTGGAGAAGTCCTGGAGGAGAACATGGGAGGAGGTAACAAGTGGAGGAGCGGAGAGGACGATTTGGCCGATATCTGCAGGTGAGGTTGGTAATGTAGCTGGGGTCGATGTTGTTGATGACCTTGTATGTTGTGGTTAGTATTTTAAATTTTATATGGTGGGGTAGGGGAAGGCAGTGAAGGGATTGGCAGAGAGGAGCAGCTTTCACGGATCGGTTGGTAAGGTGTATTAGTCTAGCAGCAACATTCATAATAGACTGAAAGGGGGATAGCCTGTGCAAGGGCAGGCCATTGAGGAGGGAGTTGCAGTAGTCAAGGCTGGAAATAACCAAGGAATGAATAAGTTGTTTTGTGGTATCGTTAGTCAGGAAAGGGTGAGTTCTGGAAATGTTGTGGAGGTTAAGGTGGCAAGATGTAGCCAGTGATTGGATGTGAGGGCTGTAGGCGAGATCAGAGTCTAGGATTACACCTAGCACCTTGGCGTGTGTGGCGGGACCAATAGTTGTGCCGTTGATCTCAATGATAAATTATGGGGAGGGGATCGGGGAGGAGGAAATATTACAGGTTCAGTTTTAGAAAGATTGAGTTTGAGGGAGTGGTGTGACATCCATACTGGTATGTCGCTCAGTAATTTTGTGATACGTGAGGAGATTGAGGGGGTGGGTTGAGAAGTGGAGAGATAGATCAGGGTGTCATCAGCATAGAGGTGGTATTGGAAGCCATGTGAGGTTATCAACTGGCTCAGGGAAAGTATGCAATAAGCTTCCAATAATGTATAATCTCCCACCTGGGACACCAATGGGATCTTAACCATTTCCCAACTCTATCCATAAGTTCAGAAAAAGTTGTGGCTTCAGATACACTGCAAACAAGAGAAGAATTTTTTTTGTTCTCTCATTTCATTCCCCTTCTTCTTTCATTCCCCTTTAAGTATGTCCCAAAATGTCCTAGGTGAAGCACAAAACACAACAAATAGACTAATATTAGACTTTTTAGCACTCCAAATATACTTGTCTCTGACTGTTATTTGCCGAAACATCAAAGCCATCGCTGGCAGGTCTTGTGACAATCACACGGCTTTGAATCTGTTTCTTTCACTGTTCATTATGTTGTTGACATGAGGACTCGACAAAAGCTTCATCTATGAGAAGCGCCGTCTCCGGCACATGTCCTGAAAACGGCTCGTAAATGTGACTCGGAGCGAGAAAGACATTTTCCTGTCAATAAAGAACGATTTCACTTAAAACTCGGTGTCACCTCGTACGCATTTTCTGCCCATCACACTCTCACTGTGCACCCTGCGCTTCTTTTTTTTTGTGTACTTTTAGTGGAGCTGAATGCTACAACACAATACAATTCTGTAAAATAAATGTAAGTATCTGTAAATCATTACAAAAGGCACATTTTGTTTTTTAATCACAGTCTTTCCTGATACAAATGAATTTGTTATGGCTGCTCAGTCACTCCTAGAATTGTGATCAATGAAAGTACACTTATGGTGTCTCCCTTCTACCATGTTTAGTCATGTGACCTAAATGTATTGTGGGAGGTCCCCATCAGCATTTGGGAGGCAGAGGTGCACACTGAAGGTAAGGCAGAAAGGTAAGAATTTCGAACTAAAGGGAAAAAAATGTTCTAAGAAAGTGTGTTCATTTTTCTAATCAGTGGGTCAAATCGATGTTCATTTGTAACCGCAATGACAAGAAAATTCAAAGGAGTGGGATGGAAAATTTTTCTTAAACCAACAAATTTCCATCAGGGTATGTGGTTTTCGTTTGGTAAAGCTATTGTTTCTAAAATCAAATGTTAAAAGCAAATAAAATCTTTTGAATGACATTCAAATGTTCTCAGAGAATGTTCTGAAAAATGTTATAGGAATTTTCCTAATAAGAATTTATGCTTGCACTTATCATGTACAAATACAGAATATCTGATGCTATGTCTACTTTATAAACACTTGCTATTTCTTGGACTTCGTAGCCAACCAACACCAAAAACAGGCTAAAAACAAGTTGAAACAAGTGTTAGAAAGTTTCATTCTGCAGTGTTGTCCTGTTTCTGTGACCTCTCATGCTACAAAATAAAATCCACTTTATGACCTGAACTCCACTGGTATCAATCAGTAGTGACCTGATTTTATCAGCAGTCTCATTTTATCACATTGATTTCCATTTGCTGCATCCAAGGCAGGGACTGATGTGGATGGTTCCAAGGCCCTGGTGTCCAACCAGTTGCCTAGGGTTGCAGGTATATTTTTGAGACTTATTGTGTGACCCTTGGGCCTCAGCAGTGGGGGCATAGATATCTAAAGCGGCTGTGGTAGCAGTGATCTCTAGTAGTCTTACGTAACATGTTCCAGTCTCCATCTCCAGCAACACGTGTCCAGTTGCCAACCATGTTGATGTTGTCTCCACTCTCTGACCATCTCTTGCAATATGTCCCCAGTCTCTGACCACCCCTCGTGGTATGTCTGTGGTAATGGATCGTCTCCTTTGGTATCTCCTCATACTCTGAACATCTTCTATAGTATGTCCACAGTTTCTGACCATCTCATGTAGTATAACCACCATCTCTGACCATCTCCAGTACTACATCCAAAGTCTCTCTCCATCTATTGTAGTATGCCAAACATTTCTGATCATCTCCTGTATTATGCCCCAGTCTATGACCATCTCCTGTAGCATGTCCCCAGTCAATGACAATCTCCTGTACTAAATCCCCCTGTATTATGTCCCCATTCTATGACCATCTCCTGTATTATGTCCCCTGTCTATGATCATCTCCTGTAGAATGTCCCCAGTGTATGACCATCACCTGTAGAACTTACCCAACCTACGACCATTTCCCATAGAATGTACTTAGTCTCTGACCATCTCCAGTACTACATCTCCTGTTTTATGTCTCCAGTCTACAACCATCTCCTGTAGAATGTCCCCAGTCTCTGACCATCTCTGGTAGAGTGTTACCAGCCTTGGGACACCCCCGGCAGTACATCTTTGTCTATGACCAACTATTGAAGTTTACAGTCTCTGACAATCATCTGTGCATTAGAGAGGGACCCTTGCACCTCAAAAGAATGGAAGTTAGGGGTCAGGAGTGGCATACATGGTGAAAGCAGAACATTTGAAGTTTTATCTGGAGAAAGTAGGCATTTATTGTCTAACAACACTAAAATATGCCCAGGGGTGTGGATTTTTTTTTTAAACTACTTGTCCAACTTGTCCCTCATGACAATCTACTTGCCCTGATAAAAATGTTTTTTTTTAACCAAAACGGTATTTAAATCTGAGGTGCTTTTAGGAATCTCTAAGGCTTTTAACCCTTTCATGCCTAAGATTTTTTCTGACATTTGTTGCTTACAAGTTAAAATCCATATTTTTTGCTAGAAAATTACTTAGAGCTCCCAAACATATTATATATAATATATATATTTTTAGCAGAGACCCTACAGAATAAAATGATGATCGTTGCAAGATTTTATGTCACAGCGGTCTTTCAAGCGCATTTTTTTTTGGAAAAAAGACACTTTCATGAAATAAAAAAAAAAACAAACAGTAAAGTTAGCCCAATTTTTTGTAACATGTGAAAGATGATGTCATGCCACGTAAATAGATACCCAACATGTCATGCTTTGAAATTACGCACACTCATGGAATGGCGACAAACTACGGTACTTAAAATCTCCATAGGAGAGGCTTTAAGAATTTCTACAGGTTACAAGTTTAGAGCTACAGTGCTAGAATTATTGCTCTCGGTCGATGATCGCGGGCGATACCTCACATGTGTGGCTTGAACACCGTTTACATTTGCGAGTACGACTTACGTATGCGTTTTCTTCTGCTCGTAAGCATGGAGGGATGGGGCGCTTTAACATTTTTTTTTACTTATTTATTTTATTTTTACACTGTCTCTTTAAAAAAAAAAAGATAGTTTTTATTGCTATCACAAGGAATGCAAACATCCCTTGTCACAGTAATAGGCAGTGACAGGTATTCTTTATGGAGGAATCTGGGGTCTATAAGACCCCAAATCTCTCCTTTGCACTTAAAAGTATTCAAAACGCCAAAATCTGCGTTTTGGAATACTAGGAATTTTTAAAAATCTGCACCATTGGCAGCTGAGTAAACCGGAAGTGATGTCATGACATCGCTTCCGGGTTACTAGATCAGAGTCAGCTGGCGGACGTTTTGACTGGTTGCTTGGGCCTCCTGGTGGGACTGGGAATGTGGTGGGGGGGGGGTGTCCCCTCCCGCTCCTTAGGATAACAGCTGAGCAGCTTTTAGCTGCATCGGTTGCTAACCCAAGAAAGCCAACCGCTGGTTCTAATAAATGGTACTGGGGTGATGCCTACAGCTGCAAGCATCATCCCGCTATAACCCCTTCAAGTTGAGAACGCATATTTGCATACAGACAGTGTAAAGGGGTTAAAAGCGAAAGGGGCTTTATGCTGGCTTAAACTTTACATTTTTTTAACATTGCCCTGTTTATCTCCTACTCACCTCCCTGCCTGTCTTCAGCACTGCACCCAGGGACTAGTAGGGAGGGGAGAGACCTTGTAGTGTGGCAAGCACCAATTGGGTGCTCGTCAGTAAAGGGGCAGGTTGGGCTCTTTTAACTCTCAGTAGAAGTGCATCTGCTGAGTGAATAAATGAGGCACTGGTCCAATAAATGAGGCACTGAGAAAAAAAACAACTTCATTACTTCTGGTTACCCTTGCACACTGAAGCACTTGAGTGCTCAGTACAAGTTGCATGCTTAGCAGCCAAATCAAGCTTTGGTGTCTGATCCATTAAAGGATAAGTTCACCTTTTGAAAAAAAAAAAATAAATGCACATTTTGTGCAGGTAAAAAAATGTGCATTTACTATTTTTATTTTTTTATTTTTTTTTAGGAGCCTGGAAAACCTTGCGCCCATGATCATCAGATCGCTGGTGCAATGCAGGACTCCTGCAGACTGTCAGTGTAATCTGTCTGCCTATACATCATACATCATACAGGCAGGCAGTTTCCCACTGACAGGAAGAATCAATGAGCTACCACAGCGCTCAACAGTGCCGTGGCTGTTCATTGAGAACTACAAACGACAGACCACAAATGATGTCGGTACTTGTAGTTGAATCATTCACAAAGAGTGATAGGTGTCCCAGGAGCCGCGCATCAATTCAAAGCCTGCTGTGTGATAGTGAATGGCAGTCTCAGCCTGGACCCCCACCAGGTCACGCGCCCAACACATTTCACCCTGCTCACCGGAGTTTACTCATGTGGATAGGATTCATTCACAGAGCTCTTTTCAAAAAGTGACAGCAGGTACGGGGAACTCCCCATACAACTGTCACACAGAAGGCTCGGATTGCAGAGTCACTGCAGGAGGGGGAACATGTTACGTGTCATAGGCACCCCGAGGCGTGCGTTTACATTTGTACATGCGTATATGTGGGGTGGGAGGCCCCCATTTTATGTGCTTTGGTGTAACTTTCCTTTTTTACAATTTAAAAAACATTTTTTTTACATACCTTTTTTATTACATAGGGGACAAAAAGGCATCTTTTCATATCAAATTTTTTTTGGCTTGTGATGCCGACTATAAATTGTATCTGTTGAAATGCCCACGTGGCCTCCAATAGGCAGAAAGAATGACAAAAAACTGAGAAATATAAATGGCCAACAAATATAGCAAAAGGTTTTATGAAACATGTTCCTAAACATTATGCTCCTTTTCATAAAAAAGTCTGAAAAATGACTGATGGTAACCCCCATAAAACACATAAAAATCTCAGAGTAATATGACAGGTGCTATATATATATATATATATATATATATATACAGTATCTCACAAAAGTGAGTACACCCCTCACATTTTTGTAAATATTTTTATTCATATCTTTTCATGTGACAACACTGAAGAAATTACTTTGCTACAATGTAAAGTAGTGAGTGTACAGCTTGTACAACAGTGTAAATTTGCTCTCCCCTCAAAATAACTCAACACACAGCCATTAATGTCTAAACCGCTGGCAACAAAAGTGAGTACACCCCTAAGTGAAAATGTCCAAATTGGGCCCAAAGTGTCAATATTTTGTGCAGCCACCATTATTTTCCAGCACTGCCTTAACCCTCTTGGGCATGGAGTTCACCAGAGCTTCACAGGTTGCCACTGGAGTCCTCTTCCACTCCTCCATAACGACATCATGGAGCTGGTGGACGTTAGAGACCTTGCATTAACTCCGACACGAGTCGGTACGATTCGTTCATTTCCACACAGTCACGGTTGACGATCAGTCATGACCACAGTTCATTACCACATGCTCTAATTTCTGCTGTCCTTCTTTTCGCCTTTCTGATAAGGCTACTTTCTTGCAAATGTTGCAAGCACACCTCCAGTGGCATATAATCCGGCCACTCAGCATCTCCAGCGGCACACAATCTGGCCACTTAGCATTTCCAGTGGCACACAATCTGGCCACTTAGCATCTCCAGTGGCACACAATCCGGCCACTTAGCATCTCCAGTGGCACACAATCCGGCCACTTAGCATCTCCAGTGGCGCACAATCCGTCCACTTAGCATCTCTAGTGGCACACAGTCCAGCCACTCATTGTCTCCAGTGGCAAACAATCAAGTCACTCACCGTTTCTGTCTGTCATTTCTCGTTTAGGTCAGTCAAGTTCAGGTTGTTCCATCTTGCACCAGGTTGGATGTTATTTCCTCAGATAAAAAAAACAAAACACACAAATGTAGGGCTTGCATCTTCACCAGGGGGCCAGTCGCATCAAGGGGCGGGATAGGTCAATTTTTAACTGGTAAAAAACTGGACTTCTATGTCACCCTCGCCACAGGTTCCCAGTCGACTGAGTTCTTGACCTCAACCAGGACTTTGCATCTACAGTGTTGAGTCAGGTGTAGTACACAGGTTCCACTCTCACATCACCATGCAGCACCCTTTCGCTAACGTTCACTTCAAATGCACGATTTGGGTTGCTCATTGGGCGTTAGATACTGTCACACGTTTTTTTGCATAACACTCTGTTTTCAAAGGGCGACCCTTCACTTACGCAGTCAACTTTGAGCTTGCTGGCAGAGCAAGCGTTAGCAGGCCGAGCACACGTCACAAACTGCAGAACACAACATTCCTACTTAGGCTGTACCAGACTTCAGCTTCTCGCCCATTACGCCCTGGGGCTCTGGTCCACAGGTTTGTGCTTCGCACAGAAGGGCATCCGAGCTATCGGTGACCTGGCTCACCTCGGTTGCCACGCACTCTAGAGTTTTCTAAATTTCCACTCAACAGCGTTCAATGCTTCAGAATGTAAAACGGCTTCTACACTGCCCCTGTCGCTCCTTTTTCTATCCATACTCATTTTTTCTTCTTGTCTATTTCTGTATGCAACTCCTCTTTCCCTTCCTACCTTTTACAACTCCTCTTAACACATGCATCCCCCTCTCCTTATCTTATAGCTGTAAGCCATGTCGCAGGCCAGCAACGAAGACTTTGCCTCCGCCACTCTGTCACCCTCCACGGGTTCAGAGCGCGGCAGCGTACAGTCCCTCAGGCGATGGAACATCCCCAAGCTCACAGCAGAGCTATGGCGCAGGGGCGTTCTCTACCCCACCACAGCCAGGAAAGCCGAGCTCTTCAGGCTTCTCTTCCCACCGCCAGTGGCAGCTGAGCCCAACATCCAGCAGGCATCCCTGCAGTCGATCTCCTCGGCTATTGCCCAGCTCCTCTCCATGGTGACCACACTGTCCATAGCAGTCTCTGACATCCAGGCCAGAGTGCGAGTCCTGGAAGTGTGCCCTGCTGCGGCCCTCCCGGACACGGTTGCGATTTCTGTCCTGGTACCTCCACCTGCAGGTATGTCAAAGACGAGTACTATCTTCTTCCCCACTCATCTTGTCCCAGCCACCATCAGGAAGGACATCTCGGTCGTCAAGGACATTAATCTGGCTTCCCTCCTCATATCTGTCAATGGCCTGGCCAAAAACAAGTCATATGCCTGGGGGGGATCTCAGTGGTCCTTAAATCCAAAGACCCCAGGCTCAACCGCAAGCTAACCAGCACAGAGTTTGTGCAGGCCTTTGGGATGTTTAGGGACGTCCTCTGCTCGGCCAGCCCCAGCAGGAGGGAAGAGCCGGACTTGTACCTCCACGCAGTGGTGGACCTAGGTTATGAATATGAGGGTTTCCTTTTTATGATTACCACCGATCATTTTCAAAGCAGCAGTCAGGCTCACACAGTTTCAAGCTAGCATGAAGTGGAGTGTCATTGACACAGAGCTTTTCTGCCACCACTTTTCCGGTCTACGTTCCCCGCTCTGTGGTATTTGCCAGTCCTCCACCCATACTGCAAACTGGTGCTCTAATACAGGTGCTTGACGCTCCCCCAACTTCCCCTCCACCTCTGGTACCGGTCAGGGTTTGCCAGCTCCCGCACAACCACACCAAGTAGACAAATTGGAATGGCCTATCCTGCCCAACTTTAATTTTGGGACTTGCAACTATAGCCAATGCTGACTGCTTCACATTTCCGTGATGTGCCACAGAGCACACCTGAAAGTCGCGTGAAATCTCAAGCAGCACAACACTTTGTGACTAGGCCGAGTGGATGTCCAGTGGTTGGGGTTTTACCTCTCTGCACACCTGACTCCCTCACTGGCCTTCTTCCTGGTAAACGGATTTACGTCAGGGTTCCACGCCGGCCTCATCACGCTACCCCACTCGACACACGAGTGCAAGAATCAACTTTCAGCTGCCACTGACTAGCAAGCTATAGACAATCTATTGCAGGTCGAACTAGACCAGGGGTTCATCATGGGCCCCTTCACTCAATCACCTTTCACTACCTGGAGAGTCAGCCCTATTGGGCTTGTCAAGGGCAAGTTCTCAAATAAACTTTGGTTGGTATGCGGCTTGTCTGCGCCTCATTCTTCCCACATCCCAAGTCTAAATTTCCTAATTCCTTCCAAGGAGTTTTCTCTTAAATATGCATTGGTTGACCTAGCCATTCAGGCCATTATTAGCATAGGCACCGGCTATCCAAAGCAGACATTTCAGATGCGTACAAACTACTACCCATTGAGCCATCCCTCTGGTGGTGGCATGGCATCAAATGGAAAGGTTCATATTACATCGCCACCAAGTTGACTTGGTCGGTCATTGACGCCTTCACCCTTTCGCAAGGGTGTACCAAGAGACAGCTACAATCCCTGTTAGGGATGTTTAATTTTGCCATGAGGATTATCCCTCAGGAGCGGTCCTTCATTTCACGCCTCTTGGTTTTCCTCTCTCAGGTACAAGACTCCAATCAAGTTCTCAGGCTGGACCCAGCAACAATAGCGGATTTGACAATGTGGGAGGAATTAATCGCAAACTGGAACGGCATTTCCATGTTTATTCCATTAGCATCAGCTTTATCACCTCACGTAGTCATGGATTCCGCAGCCTCCACAGGCTTCGCTGCAATTTTTGGCCATCACTGGTTTGTAGGGCCATGGCCACCAGAAATCCTCCTGATTCCTGGTTTTGGTCAGTCATCCTCACTTTTCAAACTCTATCCCATTGTGGCAGCGGCCCAGCTCTGGGGCCATACCTGGACAGGGCAAACGGTGGTCTTTGTGAAAGACAAAAAGGCCACGGTCGAAATTATAAACAAAGGCAGGTCCAAGTCGCTCGTCATCACGTTCTTCCTACGTAGGGTGGTGCATTTATCCCTGCAGCATTAATTTAATGTTCACTGCACTTATATCGCGGGCAAGTGCAACATTGCAGCAGACGCACTGTCCCTCTTTATCTTTATTTCGTTCTTTCTGAAGAAACCCGGAGCCGACCCAACCACTTCTCGTATCCCAACTTGGTTGCAGCTGACGATGAGTTACAGGAACACCTTCACAACACGACCCATCTTATTAATCAGTCGTTATCCCGCAACACACTGAAGGCCTATCACACCGCCTGGACCTCCTACTGCAGGTTTCTAGCCTCATGCCCTGGGGCAGCGACAAGAGACATCAAGCACGTCCTGGCCTTTATATCGTAGAGCCAGCTGCGTGTGGCAATATCTCATAACACCATCAGGCTGTACATAGCTGGCATCCAGCATTTCTTGTCCTTACAGGACCCCGGAAAACAGTCCTTGTTCGCAGCCCATGCAGTCAAATCCATCCTAAGCGGCATCCAGAAACATCAGCCCGTAGCCAACTGAAAGCGCTTACCCATCACAAGTGCCGTCTTCAGGGACCTGGCGACCATCCTCTCACGTTCCCCGTTCGGGTTTCAACCCAGCCTGGTCATCTAAGTGGCCATCTACCTGGCCTTCAACGGATTTTTGCAGCCTAGCGAGTTTACTGTTAGTGGCCCCGGCGGCCAGATACTATGCAGACGTTCAGGGAAGCCATAAGAAATTTTGGGTCCCCTTACACAGCTTTAAACCTGGGGCCCATTCCCGCCCACTGGCCATCCCACCAAATCCACCCACTGGCCATCCCACCAAATCCACTCACTGGCCAGGAGTGTACACATGTTGCAGCCGCAGTAGAAATTATACACCCTGTCACACTTACCAGGTGTAGCCTGCCAAGCATGACCCATTCAAGTGAATGGGGCCGCTCTGCAAACACCCTGCAACTGTGTGCAATGAATGCTAGTGTGGGATCCAAGGAGTTAAAGCAGGTGGTGAAAAGGCGATAAAATGCCTACTCACTGCCTGCTTTAGTCCCTTGGTCACTGCACATGGTTGCTATATTTCTTTTAAGTGTGACAGGGTGTACAATTCCTGTTGTAACGTGTAGTGAGGTGCAGTTGCAAGGTGGTAAAAACAAGGTTCATCTATGGGGATTTTACTCAAACTGCAAATGTAAACAAGTTCTTACTGTCCTGAGCCCCCTATCATAGTTGCCTTTTAGGGGATGCCGTGGGAGAAGAACAGAGAGGGAAGCTGTACAACAAGGACAGAGAGGGATGCTGGGGACAGAGAAGGACGCAGTATGATGAGGACAGAGAGGGATGCAGTGTGTAACAAGGACAGAGAGGGATGCCAGGGAAAGAGAGGGACACTGTGCAGACAGGGACAAAGAAGGATGCCGTGGGGGGGGGGGATCAGAGAGGGACGCTGTGTGGGGCGGGGGTAGGACACAGGGGGACACCGTGGGGGGCTAGGAGGATGCAGGGGGACTCACTGGGGTGGGGGAGGGAAGGACACAGGGGGACACCATGATTGAAGGAGAGGAGGACACTGTTGGGAATGAAGGGCACAGGGTGTCACTGTGGTGGGGGAGAGCACAGGGGGACACCGTGGGTGGGGGAGGGAAGGACACCGTGGGGGGTGGAGGAGACAGGGGGTCACCATGGTAGGTGGAGGACACAGGGGGACACCATGGTGGGTGGAGGACACAGGGGGACACCATGGGTGGGGAAAGGGAGGACACTGTGGGGTGTGGACCAGAAGAGTATCATAAGCTCTACGAGCAGGGCCCTCCTATTTCTTCTGTATTGAACTGTATTGTAATTGTACTGTGTCCCTTCTTTTTTGTAAAGCGCTGCGCAAACTGTTGGCGCTATATAAATCCTGTATAATAATAATAATAGGGCCTCCTGTGATCCTGTTGGGACCCCCTACATCTGTACTGGCTGCCCCTCTACCCCGCCATGCCAGCGCTGGTGTCCCTAGACTCCAGTAAAAAAAACGGTGCACAGGCAGCACAGCCTCATCCGATGCTTGCAATAAGACCTTGTGCCAAACTATAGGTGCTGGAGGTCCTAAACTTAGACCAGTTTTGATTACCCAAGTTTGGTATCTATATCACCTATGATTTGGGAAAACAGTGTCCCCAAACCGGGTGCCCCCCTCCCATTGTGTTACTAAACCCAGTAATATGAAAATTGTTCATCTGCCCCCCCACAGTGCTCACAGCTTATAAATCTTCTTTTTACATTAAAATCCTGCCACCATATACCTTTTTGGATGATCTGTATACTATAGTCAGTGATAAATTGCACAGTTTCTCCGGTGTTGATATTTCAGGTAGGAGGAGATTTCCACTACAGCCTGTATACACACCCACATGTGTGATGTAAATATCATGTGACATGGCTATCTCTGAGAACAAGGAAATGTTCTCTCCAGCATAAAAGACACAACTGGGCATGTGCAGGAGGACTACCTGGCCTGTGTTAAGCTGGCCTTCCATAGGTAGACAGTGCAGGGAGGGAAGAATATATGCATACAGGATAAAACAGCCTTTTTACACAATGCAGAGGATTAACCCCTTAAGTTCCACAGTGAGTATAACAAGCATGCTATGCTGCATATACAGACAAATTTTACTGTTTAGTAACACTTTAAGTGCGAAATGCACACCTCAGGTCTATGTTATGTTGTAAGTCTTGTGGCATCTTTATGTGGTTCATATCTGTCCCGATCGAAGGGCTTCGATCATAAATAAGAAGGCCAGTATGGTGGCCTGAATATTTGGGAGGAGTGCTGGGGGTATTTAAGCAGGCCACTCACCTGTGGTCCTTGTCGGCTCCAGTGCACGATACCCACCCACCCATTCTTCTTCCCAGGGCACTTCTCAGCACTTTGCTATCCACAATCATCCATTACTTATCTTGGGTATGCCCCCTTTTTTGGCATACCGGCCAGCCGACCAGGGCACACCTCAGGTCTATGTTATGTTGTAAGTCTTGTGGCATCTTTATGTGGTTCATATCTGTCCCGGTCGAAGAGCTTCGACCATAAATATACATACATACAGGTGCAATTCAAAAAATTAGAATGCCATCAAAAAGGTAATTTATTTCAGTAATTCAATTAAAAAAATGAAATGCATGTACTATATAGATTCATTACACACAGAGTGATATATTTTAAGCATTTATTTATTTTAATTTTGATGATGATGGCTTACAGTAGACATGCGCAATTTGTTTCATTCCAAATTCGTTTTTCTTCAAAATTCGGAATATTCATTGATTCGGAAACATCCGAATAACGAAAAACCGTTTCACAAATTCTTCCGAAAACAAATTTTTGAAAAGAATGAAAACCGGAAAGAACGAAAATTCGAAAATCCGAAAATTCGAAAGAAAGGAAATCCAAAATTAAGAACGAAAATCCAAAAAATCAAAAGAATGAAAATCCAAAAATAAGAACGAAAATCCCAAAATTCAAAAGAACGAAGATCCGAAAATGAGAACGAAAATCCGAAAATTCAAAAGAACAAAAATCCCAAAATAAGAACGAAAATCCCAAAATTTGAAAATCCTCAAGAACAAAAAACATTCAGATCATTTCTATTATAATTAAATTATTAAGTTTATTATTTTGATTAACCATAACCATTATTATAGTTTTTTAAATTATTATTATTATTTATTATTAATGATAATAAATAATAATACAAACTATTAAACTAAAATAAAAGTTATAAACTATTAAATGAGTTAGGTATCGGAATTTCCTTTCAAATTTGTCTGCCTGTTAGTGAACGTAACGAATACAAATTTATCCGAATTTTCAAAATAACGAATACCGCATCTATACGGATGGAACGTACCGAATTCAAATTTTCCCGAATTACCGATAATAACGAATACCACATCTATACGAATGGAACAAACGGAATTCCAATGTTTCAGAATTTATAAGAAATAACGAATTACAATCATAACAAATGATCCGAAAAAAAAAAAAAAAAAACCTAAATAAAACGAAAAAAACAAATTTTTCGGCCGTGCACATGTCTAGCTTACTAGAAGACCCAAAATTCTGTATCTCAGAAAATGAGTATATTGTGAAAAGGTTCAATATTGTAGACTTATGGTGTCACCCTCTAATCAGCTAATTAATTCAAAACACCTGTAAAGGTTTCCTGAGCCTTTAAATGGTCTCTCAGTCTGGTTCAGTAGGTTACACAATCATGGGGAAGACTGCTGACTTGGACAGTTGTCCAGAAGACAGTGACTGACACCCTCCACAAGGGGGGTAAATCACAAAAGGTCATAGCTAAAGAAGCTGGCTGCTAACAGAGTGCTGTATCCAAGCATATTAATGGGAAGCTGAGTGGAAGGAAAAATGTGGTAGGAAAAGGTGCATAAGCAACTGGGATAACTGCAGCCTTGAGAGGATTGTGAAGCAAAGGCCATTCAAGAATTTGGGGGAAATTCACAAGGAGTGGACTATGGCTGGTGTCAGTGCTTCAAGAGCCACCACTCACAGACGTATCCAGGACATGGGCTACATTCCTTGTGTCAAGCCACCGCTGAGCCAGAGACAATGTCAGAAACTTCTTACCTGGGATAAGGAAAAAAAAGGACTGGACTGTTGCTCAGTGGTCCAAAGTCCTCTTTTCGGATAAAAGTAAATTTTGCATTTCATTTGGAAATAAAGGTTCCAGAGTGTGGAGGAATAGAGGCACAAGTCCAAGTTGCATGAGGTCCAGAGTGAAGTTTCCACAGTCAGTGATGATTTGGAGAGCCATGCCACCTGCTGGTGTTGGTCTGCTGTGTTTTATCAAGTCCAACGTCAGCGTAGTCCTCCGCCAGGACATTCTAGAGCACTTCATTCTTCCTTCTGCTGACCAGCTTTATGGAGATGCTGATTTTATTTTCCAGCAGAACTTGGCACCTGTCCACACTGGCAAAAGTACCAATACCTGGTTTAATGATCATGGTATCACTGTGCTTGATTGGCCAGCAAACTCGCCTGACCTAAACCCCATAGAGAATCTGTGAGGTATTGTCAGGAGGAAGATGAGAGCCACTGGACCCAACAATGCAGACGAGCTGAAGGCCGCTATCAATCAAAGCAACCTGGGCTTCCATAACACCTCAGCAGTGCCACAGGCTGATCACCTCCATGCCACGCCGCATTGATGCAGTAATTCATGCAAAAGGAGCCCTGACCAAGTATTAAGTGCATACTATATGGTACATGGACATACTTTTCAGTAAGCCAACACTTCTGTATTAAAAATCATTTAAACGGCAGTCCGCGCAGCCGCAGTTGAAGGCGGGCGCGCGTTCTCGTGCCCACAGCGTGCTCCGTGAGTGTGGCTGTGGGTCCGGCGGGCTCGATGTAGCCGGCAACCCATGATTGCCTACTACAGAGGAAGAATGGGGAACTGTCGATGTAAACATGGCAGTTCCCCCGATCTGACAGGGGGCATCACAGTGATCTACTGATCCCTGTAATCGGGATCAGTGAGATCTGTCATGCCCCTGCCAGCCCAGCCCCCATAAAGTTAGAACACCCCCCTAGGGAATACTTGATTGCCACCTACAGGTTAACCCCTTCCCTGCCAGTGATATTCATACAGTAATCAGTGGCTATTTTTAGCTCTGATCGCTGTATAAATGTCGATGGTACCAAACAAGTGTCAAAAGTGTCCGATCTGTCCGCTGCAATATCGCAGTCCCGCTAAAAATCTCAGATCACCGCCATTACATGTAAAAAAAAAAATAAAAAAAATAAAAATTCCATAAATTAATTCCCATAGTTTGTAAACGCGATAACTTTTATGCAAACCAATCAATATACCCCTACTGCAATTTTTTAAACAAAAATATGTAGAAGAATACACATCGCCCTAAACTGAGGAATAATTTTTTTTTTTTGGATATTTATTATATCAAAAAGTAAATAAAATTGTTTTTTATTTTTCAAAATGATCGCTCTTTGTTTGTTTATAGAGCAAATAATAAAAAACGCAGAGGTGATCAAATACCACCAAAGGAAAGCTCTATTTGTGGGGAAAAAAAGGATGGCAATTTTGTTTGGGTACAACGCCACACGGACACGCAATTGTCAGTTAAAGGGAAGCAGTGCCGTATCACAAAAAGTGCACTGGTTAGGAAGGGGGTAAATTCTTCCGGGGCTGAAGTGGTTAATAGACATGTCTACCTGCTATATTCATGGTTTTTAGACATGTGCACTGCTGAAAAATTAGTTTTATTTGTTTTTTTTTGTTTTTCATGTTATTCGTTATGATCGATATTCGTTATTTCGAATAAGTTCATAATTTTCGAAAAAAATTTTTTTCGAAAATTCAGAAATTCTAAATTTGGAAATTCACTAATAATACTAATAATAATAATAACTAATAATAACCAACTATGAAATTATAGGTATTGGAATTTACTTTGGCTGTTAGTGAATGTAATGAATATGAATTTTTTCGAAGTTACGAATTATCCGAAATAACAAATACCACATCTAAACAAATGGAACGTAACATTAATAATAATAAATAAGAAGAAGAAAAAGTTTTTTTATTATTATTATTAATTTGTTATGTTCTATTTAGATGCAGCATTCATTATTTCAGATAAATTTGTATTCGTTACGTTCACTAACAGCCAAATTTGAAAGGAAATTCCAATACCTATAATTTCATAGTTTGTAATAGTTATTATAAGTTAGTTTCGAATTTTCGTTTTTATTTTCGAATTTTTGAATTTCCAAAATTCGGATTTTCGAATTGTTGAATTTCCGAATTTCCGAATTTTGGATTTCAAATTTTCGGATTTTCGAATTTCGGAAAAATTTGTTATACAGATTTTCGTTATTCTAATGTTTCCGAATTAACATTTTTTTTTCCAATTTCGTTGAAAAATGAATTCGGAAGGAAATTAATTGCACACGTCTAAAGGTTTCATGCTCATTATTCTGTATACATACTCTTCAGAGTTTTATTACAGTATATTTTGCTATGCTTTTATTACATTCTGCTGTTTTAAGGGTCTCTTTATTATATAGTACCACTTTTTCATGTTTTCTCTCAGTATCATGTGCTTTATTCGCTCATTTTATTACATAATTGGTACTTTGTGTTTTTTCTTTCAATAACATTATGGCTGGCACCATATACAAAGTTGCTACTATCACAAAGATACTTCCCCCTTAATATACAAATACCCATGTTTTACCCACTTCCAGCTTTATTTATTTAGTTACTTTAATTATCCATTGTACATTTCACTTCCTCGTTTATGGTCTGATATAAACCATCCTGTCATTTGCAGCCTAGTCTAATACAGACTGCACCTGTATACTCCACATGCGTGGTTGCTTGAACCCAACAAACTGGAAATAATCCATGCACTGGAATGCATGCATGCTGGAATGCAAGTAGAAAAATATAATTTATGGCAGCTTAGCAGTCCCTGAATGTGCTGGCTACTTTCATTTTTTATTTCAGGCTTTCAACGTTATGCTTTATTTTCACCTGACCTAACACACTTCCTGTCCTAGGGTGATAATGCTCACTCACTGTACTGTCCATGGAGGAGCAGCATGGTCACCCTAAGGCCCAGTTCACACAGGGGCGACTTGGAATCCGACTTGAGTCGCCCCAGGTCGC
>BLSH010461469.1:845542-858613 GCA_018402905.1 Glandirana rugosa
GTATCCACGACCACCAGGGTTGGAACCTGGTCAACAACGAGTCATCTGGGAGAGATACACTGGGTTCAAACCATAAAAATAACCGATACCAAGCCCTCTTACCACAGGGGTTTGGTCCACAGGGAGAGGGTATCTGAGGTTACAATTCGGGCTTTAAGTGGGCTGTTAACGGACAGTTATTGACCAGTTAAACTCCTGAGCCATACCGACCTGGTATCCAAGACCTTCAGGGTTTTTCCCCCGGGAGAGATACACTGGATTCATACCATAAAAATAGTCGTTGCCACTCTCTTGCCACAGGGGTTTGACCCACAGGGGTACAACATCGCACGACCGCGCAATTGTCAGTCAAAGCGACGCAGCGCTGAATCGCAAAAAGTGCTCTGGTCCTAAAGCTGCAAAACCTTCCGGGGCTGAAGTGGTTAAGCAGTCTTTAACATTGGAGTCTACGGGAGGGGGACACCCAGTTTGGGGACACCGTTCTCTCACCGTTGCTGATAAAAATACCATACTTAGGTCACATAGAGAGGGCCCCCTTTTTGGGACTTCCAGAACCTATGGTCCAGCCATACCGAGTCCTCAAATTGACCAGTTATTGACAGGCAATTGTCGGGTGAATTTCGGGCTTAACATTGGAGTCTATGGGAGAGGGACACCTGGTTTGGGGACACCATTCTCCCGAACCATAGCCAATAAAAATACCAAACTTGGGTCACATAGAGAGGGTCTACTGAGCAACAACTGGTCCAAGGTTGGGACCACCAGCACCTATGGCTCGGCTGTACCGGGTCCCCAAAGTGACCGGTCACTGACCGGCAATTGTCAGGTGAATTTCAGACTTTACATTGGCGTCTATGGGAGGGGGACACCCAGTTTGGGGACACCGTTCTCCCGAACCATAGCTGATAAAAATACCAAACTTGGGTCACATAGAAAGGACCCCCTGGGCAACAACTGGTCCAAGTTTTGGACCTCCGGCACCTATGATTCGGCTGTACCAGGTCCCCAAAATGACCGGTCACTGACCGGCAATTGCCGGGTGAATTTCAGACTTTACATTGGAGTCTATGGGATGGGGACACCCAGTTTGGGGACACCGTTCTCCCGAATCATAGGTCATAAAAATACCAAACGTGGGTCACATGGAAAGGGCCCCCTGGGCAACAACTGGTCCAAGGTTGGATTCTCCAGCACCTATGGTTCGTCTGTACCAGGTCCCCAAATTGACTGGTCACTGACCGGCAATTGTTGGGTGAATTTCAGACTTTACATTGGAGTCTATGGGAGGGGAACACCCGTTTTGGGGACACCGTTCTCCCAAATGATAGGCGATAAAAATACCAAACGTGGGTCACATGGAAAGGGCCCCCTGGACCACAACGGGTCCAAGTTTGGGACCTCCAGCACCTATGGTTTGGCGCAAGGTCTTATTGCAAGCATCGGGTGAGGCTGTGCTGCCTGTGCACTGTTTTTTTAACCCCTTGACCCCACACTAGCATGCATTGCACACTTCTGTTCAATGGGTCATGCTTGGCAGGCTACACCTGGTAAGTGGGACAGGGTGTATAATTCCTATTCTGGCTGCAACATGTGTATACCCCTGGCCAGCAAGCGGATGTGGTGGGATGGTCAGTGGGCGGGCACTGGGGAGTGTTGGGGGGGGGGCCAGGTCTAAAGCTGTGTAACTTCTGATGTCTGCCCTAGAGGTGCAGTTGATAATTCATTAGCCCGTGCAGGCATAACAGAACAAGATTCACCATAATAACAAACTTTTCTAATTCACTCTCCAGCCTGCCAGTGATACCTTGATCAAAATGAGCCGAAACAAGCAGAGCTTGTTAAAATGGATAGTTGGATGAAATCCATTGGGTTGAGGGCCCAATCAGACAATGTGCAAACATGCTTTAACTCAACGTGATGTCATGCTTTATGGCACCCTGAAATAAATCTGACCTGCAAATATTGTCCAAAGACATGAGACGTGTACTCTTACTTGAGTCTTGGTGTGCTTTGTGGATCTGCACAATAATCAAGTGTGAAAATTTGTCTCTGTGTAGGAGCTTCCTGTAATAAAGACCGCTCACTGCTGCTCTCTCCCCTTGTGCAGGGTGACTGGTCTTGTATCCACCCCAGCCTATAGTGGGTGGGGCCTCCTGCCCCCCCCCCCCACAGCTCTGTTTTAAAAAATATGACTGTACAAATGCAAGTGCCTGCATTTTTGGATGTATAGCCGCGTACAGTGTTTTTTGTAATGCATGTTTATGGGCAAAAATATATGGCAGCTCTGACTCCTGGGCACCACAACAGCTGTAATTTATTCTGTACGTCCATATGCTTGTGCAAGAGACTTATTTGTTCACTTCCTGTGCCTTGAGCAGCTGTCCATTCTATCCTTGCCATTCCCTATGTGCTAAATGGATAGATTCATGCATAGCAGGAATCTATGCATGACAGCCGCGGCCACCCCCTATTCATGTTTCTGGTCCCTTTCAGGAAGCCAGCCGCATGAATTACAATGGCGGGGGTGTTTTTTTGAAGCACCTGATTAGAGCCATAGGCTCTAATAGGCTTCAAAATAGAGTGGACTCCGAGCGCAGAGCATTGCGCTCGCAGCCCACTCACGTGTGTTAGCTGCGCCGTGTTCCACATCACGGAGGAGGAGAATCAAAGCACCCACTCGCTGGACACCGCTCCCTGCCCGCCCACTTCCTACATGGGGTAAGTGCAGGGCTTTGATGTCCCGGCTGCCCTCCAGAGGGGCTGTTTGCCATCCCCCAAAAGAAAAAACCACTGGCCGCCAATGAGCTGTACAGTATATCTACAGTGTGAAATCATCTAAGGCACTGCTGCCTCTGACTGCTAGTATCACCAGGTTTGAAGTAAGATTGGTTATCTCCCTATTGTGCTGCTCACTGTTCTCTTTGCTGGAGAGGAAGATGTACTTGAGGACCTATTGTGCATCATCAGTTCTGTGTTTCCTCCACTTCTCCTGATGTCTTTTAATCATTATCCCACTACTCATCAGGGGGTAGCTTTGACATAAGAAAGCAAAGCCCTGCTCCTCTACCAAGATGGCAGCCTCCAAACAGATGGACAATGTAGAGCAAGGCATGGTAAATCAGTAATGGAGAAAAGATTGGCTGCAGGGAGATTACTGGAATTACCTGTGACTAGCCTTTTTTTTTAGCACAGCCTCCACAGTATAGGTCCTCTTTAACAGTGATACATTACAAGGTAGAAGTAAAGGAAAAGCAATTCTGAAATAAAAAGAAAACTAATGCAACCACCATATCTAAGGACTGATGTGCAATATATTACAAATTTCATTCTTGGGTGTAGATATACTCCATTGTTTCCCTTTAACTGATACATTTAGACAACTCTTTTCCTTGTAATTTAAATTTAGCTTTCGAGGCACTGGCACACGGCGTATTATTAGAGATTAAGGGTCAGGGTACAGATTGCAGTTCAGGGATGGGCACGGAGCTGGTGCCATGAATCCGCCAACTCCTTTCAGCAGAAATCAGTCTGCAGTTAGCACGCGGGCTGAAGAAGAGCCAACAACAGACTGGCAATATCAGCTGACCAACCCGGCATGAAATAACACTGTTTATGACCTGAAGTTTTTTGATCCCTTAGGATCACAGTGGCTTTGGTCACAAGGCCTTGGCTGTTTTTATTCCTTTATTAGGTTGCTATAAAGTGCCCAAAACTGTGTAGCAACCTAATGGAAAAGTCCTGAAAGTCGCACATCTCTGCAAAAGCTGCTTAGACTGCAGACAAGGACAGTGCTTGTCCCAGCTCTAGACATCTAAATTGACAGGTGCCACTCAAGGCTCCACCAGGTCCTCTTATATAGCAACCACTTAGAGTCCAGACAAGGATAGTGTTCATCCCAGCTCTAGACATTTAAATTGACAAGTGCCATTCAAGGCTCCATCGGGTCCTCTTATATACCAACCGCTTAGACTGCAGACAAGGACAGTGCACGTCCCAGCTCTAGACATCTAAATTGACAGGTGCCACTCAAGGCTCCACCAGGTCCTCTGATGCAGCAACTGTTTGGAGTGCAGACAAGGACAGAGCTCGTCTCAGCTCTAGATATCTAATGGAAGAGGGAAAAGTCCTGGAAGGCGCACATCTCTGCAAAACCTGCTTAGAGTGCAGGGAAGGACAGTGCTTGTTCCAGCTCTAGACATCTAAATTGACAGGTGCCACTCAAGGCTCCACCAGGTCCGCTTATGTAGCAACCATTTAAGAGTGCAGACAACGACAGAGCTTATCCCAGCTCTAGACATCTAATGGAAAAGGAAAAAGTTCTGAAAGGTGCACATCTCTGCAAAACCCCATAATGTGTATGACAGTCTTAGCCCGAGCTCCAACCTGGCCACGCCACCAACGCATTTCACTCCTCCCACAGAGCTTAGTCATGGGGAACGTTGGGGACGTGGCCTGGTTGGAGCCCAGGCTGAGGCTGTCATACACCTTCTTATGGGGTTGTGCAGAGATGTACGCCATCCAGGACCTTTCCTTTTTCCATGAGATGTCTAGAGCTGGTATAAGCTCTGTCCTTGTCTGAACTCCAAGCGACTGCTACATCAGAGGACCTGGTGGAGCCTTGAGTGGCACCTGTCAATTTAGCTTGGGTCACAGTGTGACTGTAAGGCCTCATACACACAGACGTTTCTAAAAAAATAAACAAAACGTCGGGCCCGACGTCAAGGAAAAAAAGTTGGCGTTTTTCGGCGTTATGCATCTGCGTTTTTGAGCGTTAGTGAGCGTCGGCGTCAATAGCCGTTTTTTTTAAAAAATCATCCCTCTGCTATTTTTCAAACTAAAAACGTCGGCGTCAAAAAACGCCGGAAAGCGCCGGTATATTAGGTGGCGTTTGTTGGCATTTTGTGGCGTCGGCGTCAAAAAATGCCAAAACGTTACAGCCTCAGAACGCACTGGCCGTGGGTTCTAGTTTCTGCTCACTAACGCCGACGCCATCTACAGCTCAAAAACGTTGGCGTTTTTATGGGGCCATTGACTAACATGGAGAGCTGCAAAAAACGCCAGAAAACGCCGGCGGCAAAAAACGCCTTACTGGGTCCACAGCTGTCTAGCAACAATTTTGAATGTAGGACTGTAGGTAGCAATATCATTGTTAAATACTATTGAATGTAAAAAATGTATATAGAGCCTCCATACAACTGCTATGAAAAACAACTAATAATGCTAGGCATGGCTTTTGAGATAGAGATTGGGAAGGGGGCTTTAAAGGGGTTGTAAAGGTTTTTTTTTTTTTTAAATAACAAACATGTCATACTTACCTCCTCTGTGCAGCAGTTTTGCACGGAGTGGCCAATCTTCCTCTTCTGGGGTCCCTCAGCGGCACTCCTGGCTCCTCCCCGCATCGAGTGCCCTGGCGGAGAAGCGCTCTCCTTTGGGGGAACCTGTGTGGGCGCCATCCCGTGTCCTGCTGCTGCGTCCATTGACACAGACAGCAGGACTCTGCCCTGCCCCCTGGTTCCCGTGATTAACAGCAGCAGGAGCCAATGGCTGCGCTGCTATCAATCTATCCAATCAGGACCCGAGACACCGTCTGAAGCAGGTGTGCTCGTCCCCGATGCTGGAAAGACCGGGTTCAGGTAAGTAAAAGGGGGGCTCTGGGGGGCTGGTGCACTACAGGAGGTTTTTCACCTTAATGCATAGGGAATGCATTTAAAGTGTTACTAAACCCACAACAGTAAGATCAGTTTGCATATGCAGTAAAGCATGCTTGTTATACTCACGGTGGAACCTAAGGGGTTAATCCTCTGCATTGTGTAAAAAGTCTGTTTGATCCTGTCTTGTTTGATTCTCCCCATCTTCCACTGTCCCCAATCCACCTCCTCATAGAACCGAGGCTAGAGGAAAAGCTGCACATGCTCAGTTTGGTGTGAATTGCTAGAGAGTTTTTTTTTTTCTTGGGAAAGTGCATGTGATCAGCACAGGGCCAATCAGCACAGCCTTATAGGACAATCAGAGCAGAATGAAAACTCCTCCTACAAGCTTTAACCAGACACTGATAGAAGTCACAAGACTGCTATATAATGCTGATGAGAAAAGGTATTTAGTAGTTTATATTTACTAAACGAATTGCATTTCCATGTTTTGTGTACTGTGGGAGACCAGATATAGTGAATGCAGGGTCCTGGGTTTAGTAACACTTTGTTTGCCATGAGGCCCTGTCACACATATGTGATGAACTTTCAGAGTCTGTGGTTCAGATATTTACATTAACCCTTTATGTGCACCACTATTTATCCTCTGTGTCAATTGTGTGTGCACTCTTTTTAGGGAGGGAAGATGCATGCACTTGTGCAGCAACGGATATTTATCTATTGCATCTCACCATTCTGTTAGTAGGGAAGATCGAGATCCTGTGTTTCTGCTAAGCAGGAACATGGATCTCTGTCTTCCCACTGTTAAAGCACCATCCACAGTTAGCAAGCATTCCCTAGGGACACATTTAACCCTTTGATCGCCTCTGATGTTAACCCCTTCCCTGCCAGTGTTCTTAATACATATTTGTTAGCACTGATCACTATATTAGTGTCACTGGTCTCTAAAAAAGTACCAAAAGTGTCACTTAGTGTCCGATTAGTCCGCCGCAATGTAGCAGTCCAGCTGTAAGTTGCTGATCGATGCTGTTATTAGTAAAAAAAAATAATAATAAATTAAATAAAAATTCCATAAAAATATCCCATAGTTTGTAGAAGCTATGATTTTTGCACAAACCAATCAATATGCGCTTATTGGGATTTTATGTACCAAAAATATGTAGCAGAATACATATTGGCCTAAATTGATGAAAAAATTTGTTTTTTTTACATTTTTTATCGGATGTGTTTTATAGCAGAAAGTAAAATATATAGTTTTTTTTTTCCAAAATTGTCGGTCGTTTTAGTTTATAGCGCAAAAAATAAAAACCGCAGAGGTGATCAAATACCACCAAAGAAAGCTCTATTTGTGGGGAAAAAAGGACGTCAATTTTATTTGGGTACAGCGTCGCACAACCACGCAATTGTCAGTTAAAGCAACGCAGTGCCGTATCGAAAAAAATGACCTGGTCATGAAGGGGGGTAAACCTTCTGGAGCTAAAGAGGTTAAAGGAAGAGATAATTGGGTTGTATTGCAGAGGTGTACTGTATATTTCATTTTTTTCCATGACATAGACAAAAGCATAAGTATGTGTAAAACTGGCCACTTCCCTTTTAATAATAATGCCATAGTAATAGTGCATGTCACAACCGATATTTACATAGAATAGCCACATCAAGACCACAATATGTATATATATGTTGTGGTTTTAAAGCGGCTTAGAGGGGCTATGGCTGTAGACCCCAGATGTCTCCATAAAGAGGGCCTGTCATGCTTTATTGTTATCACTAGGGATGTATACATTTCTTGTGATAGCAATAAAAGTTAAAAATAAAAAATAAATTGAAGGGACAGCGTAAAAAATCTATATTTTTTTAACCACTTCAATACCATAGGGCGTCATATGACGTCCTTGACATTGAATGACGATATCTGAATGGTGCCTTCAGCTAAAGGCACCATTCAGATACCGTTGTTTGGTGCCGGCTATTCTCTTTCAGATAAAAGTGGTCTCGTGGGTGCGAGGTCACTTTTATCGGTGGCGGGAGAGGTGCCCCCCCCTCGCCACTTTCCCCTCATATCTGCCACTTACTGGACCATCGGCAGTGGCGGAGATGATCGGGTCCGTTCCCCCCCTGCACATGAAGCCGAGTGACCGAAAGATGACGCCCACTCAGCTCCATAACATTGCAGGGCGGAAGCGACATCACAAGTCACTTCTGCCCAATGCTCTTAAAGGGCCCTTTGCATTTAACTGTAGATATGAGATGTGAGGTCTTTTTGACCCCAGATCTCATATTTAAAGTGGTAGTAAACCCTCCTATCATTTTCAGCCAAGGAAGCTGCCATCTTTGCCTCTGTTTAATCTACAACTGCCATGATGCTGCACATGTGATCAGTTATGACACCAGCCATTGGATGGTTTGACAGTTTGGTTTAGAGCACAACCAATGGGAGTGTTGGGCATGTGCCGGAAATGTGACTGGTTTTTAACCTGTTAAATGCATGGGTTTACTAACGCTTTAAGTGTTCCTGACATGCTTTTTTCTATTACAAGTAATGTTTACATTTCTTGTAATAGGAAAAATTGATCAATTTTTTTTTTTTTAAGAACGGTGTAAAATTAAATAATACAAAGTAAAATAAATAAGAAAACAAAAATTGAAAGCGCCCCGTCCTTGCAAGCTCACGCGCAGAAGCGAACGCATACGTAAGTCCTGCTCGCATATGAAAACGGTGTTCAAACTACACATGTGAGGTATCCCCGCGATCGCTAGAGTGAGAGCAATAATTTTAGCACAATATCTCCTCTGTAACTCAAAACTGGTAACCTGTAGAAATTTTTAAACGTCGCCAATGGAGATTTTTAGGTTGCAGACTTTGTCGCCATTCTGAGAGTGGGCACAATTTCAAAGCATGACATGTTGGGTATCAATTTACTCGGTGTAAAATTATCTTTCACAATATAGAAAAAATTGGGCTAACTTTACTGTTGTCTTATTTTTTCACTCAAAAAAGTGAATTTTTTAAAAAAAAAAATCGCACTTGTAAGACCGCTGCGCAAATACGTGCGACATAAAGTTTTGCAATGACCGCCATTTTATTCTCTAGGGTGTTAGAAAAAAAAATATATAATGTTTGGGGAGTTTAAGTAATTTTTTAACAAAAAAAATGGTTTGTAAATACCAAGTCCAAAAAATAGAACTGGTATTGAAGTGGTTAAATAAAATAAATAATTTTAAAAAATGTACAGCTCCCCCATTCCCCTGTGCTTGCGCACCAAGGTGAACACATCTGTAGGTTGCGCGCGCATATGTTCACGGTGTTCGTACCGCACATGTGAGGTATTGCCGTAAACGTTATAGCAAGAGCAAAAGTTCTAGCTCTAGACCTACTTTGTAACTCTATAGTGGTAACCTGCAAAAAAAAAAACTGGAAGATAGAGAAGATACTTCACTGAAAGGAAATTACATCTGAACTCTGCTCAACTCCTCCCATCATCACTACACTATACACAGCAACGGAGAACTGGTGGAGGGGATTACAGACCACAATTCCAGCTATATGGTAGGAAAATAATCATTTAATGTATTATGTTTATTACCATGTGTAACTTTCAGGCATTTATATGAGGATTTACTAAAATATGTATGTTGCCCTTAGTTGTACTTTAACGTGTTTCCTAAGGCGATTTATAAGTATCATAGTTTGTCGCCATTCCACAAGCGCGCGTGACATGTTAAGTATTTATTTATTTAATTGGTGTAAAATCATCTTTTATATTTTATCAAAAATTGGGTTATATATTGTTTATCGTGCATTCATCATCAAATGTATTTTTTCTAAAAAAAAAAATAGTGTTTCAAAAATTGCTGCGCAAATACTGTGTGACATAAAAAAATTTCAATGATCACCATTTTATTCTCTAGGGTCTCTGCTAAAAAATATATATATATAGTGTTTGGGGGTTCTAAGTATTTTTTTTAGCAAAAAATACTGATTTATACTTGTAAACAAAAAGTGTCATAAAAGGCCTGGTCTTAATGTGGTTAATACAACTTACTAGAAATGATCATCAATTCTTAAATAGTACCCAGCATATTGTGAAATCATTATGACTGATATGTCCTATTTTTAGTGACCTTTTCTGGCCACAAGATTTCAAATTTCAGATGAGCCCATGACTGATAGCAGAACTGAAAAACAATACAAATGTTGCCACTCCAAGTCGCATCACGAAAGCTACTACGGTGGTTTCCAATATTTTCACGTGACAGTTCTAATCGCACAACAAAATAAACAATCGTCCAAGCAAGGAGACATCACTGTCAACAATGAAAACAAAAAAAAAAAGCCCATGAATGCTTTAAACAAGTAAAACTATAGGTAAAATGTTTAATTTTGTTTTGGATAGAGCGGGGAGGGGTTAGAGCAGCGGCCCAATAAACCATACACCAGGCCCTATATGTTGAGTCTTCTCATTGCATGTCCCAATGAAGTGGTAAATGCAGATTGGCAGCACATGCTGGGCACTGGAACTCAGGAGACTTATGCCTCGTACACACGGGACGACGATCATACGTACGATCATCTCAAATCGTATGTTGCATAATGTAACTTGCATACTGACTGCACTACACGATCGTACGACCACAGAAAGAACGTTCAGGTGCATGTAATTAGCATCCGGCCGTTCCTGACTTCGGAGCATGCGTGTTTTGCACAATACAACTTGTTGTACCAACCGCTCTGTACACACGATACAACGGTCGTATGAGCGCTTGTTGGTACGACCAAGTTTTCTAGTCTGCTCATACAACTCCCCTTGTACGACCGTCGTATGTCGGCTGTTCTAATCGCTCATGCGAACGATTGGTTTCTCATACGACGGTCGTTCATACGACCTGTTGTATACGATCGTCGCCCCGTGTGTATGAGGCTTAAGCAATGTATCTTTCTTGTGCCCTGTGATCCTGTCATATAGCCAATGGAGGAGCAGTGTGGGACATGGAGTGTATTTAGGTGATCACTAAACATCAATATTGGGGGAATTACCCGCTAAAACCAATAAAAGGGACCTAATTTGGCTAGTGGAATTTCATTCAAAATTTTTTGTTTTAAGAACGTTTGTTTGGTTTTCTAATCATACCTGGTCAAATTAAAGCTCATTTTCGACCATGGTGAGGGGAAAATTCACAGGTACAGGGTGGTAAATTTTTCTAACAGTATGCGGTTTGGGAAATTACATTCATTCCAAAAGCAAATACATTTTAAAGTATTTTTGAGCGTCATTCACCCAGTCACCGAATGTACAAAGAACTTTGTATGAATATTTGTATGAATTTTCGTACATACATTAATTAAAAAATCTACTCGTTTACAGCCAGCTTTATGACACAAAACATGGGGCGCTAATTTTCTCATAACGCCAACAATAGGAAACTGTTCTTCCCACTGACACCGACAATGAAAACAATTCCTCCAGCAGACACCAGCAACGAAGCAGCATTCCTGACACCAATTGGACACCATTCCTCTTACTGACACTGATGGGGTAGCATTCCTCTAACTGACACCAACGGGGCATATTCCTCTCACTGATACCAACAATGGGGCACAATTCCTTTCACTGACACCAATGGGAAACCATTCCTCTTACTGACACCGATGGGGCATATTCCTCTCACTGATACCAACAATGGGGCACAATTCCTTTCACTAACACCAATGGGACACCATTCCTCTTACTGACACCGATGGGGTAGCATTCCTCTCACTGACACCAACAGGGCATATTCCTCTCACTGATACCAACAATGGGGCACAATTCCTTTCTCTGAGACTAATGGAACACCATTCCTCTTACTGACACGGATGGGGCATATTCCTTTCACTGATACCAACAATGGGGCACAATTCCTTGCACTGACACCAATGGGACACCATTCCTCTTACTGACACCGATGGGGTAGCATTCCTCTCACTGACACCAATGGGGCATATTCCTCTCACTGATACCAACAATGGGGCACAATTCCTTTGAGGTGGAGTTGGTGAGGCTAATAGAAGCAAGCACGAAGTGAGCTATGTAAAAATGTATCTAATGTTTCTGGAAAGTGCTGAAATTATTCCAATAGTTGTGGTGAACTGCAGCAAACCGAAAAGTTTAAAATCAGTGCACAAATTTGGGGCTAACAGTTGTGGAGGAAAATAATGTCCGAGCATTGGTGGTTTTATGTTCATGGAAGGAAAAATATCCCTGTGTTAGGGGTGTCACTGAAAGGAAAAAATGTCCCTGCAACAGTGGTGTCACTAGAAGGAAAATGTCCCTGCATTGGGAGTGTCACTAAAAGGAAAACATTTCCCTGTGTCAGTGGTGTCACTGAAAGAAAAAAAATGTCCCAGCTTCAGTGGAGTTACTGGTATAAATAAATGTCTCTGCATCAGTGGTGTCACTGGAAGGAAAAAAATAGGGTGCATGGAACTAAAGGGACCTAGGGTCCACTGAGTGAGGAAGGGCAGCTAAAGGGCACTATGGGTGGTAGGAGGCAATGGATCTCCTGGGGGAGTTCTAAGAAGGAGAGTGGAGGGTAAGTGTTGAGTTGCCCCCCCATCCTCTGTGTACTCATTCACTTCAGATTCTTTCCCAGCATAGCACTGCCTTGCAGTATTACACCAAAACAGAGGTGTGTTCTGAGTGAGTGCCGGCTCTCTTCCGCCAACAGCAGGTTGCAGAATCCTCCCTCCAGCAGCTATGGAGGTGCCTAGTCTTTCTGGCAGGAGCAACACTGCAGTCACTTCTGTTAGTGAGGGGAACATAGCAGCTGAAGCCCCTATTGCACCTCCTTCCCTTGTCCTTGACCTGATGACACCAATAGGGTACCATTTTTCTCACTGGTGCCAACAATGTGGTGTCCTAACGATGGGGCACTATTCCTCTGATTGAAACCAGGGGGCACCATTCCTTCCAATTACACCAATGGGACTCCGTTCTTCTCAATTGCATCAACAATGAGACACCATTCATCTTACTGACACCAACAATGGGCAACATGCCTCTGATTGAAATCAATAGAACACCATTCCTCTCACTGACACCAACAATGGGATACTATTTCCTTCACTGACATTAACAATGCAGCATTCCTCTGACTGAAGCCAACGAGACACCCCTTCCTTCACTGACACCAATGGGGCACCATTCTTTTCACTAACACCAACAATGGAGCACCATTCCTCTGACTGATACTTATGAGGCACCATTCCTTCCCCTGATACTCGAAAAGAGGCATCATTCTTCCCAACTAGAGTTGAGCGAACCTCTGGAAGTTCGGGTTCTGCTGGTCCGTCCGAACTTCGGGACAAAGTCCGGGTCCGGGTCCGGACGGAACCCGAACGATCGCACGGACAACGAACCCCATTGAAATCAATGGGGACCCGAAC
>BLSH010461469.1:913448-947826 GCA_018402905.1 Glandirana rugosa
ATCTTCAACGGGGGTTCAGCCTAGGGGGTACAGTTACGTTCGCTGAAATGTCATTTTTCTTATCTTAAATAAACCCAGTTGGGGGAGGGAGGGAAGAGACTAACCGGTGTCCGTTTCAGCGGACCGTATTCAGCACAACATTCAACGCGACTTCAGCGGGACTTTCAGCGGATCGTTTAATGGGACTTCAGTCTAGCGGGGACACACTTGTCCGGGATTTTACAAACAATAAATTTTTTTTTTTTTGGAAATGTTAGTGAAATTGGTGAAGGGCGGGCGTCCTGCAGATAACTGCAGGACCCCAAAGTCACCACTATAGAGTCACTACGGCCGTGGACGTCCGTAGTAACTCCATAGTAAAAAATCTAGTCCGCTAAGGGTAGTGGCATTCTTGCTAGTATCGCCGTCCAGTCGGCGAACTAGCAAGAATGTCCGCCGCCCTCCCCTGCGGGGGGGGGGAGGGCGGCGGGAGGCCACGAAGAGGGCTGAGCTAAAAAATGATACCTCAATGATGCCTGCAGGTGCCGGCATCACTGAGATATCACCACTGAAACCCCAGGACGTCAATAGACGTCCTGCGGGCGGGAAGTGGTTAAAGTGATTGTAAAGGTTTTTTTTTTTTTAAATAACAAACATTTTAGGGCCTGTTCACACAGGGGCGATCTGACTTCAGGGTAATTTGCTAGGCGACTTTCAGGGCGACTTCAGCGCAACTTACAACACGACTTATGCCAGGCGACTTTGCCTGTGGCCAATCAGAGAAGGGAGGGAGGGGGTTGACCCAAATAAATTCTATTCTTTTTACTGTAAAGTCGCTTGCATTGACATGGGGGATCCGACTTGGGGGCAACTTCTATTGAATTCTATAGGATGGGCACAAGTCAGATAGAAGTTGCCTTGAAGTCATGCAGGAACCTTTTCTGAAGTCGGAGCGACTTCAGTAGCGTACATTAAGACGGCTCCCATTCATTTCAATGGGATTTCACTTGTCAAGCGACGCGAGGCGACTCAGTCGGAACGCAAGTCGCCCCTGTGTGAACAGGCCCTTATACTTCCCTACTCTGTGCAAGGGTTTTGCACAGAGCGGCCTGATCCTCCTGTTCTGGAGTCCCCAGGGGGCAATCCTACCTCCTCCTCTTTGAGTGCCAACATAGAGAGCTGCTTCCCATGGGGGCACTCATGCGGGCGCGCTCCCGAGTCCTGCTGCTGCATTGATTGACACAGACAGCAGGACTCGGCCCCGCCCCTAGGCTCCCGTGTCACTGGATTTGACTGAAAGCAGTGGGAGCCAATAGCTTCTGCTGCTGTCAATCTATCCAATAAGAACCTGAGACAGCAGCTGGAGCTGCTGTGCTCATGGCTGGAATGATCGGGTTCAGGTAAGAAAAAGGGGGGCTCTGGGGGGCAGCTGCAGCACAAAAAGTTTTTCACCTTAATGCATAGAATGTATTAAGGTGAAATGCCTCGAGGGTTTACAACTCTAAGTTTTGGGAAAAAAAAAACCTGGAAGCTGATTGGTTGCTATGCAGAACTGCACCAGATTTCGCACCTTTAGTAAATCAATCCCACTGGGTCTAAGGATCGGCATTCGAAACAGAATAGTAATAACAATAGTAATATAAAGAATAATAAGTAATAGTAGCATAGACATATTAATGGTAATATAGATAATGATAATTAGTCATGTGGATGACAAAAAAATTTGTTTTGATTCGTTAATCTAGTTATTTCATTTCGTTACATTCGGCTGATTCGTTCAATTCATATTCGGGATTCGTATTCAGAATTCGTATTCGGAATTTTTCTAACTTACTTTTTTTTTTCAAAACGTTCGAATCAATTAATTTAGAATCAGTGGAATCTAAATGTACGCCACACAGGCCCGCCACCAGTACCGCCACACAGCCCCGCCACCAGTACTGCCAATGGTACCACCACACAGGCCCGCCACTTTTCCCGCCATTGGTACTGCCGCACAGGCTTGCCACCAGTACCGGTACAGCCACACAGGCCCGCCACTACAACTGCCATCAGTACAGCCACACAGGCCAGCCACCAGTACAGCCACACAGGCCCACCACTTGTATTGCCACACAGGCCAGCCACCAGTACCGCCACCGGTACCGCCACACAGGCCTGCCACTTGTACCGCCATTGGTACTGCCACACAGGCCCGCCACCAGTACCGCCACCCATCAGTACTCCCATTAGTACAGTCACCAAGGCCCACCATCATGTCTCAGAGAGTCTATACACCTGAGGAGGCATATAACATCGTTGCCATGTCGGATGATGAGAGCAGCGGGGAGCTCTCATCATACGATTCTGGCTCGGAATATGAGCCAGTAGAGGGCAGTGGATCAGAGTCTGATTCAGCGGAGGAAACCGCTCCTCCTAGAAGAATTAGATCAGGACCAAGATCTGAAGACCTGCCTACCACCAGCAGTGCCAGACCGAGGAAGAGGAGCGCAGTACAAGCACTGGAATTACACACCCAACCCAAAGGATCTGGGCACAGTCTTACCTTCCCGATGCCCTGGCAAACCCTTTATGGTTGCCTGCCAACTCGGGGTCCACTATAATCCCTGATTTCACCACACAGGCAAGTGTCCAGCCCGACACTACCAATTTTACCCAATTGGATTATTTTTATTTGTTTTTGAATAAACTGTGTGATCTAACCACTGGATACGTGTACACCTTCCGTATCTATGAAGGTAAAGACTCCTAGCTCCAGCCCCCTGAGTGCCCCACATATATTGGAACCAGTGGGAAAATTGTCTGGGAGCTAGCATACCCCCTGTTCAAAAAAAGATACCATTTATATATGGAAAATTATTGTACCAGTTTGCCCCTTTTTCGCCACTTTTATCGTCAAAAAACCATGGCCTGCACCTTTAAAAAAAACGTACGGGCTTCCCACAAAATCTATGCACTAAAAAAAAACGGCAAAATGGGGAATCTGCATTCATGAGAAATGAAGAAGTATTAGCCATGAGTTGGAGGGACAAGAAAGATGTCCACATTCTCTCTACTATCCACAATAACACCTTGGTGGAGATTCAGAGAAGACGTGGCCCTGTTGTAAAGCCCAACTGTGTCCAGGACTACAATGTGTTCATGGGGGGGGTTTAAATGACCAGATGTTACAGCCCTATTTGTCAACCTGAAAGTCCCGTTATTGGTATAAGAAAGTTGCATTTCACCTTTTCCATATGGCCATTCATCTGCTACCAAAAATCATCCTAAAACCCATCCATAACCTACCTCAAATACATTGAAGACATCGTCACTGTCCTCATTTATCAGCAAGGACCCGCCCCAGGAAGTATTCGCTCTGATAGTGTGAGTCGATTTCACGAGCAACATTTTCACCTATAACATTCCCCCCCACAGAATCCGGAAGAAGACGAGAGAGGTGTTGTGTATGCGCCAGAGGAGGAGTCAGAAGAGATGCAACCGATTATTGTCCCCAATGTCCCTCCCAACCTGGCCTGTGCATCGGAGATTGTTTCAAAAATTATCAGACATCCATCAGATATTAGTTCCCCTTATTAGACTGCCATTTGCCCATTTCAAATACCTGTGTGGATCATTTGCCTGCTACCATGTTTCTACCTTCCATGTTAACTGACCCTGTCCTGTTTACCGACAATGTCTTTGACTGCCATTTTAACCCTTTTGCCTCCAGGTCCATACGTTGTACGGACCTAATGGCAGGGGTTATTACACACAATCCAGTGGCTGCAGCCACCGGGATTGTGTGTGCAACTGACAGGCAGCCTCCTGCCTGTCAGGTGAGATCGGTCGGGTGGCGCCGCTGCTGCCCGATTGCTCTCACGGACCCCCGGTAATAGCGCCCCCCGCGCGCTCCTGCCATGCTTACCGGGCTCCAAAGTCCATGGCAAGCGGCGGCATGTAGAGGGGAAGGAGGAGAGCGGATACACGTCTGCTCTCCTCCCCTTCTTGCAGTGACCCGGGAATGGATGTTTTGCAATGCGATCTGCATTGCAAAACAGTCAGTGGAGTACAGGGGAGACATGCAGGGTCTAAAAGAGAAGCTGTCATAAAAAAAAAACTCACATAGGGGACTTGTTGTCCCCTATGTGATGAAAAAAAATTTAAGTAAAAAAAAGATTTATTTTTTTTTTGCAAAAAATAAAGTTACACCCAAACACATAAAATCCCCCCTCCCCCCATACACATGCACGAACGTAAACACATGTGTCGTGGTGCGTACGCGTGAAAACATCAATTGTGATACACATGTAACATATCGCCGCATACGCCAGAGTGAGAGCAACAATTCTAACACTAGACCTTCTCTGTAACACTAAACTGATACCTATAGGGGGCTTCTGAAGCGTCACCCATAGAAAATGTAAGGTACTGAAGTTTGACGCCATTTCACGGGGCGCACAAAAATTTAAGGTTCTGCATGTTGGGTATCTATTTACTCTATTTTACAACCTCGTCTTTATATTTTACAAAAAATGTGGGTAATTTGTTGTGTTTATTTGCCCTACAGTACACGTTAGTGTGTTTTTACTGAAATTTTGCATTTCCTAGACCATTGTGCTAATATCATGTGACATAAAAAATTGGAACTACCACTATTTTATTCTCTAGGGTGTCTACTTTAAGAAAATATATCATGTTTGGGGGTTTTGTATGATCTTCAGGCCTAAAATGATTTTTTAAACATGTGTGCCAAAAATGCTAAAACGGCTCTGGCAACGAAAGGGTTAAACCACGTTTCTGACTTGCACGTTAACTGACCCTGGCCTGTTTACCGACTATGTCTTTGCCTGACGTTTTAAACCATGTTTCTGACTTCCACGTGCACCGGCCTCGGTCTGTTAATCAACCATGTTTTTGCCTGCCACTTGGACTGATCTTTTGCCCTTCTACTTTAGTCCCCCAGGGGAATCACATATGTGAGGGGCTACAGAAAAATGTTCTGAGTAGAGAAAAACAGTTTTTGGTTTTCTGTGTTCCCAGAACAGGGTCTGTGTCCCAGAGGCTTCAAAGAGATTTGGGTGGGAGAAGCCTCTACCCCTGTCCCCCTGGCCCTAAGCTTGATGGTCCTTCCTGCTGCCTGGACCAATACTTTGGCTGTGTTGACCATATCGCTGACTGTAATGACCCAGGACTTTATGGACCATGTTTCTTCCTGCTGCCTAGACCAATACTTTGGCTGTGCTGACCATATTGCTGCCTGTAATGACCCAGGACTTTATGGACCATGTTTCCTTCTGCTGCCTGGACCAATACTTTGACTGTGTTGACCAAATCTCTGCCTTCTGCCTCTACTGACTATGCACAGTATCTCTGCCTGGACATCTCTGCCTGCTACCTGGACCAATGCTTTGGCTGTGCTAACAGTATCTCTGCCTGTACTAACTATGGACAGTATTCCTGCCTGCTGCCTGGACGATTGCTGTTGCTGTCACTGACCACATCCCTGCCTGCTGCCTGAACTGATGCTCTCCTCTGTGGACCGCTGCACTACCAAAACCACAGGTAATCTTTTGTTATTTGGTATGTACATGCTATGTGTTAGAAATATGAAGGGCCTTCAAAATGTGATCAGTAGTCAGAAAATGATATGTGTAATTTATGCTCCTAGAATGCCTGGAGGTGCTACTTCAATGTTGGGCCTCTGTATATGGCCAGGCTGTGTAAAAGTCTCACACATGTGGTATCACTATACTCAGGAGTATCAGAATGTATTTTGGGATGTCATCTTTGCTATGTACATGCTGTGTGTTGGAAACATCTTATAAATGAACAACTTTGTGTAAAAAAAATGAGTTTTCATCTTTTTTCCACATTTTTCAAAAACTTCTGGAAAAAAAATGAACCATTCAAAAGACTCATTATGCCTCATAGATTATACGTTGGGGTGTTTGCTTTCCAAAATGGGGTCATTTTGTGGGCAATTCCATTGTCCTGGTGCTCCAGAACCTTCAAAAGTGTAATAGGTGGTTGAGAAATGAGATGTGTAATGTATGCTTGTAGAATGCCTGAAGGTGCTACTTCAATGTTGGGCCTCTGTATGTGGCCAGGCTGTGTAAAAGTCTCATACAGGTGGTATCGCCATACTCAGGAGAAGTAGCAGAATGTATTTTGGGGTGTAGTTGCAAGTATGCATATGCTGTGTGTGAGAAAAAACCTGTTCATTTGACAAGTTTGTGTAAAAAAAAATTCCTCTCCAAATCCACTGCAGTCTGTGAACCAATCTGGGGGTGTCATTAACATTGTATTGACACCCGCACTGGTTAGCAGAGGGCAGTGTGATGCAATGCGGTAACCGGCACTGGAATTGCGCTGGTTCCCGCATCGCTAAAGTTTGAACCCAGGCTCAAAGTTGGAATGGAACTATTATTATAAAATAATTAGAGCAATCAAGTTCTCTCGAGATCTCGGGCAAGACTTGCATTACGAAAGGAACCAATGAATGACAGACTGACAGATAGCCTTTTTATATATGTTATCTTTTAACTTTTGCAACGTTGATTTACCATTTAATTTTCGATATGTTCAAGGTTTCAAAACACTAGCAATTTTAAATATTTTTCAAAACTCCCACGGCACACCTGCAGATATCACGGCATACGGTTTGAGAATCAGTTTTATAGCAATCATCCAGCTATGTGAGCATTCTTACTAGGTGCTCCTAATCCCACACTCAACACCTCAAATGAGAGTCCATTGGAAATGTCCATAAAGTCTATAAACAAATTAAAATCCAATGATTATCTACAAGACTAGAGTGACAACATTGTTGTGCGATTTTACTGCAGAAGAAACCGTGTTGTCACTCCGTGTAAACAAGTTATAAATATCAGATCTACCGGCACGATCAACAGGTAATGAAATGTTGAGAATGAGAAAAACACAGACTGCTGTATTAATTCTAGAGACGGCCTGCATGTCATGTGTCATTTTTTGCTTTTGTCTGGAGTTTAATGTCCATGGACACAAACAGGCAGCTGCTCATTAACTGCACTGAGATATAAACACACGGCGGTGTCACAGCTCTGTAGCACAGGCCGACCCACCAAGCAACATGCAAACCTCACGCAGTAAATATCGTCAGCTATTAAAGAAAACGGGTTTTGTTTGCAAAACTGAAAGCAGCACGTGTCCTGGCTGGTGAGAAGGACAGAGGCAGATCACATTGCCGGCCCTGTGCTGCCTTCTCCAGTTTGAACAGGGATTAGGAAGGAGGTTTAAGGTGACAGGCCCCTGGAACGTGTCCGCGCACACCGACCGCTTTCATTATCGCAAAATTGGGGGAGATTATTGGCCATGAGGAAACTGATTAATGGAAGATATCTTCCAGTCCTGGTCACCGCAGGGGGGCCACGCTTCGCGGATCGTTATCGGCGGGAGAAAGGATTTGCGTAGATGACGAGAGACCGCAGGACATTAATTTGCAAGAGCGAGCGTTGGTAATCTACGCTTTTCTTCGCGCTCAGTTGATGACCGAATGGCTGCGATTATTAAACAAAAGGAGCCTACTGAAAAGGAGCCTATTAAAAATATATATTTTGTTACACGTAATTCTCAAGCTGTTATGTACAACGCTTAGAAGACAGGACAGTCCTTTTGTGTTTAACGTAGATGTAAACCCTGAATGATATTTTGTTTGCTAAAGTGATGTGTATTATAAATAACTGCCGTCTTTTTTTTGTCTCATAAAATACTAATTTCACTTATTTTTCATCCTTTGTTGCATTTCAGTGCTGCGGATCTCCTGCAGCTTCTTTGCAGCCACCTCCCATCTACAGGCACTACAGCAATAGCTGCATGACATGTATCTCAGGGCAGGTTTCCTGATGGTGACAACAGTGGACCATGCCTGCACAATATGAGGTTGATTTACTAAAGGCAAATAGACTTTGCACTTTGCAAAGTGAAGTTGCTCCAGAGATTAGTAAATGAGGGAGAGCTCTGCTGACTTCCATCATCCAATCATGTGCAAACAAAAATTGTGTTTTTTTTTAAATTTTCCTTGCATGTGATTGGGTATTCTTTATAAAGCGAAGTTTACTTAATTTACTAAGCTCTGTAGCAACCGCACTTTGCAAAGTGCACAGTCTATTTGCCTTTAGTAAATCAACCCCTATGTGTTTAAAAGGATCACTTAGGAAACGGACAGTGTTGTCATCCTATAACAAGATGTGCCTAAACAAGGACCTTCATGGCAGGATCACCAGAAATAATTGTAATGAAACCTGCAGATTTGAAAATATTGAAAATGACAGTTACATGTTAAGGTGTATATGAGATTTCAATGGTTAAAGTGGACCTTCACCCTCTTCAGCTACTTTCTTCCCCTCCTTCTATCCTCTGTACGTAATGCACAGTTTTTTTTTTGGTTTGGTTCTTTTTACCTTTTTTTTTAATCAGCTCGGGTGCTGACATTACGGCATCCCTGGACAGGTAAGTGTCCTTATACTAGCCACTTTGTTATCCTGACTGGGCATCTATTGACGTCCTCAGGATAACCTGTGATCGCGAGCCCCGCGGGCGTGCCATCGCAGCGATCGGCGGTGCAGTGGTTCAGTCTGACCCACTGCATTACCGATCTCGGTAAAAACAGCAAGAGCCGTTTATCGACTTTTTCTCTAGTCGCTTCTGCAGATGGGCGGCTCTCCTGACAGGGGGGGTCTGTGCTGATTGTTTACCCCCTCGGATCGCCACACTAGACCACCAGGGAGCCCGCCCAGGGGCCACCAGGGAGAGCCCACCCACAGACCACCAGGGAGCTGACCCTAGACCACCAGGGAGAGGATCAGGGAGCCCACACTAGACCACCAGGTAAGGGCATAATGCCCAACATGACTGGCACTGAGTGCCAATTACAGATGCCACCCTAGACCACCAGGGAATGGACACCTTAAAGTTCCCTCTTTCAGTGCCGCCTATCAGTGTCCACCAATGCCCACCAGTGCCACCTATCAGTGCCCATGAGTGCCACCTATCAGTGCCACCTATCAGTGCCCATCAGTGCTGCCTAAGATTGCCCGTCAGTGCCGCTTATCAGTGCCGTCAGTTCTGCATATCAGTGCCACCTATCAGTGCCCATCAGTGCCGCTTATCAGTGCCACCTATCAGTGCCCATCAGTGCTGCATATAAGTGCCTCATCATCAGTGGCCGTAAGTGCCACCTCATCGGTGCTGCCTCATCAGTGCCAATGTTTTTTTTTAAATTGGCGCTCTTTTTTTGTTTAAAGCGGTGATCAGAAGTGACGTATAGGTGATCAAATACCACCAAAAGAAAGCTCTATTTGTGGGGAAAAAAAGGACGTCAATTTAGTTTGGGTGCATTGTCGCATGACCGCGCAATTGTCAGTTAAAGCAACGCAGTACCGAATCGCAAAAAGTGCTCTGGTTAGGAAGGGAGTAAATTCTTCCGGGGCTGAAGTGGTTAAAGTGGTTGTATACTCTCATAAAAAAAAAAACTGTAAGGCAAAGGCATAATGAGCTAGTATGCACCACATAGTAGCTCATTATGAAATACTTACCTCAGAACAAAGATCCGACCGAAGGGAGAGGGAGCGGACATTTTTCATCGGGGCTTCCTTCCGGGTTCCACTCACAGAGCCGGAGCCGCGAGGCGTCACTCCCGTGCATGCGGGAGCTCTCATTTCTGGAAAGGTATGCACTGGGCCTTCGCTGGGACATCACTGCACAAGAGCCACTGGCGTCAGCGGCTGCATGCAAGTGGAATATCTCCTAAACCATACAGGTTTAGGAGATACTCATTTTACCTACGGTTAAGCCTTATTTTAGGCTTACCTGTAGGTAAAAATTTGTTTTGGGGGCATACAACCGCTTTAAGGATTTTTTTTTTTCAAGAAAGGAAGGGTGACCCCTAGAAGTCAGACATCCATGGCGTCCTACTACAATAGAGTGGCAACCTCAGCCTGGACACGCCCCAAATGCAATTCACTCTGCCCCTGGAGTTTAGTCATGGGTTTTTTTATTTTTTTATTAGGGCTTCACTCAGATGGGCATGCAACAAATGCAGTTTACATGAACTTGTACTTGCACACATGTAAAATCTGCAGACCTATGTGGCTCTGAACACAGTTCACTGTAAAAAATATTGCATTGGGTCTACTCAAAAAAATGGAGGCAACTAAATGTATTTTTGTCTAACTCATTAGACTTTTCATGTTTTCATCTTTGTTGTTTTAAGTAAAGCCAACTCAAATTTTTTTCAGTTTTTAGACCATAGCGTTTTAACTTAGGAATACATACCTCGTCGGGAACTATAGTTTTAAGCAAAGCCAACTAAATGTTTCCAGTTTCTAGACCATAGGTTCAGGTAAAGTAAAGCCAACTCAATTTTTCCAGTTTCTAGACCATAGGTTCAGGTAAAGTAACGCCAACTCAGCTTTTCCAGTTTCTAGACCCTAGGTTTAAGTTAGGGATACATACATTAAGGTATTTATTTATGGTACTTATATAACGCCGCCAATTTGCACAGTGCTTTACATATACATTGTACTTTCACATCAGTCCCTGTCCTCAAAAGAAGCTTAAAACCGAAGGGCCCTAACTCACATTCATACATATACTAGCGCCAATTTAGACAGGAGCCAATTACCCTACCAGTATGTGTTTGGAGTGTGGGAGGAAACCCACGCAGGCACAGGGAGAACATGCAAACTCCAGGCAAGTAGTGTCGTGGTCGGGATTCGAACCAGCCACCCTTCGCTGCTACGTGAAAGTGCTATCCACTACACCAGTGGTTCTCAACCCTGTCCAACCCTGTCAACCCTGTCCAACCCTGTCCTCAAGTACCCCCAACAGGCCATATTTTCAGGTTTTCCTTTATCGTGCTTTAACTCAGAGTCAATGGCTTGGTATATTGGACAGCTATTTTATCTAAAAGAAATTCCCAAAACATGGCCTGTTGGGGGTACTTGAGGACAGGGTTGAGAACCACTGCACTACACCACTGTGCTGCCCTATTACTTATCTGGAACCATAGTTAATATGCTTCCCACAATTTCAGTCAAATGAAAAGATAAGTAAATGTAACTCAATTAGAATATAGAAATGCACAGACCTTAAAAGTTTTTTGTCTAGATTATTCAATAATATACATTATTTTTGTAAATGTAAAAGGTGTGTTTTGAGAGCTATGAAAATTAAGTAAGGTACTTAAAATATCTATTTGTTGAAAATGATAAAATTTTTATGTTAAAATTGCAAGCCAACAGAATCCTTTTTATCAGTGTTGTGTCCCAATGGTTTTTGGTGCCTGGCTGAAAGCTAAGAACACTTTTGCATGTGGATGTACAGTAGCTGTGTGTGCGGGCTCATTGATTACTATAGTGCTGCGTTTAGATGCATACAGAACTATACGCTGTGTGCATGTTTTTTTCTGCCTATAAGCCCTAACAGATAATTGTAACTTTTTTTTTATAATATACTTTTAGGTCTGGTTCACACCAGATGCAGTGGGACTGCGTTGGGCAGCTATTCCGAAGGACACAGCGATCACAGAACGAGCCCAAGGCAACAGAGCCGCGCTGTAGCCGTCTTTTGTCTATGACAGTGGTTAAAGCAGATTAAATTTCAGCTTTAATGTAATTTCTAACGTGATTTTCAACATTTTATATATGCAACTTTTATTATCTATCTAATACATGACAATCTTTTCATAAAAGTCCTTGTTAAGCAACTCCTATTATAGAGTGACAGTGCTCTGTACCCATCTTCCAATTATGCGCTGTCAAGTTGGTTTCCAATTGAGACTACAAGTGACCTTTTTAGCACAAATGACACAAGCATGGTCCACTGTTGTCACCATCAGGAAACCTGCCCTGAGAAATGTCATGCAGTCATCGCTGGAGTACATGTAGACAGGAAGTGGCTGCAGAGAATCTGCAAGAGATCAGCAGCATTGAGATGGAACAAAGGGTGAAAAATAGTTTAATACAAGGATTTAACTGCTTACGGACTGCCCTATAGCAGTTTTACTGCTACAGGGCGGCGGCACCTGTGCGCCATGTGATCCGACACTTCTGGTAGGCGGGCGCATGCGCGCCGCCGATGGCTCGCTTCCGCTGTCATTGTACACGGTGGAAGCCGATCAGCGGGTGTTGGGTACGCAATGTCTGCCGGCACCCTCCAATTGTCGGGGAGAGAGACAGAGCGGTGGTCTGCATATGTAAACAAGGCAGATTGCTGCTGACAGAGGAGAAGTAATGGAGTTTGTGTCCTTGCAAAGTAAATGCCATCTCTTCCCTTAGTAAAAGCACCTCACACAGTACACATAAACACTGCCTAGGCACACAGTTAACCATTTGATCACCCCTGATGTTAACTCCTTTCCAGCCAGTGTCATTAGTACAGTGACAGTACATATTTTAGGCAATGATCACTGTATATATGTCACTGGTCCCAAAAAAGTGACGGGTCATTTACTATAGCACGATTCTACCTTTGACAAATTGCGCTAATTAGTGCGAAAATGGAATTCACTAAAAAAAATACTCCCGAAATCAAACTCATTATAGCGCCCAGGCAACAGAGACTGACTAAAAAACTAGTCATGGTAAAAGCACGGGAATTGCACATGGAAATAAAGTTTAGAGCATGATATGCTAGCCTAAATGGTTCTTAAAAATGTGGTATCTTGTTTAATGATGATCTCCTTTTAAACCACTTAAAAAAGTGATGTATAACCTGAAATATCATTGAAAGTCTGAAAAGAGCTAAATTCCCCCTTTTTCTCAGACTATTCATCAGCACAACTGAACATGCTCACACAGGAAAATACCCTAATTTTAACTCCCATTCCATTTTTTTCAGGGCGCCATAGTAAATTTGCAAAGTGCTTGGCTAAAATGCCTTTTTGAGAGTGAAAATTTACGCTATATAGTCCACTGCAAGTTTCAACCATTGATTCTAATGGTACAATTGTAACTTCCCCGAATAAATCCTTTCATGTTGAGAAGAAATGCATCTTTCTCTCAATGAAATTTCCTTGCAGCAATGTTGCTTCTATATCATCTATTTTGTTTTTAAGAATGCTAGAATGTGTAATGTTTTCATGTTTTGGTAAAATACATTTTTCTCTGTCTATCACTTGTTGCTGTCCATCTCACAAATACAAACTCACAAACTCACAGGTATCTTTACAAATCACAAACAATACCATTGCTGTTGCAAATTTAAAATGTGACAATTTTGTGTTTTTTGTTTTTTTTATTTACAAATGATCCTAATTTGAGCCCAAAGAATGGGATATGTGTACCAACATCAGAAATAAAAATATAATTTCCAAAAATCAAAAGGGTAACATAACTATTCTACACTCGCACTGCAAGAACCAACAAATATCACAGAATAAATCAAGAAGAATAACTCCTGACTAATACAATCTCACCACCTATGTATCCAAAGAATTGCAGTATCTGTGTATTTATGTGTAGCAGGGTTGCAGACGTGCTCATGTCCTTACCAAAATTATATCTAAATGTAGTATCTATGTGTAGGAGGGTTCCACCACCATTGCAAATCGTGTCATATGGTTTCCATGGGCAAGGACTATAATCCGCCTTAACATTTCCCCATAAGCAATAATTGCAGCCTCTTACCAAGCAAAATGCCCCAAAATGAGAGATGTTCTATAGCAGAATGCTCAGAGTACTGAGCCATAACCAGCCTTCAAAACACATGGCATATGCCAGAAACAGGTTGTTCAATGGTTATCCAACCTTCCCCAGTACATCTGCATTGGTTAATTTATTGCATACCTGGGACTTAGCACTGTTTGACACCAAAGAGTTGGAGGCTCCATGAACGTGGCAGCACAGTGGCTAATGGGTTAGCGCTTCTGCTTATCAATCCTGGGGTCATTGGTTCATATCCCAAACTTGCCACTTCCTGTAGAAAAGTTGTCTGCTCTTCCTGTGTTGTTAAAAATAACTTAATGTTATGGAGGAGGGCTCCACCACCATTGCAAATCTTGTACAATGTACTATCTTGGAAAAAGTATTGGAACGCCTGCCTTTACACACATAAGGGCATTCCAGTTTTAGCCTTTAGGGTTCAAATTTGATTTGGCCCACCCTTTGCAGCTATAACAGCTTCACATCTTCTGGGATGGCTGTCCACAAGTTTTAGGAGTGTGTCTATGGGAATGTTTGACCATTCTTCCAGAAGAGCATTTAAGGTCATGCACTGATGTTGGATGAGAAGGCCTGGCTCTTACTCGCCACTCTAATTCATCCAAAAGATGTTCAGGTGTTCTATTGGGTTTAGATCAGGACTCAAGTTCCTACACCCCAAACTTTCTCATCCATGTATTTATGGAGCTTGTTTTGTGCACTGGTGCACAGTCGTGTTGGAACAGTAAGGGGCCATCCCAAAACTGTTCCCACAAAGCTGGAAGCATGAAATTGTCCAAAAAGTGCACAAAGCAAGGTCCATAAAGACATGGATGAGTGAATTTTGGGTGGAGGAACTTGACTGGCCTGCACAGAGTTCTGGCCTCAACCCAATAGAACACCTTTGGTAAGGAATTAAAGCGGAGACAGTGAGCCAGGCCTTCTCGTCCAACATCAGTGCCTGGCCTCACAAATCGCTTTGGGAAGAATGGTCAAACATTCCATAGACACGCTCCTAAACATTGTGGACAGCCTTCTCAGAAAAGTTGAAGCTGTTATAGCTGCAAAGGGTGGGCCAGCTCAATATTGAACCCTATGGACTAAGTCTGGGATGCCATTAAAGTTAATGCGTGTAAAGGCAGGCGTCCCAATATTTAGGGCAATATATTGTATATTGCTTGTGACACTGAGCATGGTTCGGGACGTTCACACCACAGAGATGCAGTTTACATGTGTGAGGCTGCCCACTGGCTAAGGCCCCTTTCACACTTGTGTGACTTGAAAGTTGCGCAATTTTACTGCGATTTTTGCCGCAATTTTGATGCGACTTGAGGCAATGCCTGTGTAATCTTGAGGTCATCAGTCAAGTCGCATCAAAGTCGGACCAAAGTAGTGCAGGGACTACTTAGAAGTCGTTGCGACAGTCCCACAGATATGAATGGTACTCATTGGGAATCATGGGGTACGACTTGTCATGTAGACATGTGCAATTTGTTTCATTCTGAATTTGTTTTTTAAAGAATTTTGACAAATTCATTAATTTGTAAGTATCCGCATTAACGACAATCTGTTTACTGAATATTTCCAAATATTCGGAAATTCGAATAGTGGAATATTCATAAATTCGTAAATTCAAGATTTCGGAAATTCGAAAACCAGAAAATTCGAAAATCTGAAATAATAACTAACTATAATAATTTCACTATTACTAACTATTAAATTATAGGTATTGGAATTTCCTTTGAAATTTGGCTGTTAGTGAACGCAACAAATACAAATTTATCTGAAGTTATGAATTATCCGAAATAACAAATGCTGTATCTAAATGAATGGAACGTAACAAATTAACCAGCTGAAAACTTGCATTGTACTCAGCATTATATGCTGAAAATATGCGATCGGGCATATTAGCCAATGCACATCAGTTTGATTGCTTCCATGCTATGAACTCTTTAAATGCATGCAATGGTATGTACGTATTCAATGATATTATGGTGTGGAATAGCAAAAATCACACACTAGTTAACGTGCAGGCAGTTGTTTTGTAGAGAATTAACAGAATACCAGATTAGTAAATGTATTTTCTATGGATGATTGCTCTCAGCTCAGTAGTGTAGTGGTTTCCTCTGCTACCTTCCAAGGTTGAAGTCATGGGTTTGGATCCCACAGATGGTATCACCTTCTGAAAACTTGCATTGTACTTGTAAAAATATGCGATTGCGTATTCACCAATTAGCCAACGCACATCAATTTTAGTGTAAAGAGTTTGAACACTTTACCCTTTACAGGCAAGTAAGGGGACCCCCCATGCATGATATTTAAAGGAATTTTTCATTATTCTAGCTTCACTTTAAGCATCATTAAAATCACTGCTCCTTTAAAAACAATTGTTTCAAAAACTTTTTTTTTCAATTGGTACATGGCCCCTAGGGCAATACCCAGGTCCCCATAAACTTTTTATGGCAAATAAGTTGCATAGAAGCTTTCAATGAGGACTTTGCAGGTTCGAGCCCCCTTGACTTCAACCATTGCCGCATATGCCGATTGGAAAGCCGCATTCGCTGGCGATAGCGCGATTTTCCATTTGCATGTCCGCCCAATTGAAATCTTAAGTGGCTTAAATGGGCGCTATTTTTAAGCACCGTGCGAAGGCAGAATTGCGCTATAGTAAATGATCCCCTTAGTGTCAGAATGTCCGCCGCAATATCGCAGTCCTGCTATAAGTCGCTGATCGCCGCCATTACTAATAAAAAATAAATAAATAAGTACAAATATCCCATAGTTTGTAGACGCTATAACTTTTGCACAAACCAATATAAAAGTATTGGGATTTTTTTTAACCAAAAATATGTAGCAGAATTCATATTGACCTAAATTTATGAAGAAATTAGAATTTTTACATTTTTTGTTTTATTGGATATGTTTTATAGCAGAATGTAAAAAAATAATGTTTTTTTTTTCAGATTTGTCTGCCTTTTTTTGTTTATAGCGCAAAAAATTAAAAACACAGTGGTGATCAAATACCACCAAAAGAAAGCTCTATTTGTGGGGAAAAAGGACATAACTTTTGTTTGGGTACACCGCGCAATTGTCAGTTAAAGTAACGCAGTACTGTATTGCAAAAAATGGTCTCGCCATTAAGGGGGGTAAATCTTCCGGGGGTCAAGTAGTTAATTAAAAAGGGTAGAAGCTGATTGGTTAGAAGGTTAGATTTTCACCTTAGCAAACTAAATGTCATTCAGTTATGTTTTCCTAGGTTACTTTAACCACTTCAGCCCCGGAAGGATTTACCCATTTGCAATATAGCACTTCGTTGCTTAAACTGACAATTACGTGGCCGTGCGACATTGTACCCAAACAAATTGATGATGTCCTTTTTTTTCCCCCACAAATAGAGCTTTCTTTTGGTGTTGTTTGATCACCTCTGTGGTTTTTATTTTTTGCGCTATAAACAAAAAAAGCGCACCAATTTTGAAAAAAAAAACCCAATATTTCTTACATTTTGCTATAATAAATATCCAAATAAATAAAAAATGTAAAAAAACTATTTTCTTTATCAGTTTAGGCCAATATATATTCTTCTACATATTTTTGGTCAAAAAAAATGCAATAAGTATATATTAATTGGTTTGCGCAAAAGTTATTGCATCTACAAAATAGGGGATAGATTTATGGCATTTTTATTATATTTTTTTTTACTAGTAATGGCAATGATCTGCGATTTTTAGCGGGACTGCGGAATTGCAGCGGACAGATCTTACACTTTTTTGGGACTACTTACATTTATACAGCGATCATTGCTATAAAAATGCACTGATTACTGTATAAATGACACTGGCAGGGAAGGGGTTAACACCAGGGGCGATCAAAGCGTTAAGTGTGTTCCCTGGGAGGTGTTTCTAACTGTTTGGGGGCTGGGCTGACTGGAGGAGGAGAGAGATCGCTGTTCCCGATTACTCTCTCTACTCCCCTGACAGAACAGGGATCTGCTTTGTTTACACTGGCCGATCCCCGTTCTGCCTATCTCTGGAGCGATTGCGGGTGGCCGGTGGACATCTAGTCTGCTGAACCCACTGGTTGACTCACCCGCTTGCGTGTGGGTGCCCACAGATCGCTTTGTATGCGCCCGACGTACACTGACAGCGATTTGCGCAGCGATGCCAACCTGCGGCGGCTGGTTGGCAAGCGTTTAAAGTGTATCTATGGTCAAATGTAAAATCATATCTTCATTCCACATTGTGTTTTCATTATTTCTAGCCTATCCCTTCTTATCGGAACAGTTGTGAAGTTTGTAAACTTTGTGAAGATCCCAACATATTCACTTCCTTGAATAGTGTGACACATATTTATTATGTTCTGTTAGTAGACACTGCTGTGTCACACATTTCACAAAGCCTGCCTTCTGAACTACAGAGGTGCTGAGAGGAGGAGTTTCAGGAGGCGGAGTCAGTACAGGAATCATTGCTTGCCGACAGCAAGGTACCATGGGACATGTAGTCCTTGGAAATTGAAAACAAACTGCAGAAGAGAAGCTACAAATCATGCAGGGAATCCAGGAAGTTGTTGATAGAGAGGATTAGCAGATGGGCAGAACTCATAACATGAAAGAGTTTTCAAGTAAGCTTATATTGGATTGTCAATAATAACTACAGTGGGGAAAATAATTATTTGATCCCCTGCAGATTTTGCAAGTTTGCCCACTTACAAAGAAATTAAGGTTCTATAATTTGTATCATAGGTGTATTTTAAATGATAGAGACAGAATATCAACCAAAAATCCAGAAAAAAACACATGATACAAATGTTATAAATCGAGTTGCAGTTCAGTGAGTAAAATAAGCACAGAGATAAGACATTTCTTGTAGTTGGTTAAGATGTTTGCACACAACTGAGGAGCGATTTTGGTCCACTCTTCTTTACAGATCTTCTCTAAATACTTAAAGGAGAAGTCCAGCCGAAGCTCGTTTGGCTGCACTTCTATGACTCACAGGAGTGCAATTCGCTTTGCACTCCTGGGACCCAACACCAATGTCAGTCTAGGCCTCGCGTGATCCCAACCATGAGAGTCTAGATCCGCCAGGTGCCTGGACTGAAACCCGTCTCAGGCTCTACAGCTCACGGAGCTCTGATCACTCGGTTCTCAGTGTAGAGGCACCAGGGTACAGATGCAGCATCGGACTGATGCTGCATCCACCTAGGTAAGTATAATTGGAAAAAAAAATCCCATACTTCTCTTTTAAGGTTTCTTGGCTGTCGCTTGGCATCTCGAAGTTTCAGCTCCCTCCATGCATTTTCTATAGGATTAAGGTCTGGAGACTGGCTAGGCCACTCCATGACCTTAATGTGCTTCTTCTTGAGCCACTCCTTTGTTGCCTTGGCGGTATGTTTTGGGTCATTGTCATGCTGGAACGGTAGGAGCTACCGCTCCGTGAGGACATTGTATAACAAAACTAGTAGGACGGGGCTAGGATGCTGACAACATCGGGTGTTTTTGTGATCAAGCTCGCAGCTTTTGACACTGCAGCCAGAGCCGATTATTACACACAATTATCATGTTTTTGTTCCTTAGTGTTGGGCGGACACTTGTGAAATGTGAGTGCTTTAAAAAGTTTTAATAAACAAGCATTATTTTAACGTTATTACGCTATGGAGATCTTCTTTCCTTCCTCCTAAAAATCCTTCCATCCATTCGGGAGAGAAATTGAGAACACGTCAAAGACAGCACGGCGGAGAGCCTGATATACAACACAGAAAAGCTCTGTTGCTGGTTTATAATCTGACCAACTATAATTTCTGGTGAGTTACTTTAGGATCTATGGTGAAGGGGCACATCAGGGTGTACATTTACATGAAGTGTTGGATTACGATTTTACCCTTAACCACTTGAGCCCTGGTAGGATTTACCCCCTTCCTGACCAGAGCATAGGGTTGCCACCTTTTCTTCAAGCCAAACCCGAACACTTTAGCAGCACACAGTAATTTTTTTTTGATTTGTATGCGCTATAGGATTGTAAAAGACCTGGGGGCACCTTTGGGCACTCTAAAGAGAATAGTAATGTGGCACACATAGTGCCCTCTCACCCTCCTGTCAAGCCCTGTTCTGAGCCACATTTCTGTCTGAATAATGTGTCCGGGTTTCAGGTGGACTGACACCCGGACACATGATTCAAAACCCGAACAGTCCAGGTGAATCCTGGACAGGTGGCAACCCTACCAGAGCACGTTTTGCGATTCAGCACTGCGTCGCTTTAACTGACAATTGCGCGGTTGTGCGACGTTGTACCCAAACAAAATTGACGTCCTTTTCTTCCCACTAATAGAGCTTTCTTTTGGTGGTATATGATCACTTCTGCGTCACTTCTGATCACCGCTATAAACAAAAAAAGACGATTTTGAAAAAAAAAGCAATATTTTTTACTTTTTGCTATAATACATGTCCAAATAAATATATAAAAAAAATTTATTCTTCAGTTTAGGCTGATATATATTCTTCTACGTATTTGTGGTAAAAAAAAAAATCTGCAATAGGTGTATATTGATTGATTTGCACAAAAGTTGCCACGTTTACGAACCATGAGAATTAATTTATGGCGTTTTCACAATTTTTTTTTTTACTAGTAATGGAGGCGATCTGCGATTTTTATCGGGACTGTGACATTGTGGTGGACACGTTGGACATTTTTGACACTTTTTTGTCATCATTGACATTTATACAGCGATCAGAGGTAAATGTCAGTGGCAAGGAAGGGGTTAACCTGTAGGGAGTGATCAAAGGGTTAACTGTGTTCCCTGTGTGTGTTCTAACTGTATGGGGACTGGGCTGGCAGGGGCATGAGCATGACAGATCTCATTGATCCCGATCACAGGGATCAGTAGATCAGTGTCATGCCGCCTGTCAGAATGGAGAACCGCCATTTTTACATCTGCAGTTCCCCGTTCTTATTCTCTCACCGGCAGACATCGAGTTTGCAAGGCCACACTCAGGGAGTGCACGGCGAGCACAAGGGCGAGCCTTCGGTGGCGGGCACGCCCGAAACTGCGCCTGCACGAATGGCCATATATATATATGGCGGTTCGCGCAGGAGAGTCACATTGCCTCAGTATAAGTACGTGAGCCAGTTGGGAAACAGTTAATTCGTTGTGGGATTGGAAATATGGATTTTGATTTTGTTGAATAGATGCACTTTTGGATCATATTTTTGATTGAAATTAGAAATATGAACTTTATTTTTTGCACAGTTGCATTTTATTTATGAATTATATTTATTTCAGATTGAGAAACACATTATATATATGCACTTTAAAGTGGTTGTCAACCCTTGACAACCACTTTAACCTACAGGTAAGCCTATAATAAGGCTTACCTATAGGTTCCCTGCATATCGCCTAAACCTGCACGGCTTAGGAGATATACTGTGTACTCACATGTGCCCACGTCATCGGGCACATATGCAGTGAAGAAACGGCCTCTGTGTCGTTTCTTCACTGAGATCATGCCGCGATTGGCGCACGGGAGTGACGTCACGCGACTCCGGCCAGTCACAGAGCTGGAGTCCATGGCCCCAGAAGATGGATGCGGCCTGGGGCAGGGACATTGCGGGCTTCCAATGCAGGTAAGTGCTACAAAATGGGTTAATATGTGATGCATACTAGCCTATTATGCTTTTACATTGCAGGGTAATAAAGAGAAAGTAAAACCCATCAGGGTTTACTTCCTCTAAAATTTTTTTACATATAAGATTTTTTAGATGTGAACACTAGTTTCAACACTAGATTCAAGTTTAAGATATTTGTCTGCACAAAAGTGTATGTTTTCACATATTGTGTTGACATTTCACTTGGATATACACATTGTTACATGTTAGGAGAATATTCATAGAGTAGCATAATCTTCACAGGGTTTAGTGATTTTTTTCACATGTGTTAATTGCAAGCCATTTATTATCACTAGGTTGTAGGATTTTTAGATTTGCGCTGCTCAAAACGGGGAATAAGACCTCTGACATTTATATGGTAACTCCCGAAAGAAAGTTAGTTCTGTTTAAACACCCTTCCCTCCCCAGGCAGAATGGCACTTTTTCTGTGTTTATTTTTCTATTCTTTCTGGCCTGGTCAGAATAATGTGTACCTGATCCTGCAGCCTCCTGGAATACTTCCATCACATCTCCCAGGAGGCCGCAGGATCAGGGACACAGCGTGGCCGGAGGGGCAAGCTGGAGGGCAGGCCTGGCCCAACATTAATACCTGGCTTCCTACATCTGGAAGAGGCAGCCAGCTAAAGAGGGCCAAGATGGCAGCACAGGACCAGATTTGCTGTATAGGTGAGTTTGTGTTTTGAAGAGAATGCATCCCTACAGGCAAGAAGGAAAAACAGGTCAGAGGAGTCAGATGACAGCAAAGCATGGTGATGCCGAACAGAGCCTCTGTACATGGCACATGGAGAAAATGCGGGACAGTTCCGAATAATCTGTTGGGAGGTATGGTAAAGCCACCACAGTGAAGGTGGTCAAATGTAATACTTTGCTCTTGGTGGATTGACCCTTTTAAGTCCAATGACTCAATTCTAAATGATGCTATAGCAGACTTTTTGGTTGTATCCTTTGGGAAGATAATGTTAAGGTTACACAGAGCAAGTTCCAAAACCTGGGAATTCCATGGCAGCATATAGATGTAGCTTTCAGTATGGCCCAACAGTCCATACAGGAGAGTCATGTGACTCTTTTTCTCTGATTTCTGATTGGTCTTGGTGAGTTATCTGAACTTTGTACACTATTTTCCTGTGTCTTGCTCAGTAAGCTGGATCATTTTGCTGGACATTTATGATTCCAGAAGCAGATATTTTGTTGCCGAGACTTTCGTGTGCCTGTGTTCCTCAGCCTGCAGATGTTGTCAGAGTCATTCCCGGAGAGTGCTGTGCAGCGTTACAAGGCTGCCCAAGGCGATATGAGCAAACATGTCCTAAATTAGAAAGCATGTACCCCTGACACGCTCCCATCCCCTCCTCCTAAGGTTATATTACTTATTAATTCATACCTTCGTCTGCCAGCTTTACCAGACAAAATCAAAATGAAACATATGAAAAAGACCAAAAACAGCTTCTGACAGCAAGTGAAATTAGTTGGTGAGTGCTTAAAGCCATTCAGATTGTGAGCGGGACAAAATCAATCCCCACTCATTGGGGTAGAATTACTAAAGGCAAATAGACTTTGCACTTTGCACTCTGCAAGGGCATTTGCTCCAGACTGAGCTTAGTAAATGAGAGTAAGCTTCACTTTGCAAAGAATACCCAAACACGTGCAAGCAAAATAAACAGCATTTTTGCTTGCACATGATTGGATGATGGAATTCAGCAGAGCTTACCCTAATTTACTAAGCTCTGAAGGAAATGCCCCTGCAGAGTGCAGCTGCACTTGCAAAGTGCACAGTCTATTTGTCCATAGTAAATCAACCCTGGTATATCTCTGATCTGAAATATTGATTTAACATTGCAGCCAGATTTAGCTGGGCTACGTATCATGGATTTGCAGCCTCTTGTTATAGGAGCCCATGCTGCTTCAATAGGAAATGCAGATGGTGGCATTAATACAATAGATTTGTTTTTGAGTCCTTGTAACATAGTTTTCATACCTGTTGAAGATGCTAGTGGATATATTATTAATCCCCTTCCTGTAACAGGGTGACACCACCTGAAATCACACAACAGCGCTGTCATCCTGTGTAGAGGGGTGTCTTACATGAACCCATATAATTTTAGATAGACATGAAGTAAGTGACAAATACGTTAAAGCCCAGCTCCAGCTAACACTTTTTAATGTGGTTTCCCTGCATGAAGGGAAAAAAATGTCCCTGTAGTCGCCTCCTCACCCCCTAAATAAATACCTGAATGCTTTCTCGATCCAGTGCTGTGCCTCTCCCCTCTTTCTTCTCACAAGACACAAAGGCAGCAGATGGCAGCCATTGGCTCCCGCTGCTGTCAATAAAATCCTGTGAGAAGAGAGGGGGGCGGGGGCGAGCTACGTTGTGTGTGTCTATGGCGCACACAGCCTGGCCCTGGCTCAGGAGTATGCCCGCACAATTACCCCCATAGTAGCTGGTTTGTTATGAAGGCACTCATAGAAGAGGAGGAGTGGATAGTGCAGGTGGGGGACTCCAGAAGAGAAAATAAGGGTTCTGTGTAATGCAGTCTGTGCAATGTGCCAGGGTTTGTACACAGTCTTTGATCTGTGCCAGGCAATGTACATGCAATCTCTGCCCTGTGCCAGGCTCTGTATATGCAGTCACGCCCTGTGCCATACTCTGTACACACAGTCTTTGTCCTGTACTAGGCTCTGTACCAGCAGTCCCTGCCCCGTACCAGGCTCTGTACATGCAGTCGCTGCCCTGTACCTGGCTCTGTATATGCAGCCAAGCCATCTGTCATACTCTGTACATGAAGTCTCTGCCCTGTGCTAGGCTCTGTACCAACAGCCCCTGCCCTATACCAGGCGCTGTACATGGAGTCTCTGCCCTGTACCAGGCTCTGTATATGCAGTCAAGCCCCCTGCCATACTCTGTACACGCAGTCTGTTCTGTGTTAGGCTGTGTACCAGCAGTCTCTGCCTTGTGTCAGACTCTGCACATGCTATCCCTGCCCTGTGATAGGCTCTGTATAAGCATCTCTGTCCCGTGCCAGACTCGGCACATGCAGTCACACCTTGTGCCAGACTTTGCACATGCAATCTTTGCCCTGTACCAGGCTTTGTGCCTACAGTCCTGCCAGGGGCGTTGCTAGGTGGAAAAAAGCCCAGCTGAAGCCCGATTAAATGCAGCGTGCAAATTGTGGCATGCAGGGAAAATGGGCGTGGTTTAAACTAAATTGTGGGTGTGGCTTAAAGAGGGCATGGCTCAAAGGGTGTGTGGTTCAAGTCTGAGATGAACGACGGATGGAGGAAGGAAGAGAGAAAGAGATAGGGACAGAAGGAGAGAGAAGAGAAGGAAGGAAAGAAAGAGGGATGGAGGGAAAGCAGGCCTAGATCTTCCACCACACTAGCAATATGTGTATTCCAGAAAGTTTAACAATCAGCAGATTTCAGATAGAGACTCTCCCTCCTCTCTGAAATGCTGGTACTTGTAGTTCCCGTTATTTCTGTTTATTTCTCATTCTTTCTTGCTGCCCCCTTCCCCCTCTCTCTCTGACGTGCTGGGAGTTGTAGTCTCCCTCTGTGCTCTCTCCCCCCTCTCTCTCTCTCTCCCTCTCTGTCCCTTTACCTCTCTCTCTTTATCTCTCTCTCCCTTGGAGAGAGAGAGAGAAGGGACAGAGAGAGAAAGGGCCAGAAAGGGAGAGAGAAAGCACTGATGGACTACAACTCCCCAGTGGCCAACAGAGATGGAAAAATGGGCAGGGCAGGGGTCTACACACCGGTGACTATACCTCTGCTGGGCAGCTCCTTCCTTCAGTTCCTTCCAGATTGGATTAAGCCAGCTTGTCTTTGTCTCAGTTGTGACGTCCATCATAGCTGCCCTATGGACGTCACACGTCCCACGTTAGCGGGATTGGACCTGTGTTGTGACATCCATCATAGGCTCCGCTGCGTCAGTCTATTTTGTTAATGGCTGCTCGAGGCTCGGGGGTAATAATGGAGTTAAACTACCCCGAGACCCGGGGCTTTTACTGTGCCAGGCTCTGTACACACAGTCTGTGCCCTGTGCCAGGCTCTGTACACACAGTCTCTGCCTTGTGCCAGGCTCTGTACTAGCAGTCTATGCCTGTGCCAGGTTCCTTTACACACAGTCTCTAACTTGTGCCAGGCTCTGTACATGCACTCTCTTCCCTATGCCAGGTCTGTACATGCAGTCTCTGCCTTGTGCCAGGCTCTGTACATGCAGTCTCTTCCCTGTGCCAGGTCTGTACATGCAGTCTCTAACCTGTGCCAGGCTCTGTACATGCAGTCTCTAGCCTGTGCCAGGCTCTGTATGCACAGTCTCTACACTGGGTCAGGCTCTGTACACACAGTCTCTGCCTTTGTGCCAGGCTCTGTACACGCAGTCTCTGCCCTGTGCCAGACTCAGTATATATAGTCTCTGACCTGTGACAGGCTCTGTACATACAGTCCCTGCCCTGTGGCAGGCTCTGTACAGGCAGTCTCTACCCTGTGCCAGGCAAGATTTGGGGGTACTTATTTCAGATGATTGCAAAATGAGCAAACAGTGTGGCCATACCTTAGGAAAAGCGATTAGAATATTAGAATGCATCGCTAGAGGAGTCACCGGAAGGGGGAAGTAGGTCGTGATTCCCCTATATAGATCTCTTGGTAGACCTCATTTTGAATACTGGGGTTGATTTACTAAAACTGGAGCGTGCAAAATCTGGTGCAGCTTGTGCATGGTAGCCAATCAGCTTCTAACTTCAGCTTGTTCAATTAAAGTGAAGCTCTACCAAAAAGGAAAGCTACGCTTATCTGACTTCTCCCACCCCTGCGCTAACACATTTGGCGCCTTTTCGGGGGGTGGGAGGAGGGGGTGCGGATACACAGGTACCCACTCCCACTTTTGGCTGAGTTTCCTGCGGCGAATTCAGCCATAAGTTTGCCCCCCCACCTCCTTCCTCCGCAGCCGGGCCATTCACAAAGCCCGGTGTGATTTCATGCACAGTAGGGAACCAGCTCTGAAGCAACAAGGCTTCACTGCTGGTTTCCCTTAGCCAAGATGGTGACGGCAGCACCCAAGAGCCAATTGAAAAATTGGCTCGGGCAGTGACGGCTGGTGAAATTTTAGGATGGGGGCGCCAGACCCAGCCCTTTTTGACCCCTCCTACTGCTCATAAACCCCACCCCTTAGAGATTTCACCTCAGCAGTATACAGCCCAGCATCACCAGGGTAAAAAACATTGCCAGATAGGGTATACAGCATCACAGATAGAGTATACAGCAGCGCCAGATAGGGTATACAGCACAGCATCACAAGATAGGGTATACAGCATCACCAGATATAGGGTATACAGCATCGCCAGATAGGGTATACAGCATCTCCAGATATAGGGTATACAGCATCACAAAGTATGCAGCACAGCATTAGCAGGTAGGATATACAGCACAGCATCACCAGATACAGAGTATACAGCATCACCAGATATAAGGTATACAGTATCACCAGATAGGCTATACAGCACAGCATCGCCAGATATAGAGTATACAGCATCACCAAATATAGGGTATACAGCAATACCAGATATAGGGTATACAGCATCACCAGATATAGGGTATACAGCAATATCAGATATAAGGTATACAGCATCACCGGATATAGGGTATACAGCACAGCATAGCCAGATATAGAGTATACTGCATCACTAGATATAGGGTATACAGCAATATCAGATATAAGGTATACAGCATCACCAGATATAGGGTATACAGCATCACCAGATATGGGGTATACAGCATCACCAGATATAAAGTATATAGCACCCCCCCATCGCAGGGCTCTCGGCAGTGATACCAGATCCCCCCCTCGGGGGGCAGTCGGGACATCGACCGTGCATCCCCTACTCCTCTGAGAAAGGTGTCCAATAGGATCGCCTGACTTCTCAGCCAATGGGGAAAAGGGTAACATACCCGTGCTGCCTGATTGGCGGCGAGGCAATTCAGTGTTAGAAAAGCAAACGTGAGTGGGGTTGCGGGCGCCTTGCCATTCTATTTTGAAGCCTATTAGAGCCTATGGATCTAATCAGGTGCTTTAAAAAAAACCCAGCCGCGGCAATTCATACGGCTGGTGTCCTGAAAGGGGCCAGCCGCGTGAATAGGGCATGGTCGCGGCGGCCATGAATAGATTTATGCTATGCATAGAACTATCCATTTAGCATAGTGGGGGGGTGGCGAGGACAGAGGGGGCCGCGCCCGTGTGCCTTTAATGGATGGGCCGCCCCTGGGCTCGGATGAGGACACCGCTGGATTCTCAGACAGGTAAGTGCCCTAATATTAAAAGTCAGCAGCTACAGTATTTGTTGCTGCTGACTTCTATTTTTTTCTGAAGGAGCCTGCGGCTCCTCTTTAAGCTTTGACAAAAAAACCTGGAAGCTGATTGTCTGTGCTGAGCTGCACCAGATTTTGCACGCTTTAATTTTAGTAAATCAACCTCACTGTGTCCATTTCTGGAGATTTCACTTAAAAAAATATATTGATAGGATAGAACGAGTCCAGAGATGGGTAAAAAAAGGTGAAAGTTCTGAGTAATAAAACCTATCAAGAGAGACTTCAGGAACTTAATTTGTTCAGTCTGGAGGAAACAATAGAAATAGATGACATGGCTGAAACCTTTAAAAAGGGGCGCCCCCCATCCATAACAACGGCGGGTTTTTTATTTTGAAGCACCTATTAGAGCCAGAGGCTTCAAAATAGGGTGGGCTTGGGGCGCAGAGAGTGCGCTCTCAGCCCACCCAGGTGTGTTACAACAGCAAATAAGTATTCGCTGTTGTAACACTGATCCTCCTCCCCGGCCGATCAGGAAGTGGGTTTTGACACCTGTCACCCGATCGGCTGAAAAGACAGGCAATCCTATTGGACGCCTAGGAGGAGAAGGGGAGGAGCTGCTACAACCACCATGGGAGAGAGGAGACGGAGACGCTGCGGCTATCCTCCACCCACTGCCCGCCCAGATAGGGTAGATGCTGGACTGACTGGCAAGCAGTGGGAGGCAGGTGCCGCTGGGGGGGGGGTGTTGGATGGGTGGTTTTTGCCACATGGAGCACATGGGGACATGAGCTCAAACTAGGCAGGAAGAAAGTTCAAAGCTAATCTTGGAAAGTTTTATTTTACTAAGAGAGTAGTTGATGCTTGAAATAGACTTCCATTAGAGGTAGTGAGTAAGTGGATTTAAACAAGCTTGGGACAAACATAGATCTATACTCGAAAAACGAAAAACGAAAAAGTTAAAAAACAAAACATACAGTATACACATTTTTTTTAAAAATGGGACAGACTCAATGGACCACTTGTTTTATTTTCTGCTACCACTGTTCTATGTTTTTCTATCCTGTGCCAGGCTTTGTACACGCAGTCCCTGCCCTGTGCCAGGCTCTGTACATGCAATCTCCGTGCCATGTTGGGGCTCTGTCAGTATTCTTTGTGACTTTCTTTCAGGAGCGTCAGACAGACGACCACCTCTGGCTGTGATCTTTAAATGACCCCATCTGATCTATTCGGAAATGCGGCCTCCCCCAGCAACGTGCGGTGCCATGCTGTGCCGAGTGTCTCTGAGCGGCAGGATGCGGGATGGAGCTGAACCAGCTCATTTGCGGCACACATGCTGCAGCCTGCTGTTAGCTGTCTGGTCGCGGCGAAAAATGTAAAAGCCAAAAACGATCCGTCTCACCCAGAAGAATGTACCCTAATTCCATACCACCGACTGCAAACCTCATTCACAAGCTTAACATCTACGGCCTGAATTCTGTTCTTTCAGATCATTGCTTTTCCTAATGTGGAATTTATTACTGTTTTTTATTTATTGTATCACCCCTGTGTTCTGTACACAGCAGGATGCTCTTATGGGGCCACTCCACCCAAAACTGATAGCAGGGTAGACTACCTGACCACCTTCTCTGTAACTCATGGACCCTGCTGATAACATCCTTGTGCTGATGTTCCAGGTCTGCACACCTCATGTGCCCATCATGAGGGGTTCACACCATTCCTGTACTGAGATCCAGGTCTCCACACTTGTTGTGCCCATTATGAGGGGTTCCCACCATCCCTGCTCTGGGTTCCAGGTCTCCACACTTGCTGTGCCCATTATGAGGGGTTTCCACCATTCTTGTACTGAGATCCAGGTCTCCACACTTGCTGTGCCCATTATGAGGGGTTCCCACCATCCCTGCTCTGGGTTCCAGGTTTCCACACTTGCTGTGCCCATTATGAGGGGTTCTTTCCATTCCTGTACTGAGTTCCAGGTCTCCACACTTGATGTGCCTAATATGAAGCGTTCCCACCATTCCTGCTCTGGATTCTAGGTTTCCACACTTGCTGTGCCCATTATGAGGGGTTCCCACCATTCCTGCACTGGGTTCCAGTTTTCCACACTTGCTGTGCCCATTATGAGGGGTTCCTACCATCCCTGTACTGCGTTCCAGCCTCCACACTTGCTGTGCCCATTATGAGGGGTTCCTACCATTCCTGTACTGAGTTCCAGGTCTCCACACTTGCTGTGCCCATTATAAGGTGTTCCCACCATTCCTGCTCTGGGTTCCAGGTTTCCACACTTGCTGTGCCCATTTTGAGGTGTTCCCACCATTCCTGCTCTGGGTTCCAGGTTTCCACACTTGCTGTGCCCATTTTGAGGCGTTCCCACCATTCCTGCTCTGGGTTCCAGGTCTCCACACGTGCTGTGCCTATTATGAGGGGTTCCCACCATTCCTGCTCTGGACTCATTCTGTGCCACTTATGAGGGGTTTCCACCCTCCCTGTACACCTGCTTTGCCCATTATAAAGGACTGTCTCCATCCCTCCACTGAGTTCCAAGGTGTACATGCCTGCTGTGCCCATTATGAGAGGCTTCCACCATCCCCGCAGGATGATTAATTTATTGCATATTATGGAGAATGTAAGAGGAAGAGATGGAACAAACAAAGGTGGACAGAAAAAAACCAATTTCCCAGGTGAATGGGAACAGATTCTGTAATCATGGCAGGGAGATCTGACTGTTGGAGCATCCAAGACACATAAGAAAGGGCTGGCTCAGCATCTCAGACTCCACTGATAACAAAATGATTAACTGCATTAACTGGCATCCCAATTTCCAATGGAAGTGCCCTTGATGGCCATTTAAAATGGAACGTTACTCATAACACCATGATAAAAAAAAATAATGTTCTTTGCATTTTTTCCTGTTTTTTCTTGCGGGAGGCTGCCATTTTGCTGAAGCCCAGAGCCCCTAAGTGGCAGTAAAACTTTAGAATGTCAGCAAATCGGACTCTACATCTTTGGCACAGTGCCTAAAAATAGAGAGCAACTGAGCATGTGCAGAGCAGGGTGAGACAGTGTATTACTGGATTTTAACCACTTCAGCCCCAGAAGGATTTACCCCCTTCCTGACCAGAGCACTTTTTGCGATTCGGCACTGCGTCGCTTTAACTGACAATTGCACGGTCATGCAACATTCTAACCCAACAAAACTGAACAATTTTGAAAAACAAAAACATTTTTTTTTTACTTCTTGCTATAATACATATCCAAAAAAAAATATATATAAAAAAAAACAAATGTATTCATCAGTTTAGGCTAAAATGTATTCTTCTACATATTTGTGGTAAAAAAAAAATTGCAATAGGCGTATATTGATTGGTTTGCGCAAAAGTTGCCGTGTTTACAAACTATGAGAATTGATTTATGGCGTTTTTACAATTTTTTTTTTATTTACTAGCAATGGCGGCAATCTGCGATTTTTATTGGGACTGCGATATTGCAGCGAACAGATTGGACACGTTTGACAATTTTTGGGACCAATGACATTTATATAGCTATCAGATCTAAAAAGAGCCACTGCTTAGGCTCAGTTCACACCTGAAGCGATCCGACTTGCAGGACGACTCGAGTCGCCCCGCTTGAGGCGACTTCAGCGCAGCTTGCAGGCGACTTCTGTAATAGAAGTCAATGCAAGTCACCTGAAGTTGCCTCAAAAGTAGTACAGGAACCTTTTTTCTAAGTTGGAGCGACTTGAGTCGCTTCTATTAGAATGGTTGCATTGTGCTGCATGGAGGCAACTTGTCAGACGACTCAAGTCGCCTGACAAGTCGCCTATGTGTGAACCGACCCTTACTGTATAAATGTCATTGGCAGTGCAGGGGTTAACCTGTATGGGGGGATCTAGGTGTTAACTGTGTTCCCTCACTCTGTTCTAACTGTGTGAGGGGGCTGGACTGGCAGGGGCATGACAAATCTAACTGATCCCGATGACAGGGATCAGTAGATCTCTGACATGCCGCCTGACAGAATGGGGAACCGCCGTGTTTACATCGGTGGTTCCCCGTTCTTCCTCTGTACTAGGCAATCGCAGGTCGCTGGCGGACATTGAGTCCACCGTACCCGCGGTCATACTCGGAGAGAGCGCGGCGGGCACAAGAGGGCGCATTTGGAGGTGCCCTCCCACCCACCATTCACGCCTGTGCGAATCACCGTTTATAAATTGCGATTCGCAGTGCAGTAGTAAATGTATGCGAGCCGGTCGGGAACAGAATAGACACTTATTTTTAATGTTTTACATAGCTATACCTGCAAAAGGGGCGCCAGCCTGAAGTGATCTAGCAGGACTTTTCTAACTAACATTCCACTTTAAGTCCCAGTAATAAAGTGACACAAAATCAAGAGATTTATTTATTTTCATACAACTGTTTCAGGCTTGTTGGCTCTCATTAGTGCATAAAATAGAAACAAAGGCTTGAAAGGAGTTGACTTGAAGAGAAGCGGAACAGAATAAATTGACAGATTATGTCCTTACTATTTTTCCTGTCTTTGCAGTAGTTAATATATTTATAAAAAATCCAATAGCGTGTCACTGACACCCTAATACTGATGTTAGTTTAATTCGCCCCATTAGCTCTCCAATGGAATATATGGAGAATGCACTCCAGCTACGCAATCGACCTTTTACCATAGCAGCACTGGTAATTAGGATTATTATTATAGAGGATTTATATAGCACCAACAGTTTACACAGCGCTTTACAATATAAAAGGGAGACAGTACAGTTACAATACAAGAGGATTAGGAGGGCCCTGTTCAGAAGAGCTTACAATCTAAAGAGTGGGGCAGGTGGAACAAAAGGTTGTAACTGTGGGGAATGAGCTGATGGAAGTGGTAAAAGATTAGTTGGAGATGTGATAGGCTTCCCTGAAGAGATGAGTTTTCAGGGATTGCCTGAAGGCAGCTAGAGTAGGCCAGAGGTTGAGGTAGAGAGTTCCAGAGGATGGGAGAGGCTACGCAGAAATCCATGGGACAATCATGGGAGGAGGAGACAAGGGAGCTTGAGAGTAGGAGGTCTTGAGAGGAGTGGAGAGGACATTTTGGGTGATATTTGGAGACAAGATTGGGGCTGTGAATATCTTTGTATGTTGAGGTTAGTATTTTGAATTTAATTCGCTGGGTGATCGGGAGCCAGTGGAGGGATTGACAGAGAGGAGTAGCAGACACTGAGCGTTTGGTAAGGTGGATGAGTCTGGCAGCAGCATTCATGATAGACTGAAGAAGGAATAGTCTATGGAGAGGTAGGCCAATGGGATAAAGAACAGAAAAAAATGCAAGCAAACACTCTCTCCACCCAAAGTAAAAACATTGATTTCTGTGGAGTTCTCTAACAAAAATCAAGCATACATTCTGACTTTAGCAATGTGCAGTGTTTCCAAGATAGCATCAGTTTATTACCTGATGTTACTTGTTTCTTAATTAGATTTGCTTTTAAGGAAAACTCCAAGCTAAATAAATCAATGTCCTCTAAATACAAGAGCCATGTGTATTCTTCATTGAATCTTGGTGTGCTTTGTGTATTTATTCAAGATCTGTGCAGTAATGCAGCATGGAACTGCCTCTGTGCAGGAACTTCCTGTAATAAAGACCACTCACTGCTGCTCTCTCTCCTTCTGCAGGGTGACTGGTCTGTCTCCGCCCCTCCTGTAATTTTCTGCAGGCAGCATGTAGTGGGTGGAGCCTATTGGGCTCCTTCCAGAGCTCTTTTCTCAGCACAGGCTATGTATAGCACAGTGATGATGTCACTCTTACAGCAACAACTGCATTTGGTGCACACAAAGTAGATATACCACTGTATTAGGTATACCTGTTCAATTGCTTGGTAACACAAATTGCTGATCAACCAATCACATGGCAACAGCTCAATGCATTTAGCCATCTAGATGCATTAAAGACAACTTGCTGAAGCTCAAACCGAGCATCAGAATGGGGAAGAAAGGGGATTTAAGTGGCTTTGAGCGTGGCATGGTTGTTGGTGCCAGATGGACTGGTCTGAGTATTTAAAAAACTGCTGATCTACTGGGATTTTCAAGCACAACCATCTCTAGGGTTTACAGAGAATGGTCAGAAAAAGAGAAAATATCCAGTGAGCGGCAGTTGTGTGGCAGAAAATGCCTTGTTGATGTCAGAGGTCAGAGGAGAATGGGCAGATTGATTTGAGATTATAGAAAGGCAACAGTAACTCAAATAACATCTAGTTACAACCAATACAGAATACCATCTCTGAATGCACAACACATCGAACCTTGAAGCAGATGGGCTACAGCAGAAGACCACACCGGGTACCACTCCTGTCAGCTAAGAACAAGAAACTGAGGCTACAATTCGCACAGGCTCACCAAAAATGGACAATAGAAGATTGGAAAAATGTTGCCTGGTCTGATGAGTCCAAATTTCAGCTGCAGCATTCAGATGGTAGCGTCAAGATTTGGCATAAACAACATGAAAGTGTAGCCATGACCCCGTAGGAGTTGCTGGAAGTAGTGGTTCCACCTGTCACACTGCCCTCAATCACGTTTTTCCCACTTATGGGATCCCCCATTATGGGATGCTGAGAGGTTTAACAGTTCTTTCACCGGACCTTCTATATACACTCCTGTATATACACTTCTCCTTTTCCTCCAGCACAATCTTGATTCTCGGTTACTTCCTCTTGCTCTCTCCTGCACAAACTTCTTCGGCCAAGCTAGCACATGGTGAGGCCTACTCTCAACTAGCACAGCCTCTGAATTGCCCTTTGCAGGCAGG
>BLSH010461469.1:947836-998004 GCA_018402905.1 Glandirana rugosa
TTCAGTAACTTACATTACTCTTAGAGTAAACGAACTTTTAGACGATCACATACCGGTGGACGGTAAGATAGGGTTAGTACTAAACGTAACAAACTACTCTTCCTGTAGGGCCCACAGGGATACCCACCTAACAGACATGTCACACCTTACAACACAGATAAGCCTCGTACAACACAAGACGACAACGTAATTAGAAGTGGTGGACACGCCTCTCTGATGGGTATTTAGACGGTCCATCGGACATTTTGGCTATGGGACGTGTACTGTTCCGCGCAAAATAATATCAGCCTGCAGTGTCCAAGATTCGGCTCGGATCGACTCACAGCCAGCAGAGATGATGGATCTTACCGTGGATGTGAGGAAATGTATGAAAGACGGTGGCGTGCCAGCCGAGGCTTTGAAGCTGAAATAAAACGCGCCTTGTCATGTGCAGGGTATCGGTTTTACAGGCTACCTGGCAGATTTATGGGTAGTCTCTCCGCACAGGTGGTGAAGATTAATGCAACAGCAGAACACAACATGCTCCGAATAGACACAACATTCCACACTGTACAGACAATCCACCCATAGGGACACCCGGGATGTCCTTCTCATCAAACAATGCAAATCATGATTGGGATAGAATGGCAGGTGGCCATACACTAGCAGATTTTCAAGCAAATGAGATTCTCATTACATTCAATGACTTGCCAAATGTGGTTTGAAAGCACTTTCAATTTTAGTTTTATTTTAACATTCGATTTTTGGTATAGGAAGAGGGTCAGCAGCTTTGCTTTTTCCGTTTTTCAGTTCACAGTGGACAGAGCACAGAGCCCTCCACCAATCAGCATCAGGGGGCTTTGGACCAGGTGCCCCTCTGTCCTTTTAAAAATGAAAAGCCCCTTTAACCACTTCAGCCCCGGAAGGATTTCCCACGTTAGGACCAGAGCACTTTTTGAGATTCGGCACTGCGTCGCTTTAACTGACAATTGCGCAGTCGTGCGACGTTGTACCCAAACAAAATTTGTGTCCTTTTTTTCCCACAAATAGAGCTTTCTTTTGGTGGTATTTGATCACCTCTGCGTCATTTCTAATCACCGCTATAAACAAAAAAAGAGCGACCATTTTGTAAAAAAACAATATTTCTTACTTTTTTGCTAAAATACAAATCCAAAAAAAAATAATATAAAAAACAAATTTATTCATCGGTTTTGGCCCAATTTATATTCTTCCTCATATTTTTGGTAAAAAAAAATTGCAATCACCGTTTATTATTTGGTTTGCGCAAAAGTTGCCACGTTTACAAACCATGAGAATTAATTTCTGGCATTTTTTTACAATTTTTTTTTTTTTTTTACTTTACAAACCGCACCAGACCTGCTCCATAGAGAGCCTGTCACAATCTTCGGCTATGCGAAACGGATGCGATGAGAAACACATCCAATTCGCATAGCTGTCAACCCAGTCTCTGTGCATTGTGTATTTCTTCCAGATCTGTGCAGTATGCCAGTGTGAGACTGCGGGGGAGATTTACTAAAACTGGGGGGGGGGGGTGCAAAATCTGCTGCAGCTGTGCATGGTAGCCAATCAGCTTCTAACTTCAGCTTCTTCAATTAAACTTTGATAATAAATCATGGAAGCTGATTGGTTTCTATGTAGAATTGCACCAGTTTTTGCACTCTCCAGTTTTAGAAAATCTCCCCCTTTTGGCTTCCTGTAATAAAGACCGGTCACTGCTGCTCTCTCTCCTTCTGCAGGGTGACTGGTCTGTCTCCGCCCCTCCTGTAATTTTCTGCAGGCAGCATGTAGTGGGTGGGGCCTGTTGGGCTCCTTCCAGAGCTCTTTTCTCAGCACAGGCTATGTATAGCACAGTGATGATGTCACTTTTACAGCAACAACTGCATTTGGTGCACACAAAGTAGATATACACTCACTGACCACTGTATTAGGTATACCTGTTCAATTGCTTGGTAACACAAATTGCTGATCAGCCAATCACATGGCAACAGCTCAATGCATTTAGCCATCTAGATGCATTAAAGACAACTTGCTAAAGCTCAAAGCGAGCATCAGAATGGAGAAGAAAGGGGATTTAAGTGGCTTTGAACGTGGCATGGTTGTTGGTGCCAGATGGACGGGTCTGAGTATTTACAAAACTGCTGATCTATTGGGATTTTCACGCACAACCATTTCTAGGGTTTACAGAGAATGGTCTGAAAAAAAGAAAATATCCAGTGAGCGGCAGTTGTATGGAGGAAAATGCCTTGTTGATGTAGAGATGTCAGAGGTCAGAGGAGAATGGGCAGATTGATTTGAGATTATAGAAAGGCAACAGTAACTCAAATAACTACTAGTTACAACCAAAGTATGCAGAATACCATCTCTGAATGCACAACACATCGAACCTTGAAGCAGATGGGCTACAGCAAAAGACCACACCGTACCACTCCTGTCAGCTAAGAACATGAAACTGAGGCTACAATTCGCACAGGCTCACCAAAAATGGACAATAGAAGATTGGAAAAATGTTGCCTGGTCTGATGAGTCCAAATTTCAGCTGCAGCATTCAGATGGTAGCGTCAAGATTTGGCATAAACAACATGAAAGTGTAGCCATGACCCCGTAGGAGTTGCTGGAAGTAGTGGTTCCACCTGTCACACTGCCCTCAATCACGTTTTTCCCACTTATGGGATCCCCCATTATGGGATGCTGAGAGGTTTAACAGTTCTTTCACCGGACCTTCTATATACACTCCTGTATATACACTTCTCCTTTTCCTCCAGCACAATCTTGATTCTCGGTTACTTCCTCTTGCTCTCTCCTGCACAAACTTCTTCGGCCAAGCTAGCACATGGTGAGGCCTACTCTCAACTAGCACAGCCTCTGAATTGCCCTTTGCAGGCAGGGACTGCGGGTCCCTATAGTGTAGAAGAGTTAGTTGAAAGTGCTAGCTAGCCTTGATGAACTACTGCTCCCAGCCCATCCTCTTCCAGGCCCTGCCAGCCCTCCTGGCTGCAACGGCCCTCTCCACTACCATAGTGACACCACAGTCCCAACTGGCTCTTGCACCCTTCTCAGACTGTCTCTCATCCCAATCTGCTCCAGTGTGCCTCTTCCAGCTTCTCAGGGTGTGTATCACTCGCCGACACAGTTCCTTTCCTGGAGACCTTCCTGGCAGTACTCTCTCCCGCTTGCTCTCTTACTTGTGCCTCTGTCCCAGGATCTCATTATCCTCCTGGATGCACCTGAGCCCCAGGCCGAAGTCACCCTCCCTAGATTGGGGGCTCCCTCAAGGCCCCGACAGCCTCCGTACTACTCCATCTCCATCTCTTCCACCCGAACTCTCCTCCCTGGGTGGGGTGACCCCAGGTATTTGAGAAGGCTTACCCCCTGCTAATCCAGGTTGGGGATTCGTCAGGGCTTCCCAAAACACCTCAGGCAGTAACACCCCTCTTCCACACCCTTTCTTCTAGAACCCTTCAGAAGCAAAGGGGAGGTTACAATGAGTTACCGACCACTCCCTGAGCCACTCCCAGCCCAGAATCAAAACAATCAGGCCTGATTTCTAGTCAAGCCTGTCTAAATTTACCTCACCTATCACACAAATCTGCTTCTAGCACCTACCTAAAGGTAGAGGGCGCTACAAAAGCATGGCTCCATCCTGCCTTGTATCAAAGGTTCAGGCTGGTGGTGTAATGGTGAGGGGGGATATTTTCTTGGCACACTTTGGGCCCCTTAGTACCAATTGAGCCTCATTTACATGCCACGGCCTACCTGAGTATTGTTGCTGACCATGCCCATCCCTTTATGACTACAGTGTACCCATCTTCTGATGGCTCCTTCCAGCAGGATAATGCACCATGGCACAAAGCTCCAATCATCTCACCACTGGACAATGAGATCACTGTACTCAAATGGTCTCCACAGTCACCACATCTCATCCAATAGAGCATATTTGGGATGTGGAGGAACGGGAGATTCACATCATGGATGTGCATCCGACAGATCTGCAGCAACTGCGTGCTGCTATCATGTCACTATAGACCAAAATCTCTGAGGAATGTTTCCAACACCTTGTTGAATCTATGAATCTTGAATTAAGGCAATTCTGAAGGCAAAAGGGGGTCCAACCCAGCACTAGCAAGGTGTACCTAATAAAGTGGCCGGTGACTGTATATTCTTTGTAGCAATTTTGGAATATATTTACATGAGAGTTTTTTTGTGCCTGTTTTTCAGTTTTAAAAACAAATATAAACCCTAACTGAAAGAAGGTTTAGCTTGCGTTGTGCACATTGTGTCATAAACAATTGTCCATTTTTAAATATAAAATATTCTTCCCTTTCTTTTGTTTGTTGCATCTCAGTGCTACCGATCTCCTCCATACTCCAGGTTTGGCTACACATCATTGCTCTGGACTGGCTTCCTGATGGTGACAACGGTGGACCATGATGTGTGTCAACACGGCCGCTTATAGATTTCACCAGGCGTTTGTGTGACAGGGTGACAACGCAGGAGCAAAATTAGGAGACAGCTGTCATTCCTTAACAGAAAGTGCTTGAACAAGTTCCTTCGAGGCAGGATCGCCAGGAATTCTTTTTTTTTTTTAAATTCTGCAGATGGACAGAATATATTAATCTGTTCATGTGCTGACAAGAAGCATGCTGATAGGAGAAGTGAGTAAGGGGACAGAGAGATGAGCTACTTGCTGTGCTGCTTCTTCTTTCACTGTCCAGTCACAGGCCGGGGGAGTGTCCTGTACTCAGTGGTGTAATAATGGTGGCCATCAGACCGAGGACTTCTAGTGGCAGAAAAAAGTACTGCGGGGGGAATCTCTAAATTGAAGGTGATTATTACAGCAAAAACTGCTTTTATTTGGCTATTCATTCTTTGCCTGGGTTCACACTAGTGCGATGCGGGAACCGGCGCGATTACAGAGCCGATTCACACTGCCTTCTGTGAACCGATGCGGGTGTCATTACAAAGTTAATGACACCCCCAGTTTTCTTCACAGATCCCAGTGCGAACTGTGAACTCGCACATGAATCTACTGTGAACTCGTGCATGAATCTACTGTGAACTCGCGCATGAATCTACTGTGAACTCGCGCATGAATCTACTGTGAACTCGCGCATGAATCTACTGTGAACTCGCGCAAGAATCTACTGTGAACTCGCGCATGAATCTACTGTGAACTCGCGCAAGAATCTACTGTGAACTCGCGCATGAATCTACTGTGAACTCGCGCATGAATCTACTGTGAACTCGCGCATGAATCTACTATGAACTCGCACATGAATCGGATCGCATGGGTGAGAACACCCATGCGATCCGATTCCAGTGCGGGAGAAAAAAGACTCCTGCACCTTTTTCTGTGCGAATCTAATGAGAGTTCAGCCATACAACTGTATGGCTGAACTCGCATTGCTCAGAGATCGCATGTGATCGGCACCTGCGGTCGGGGTGCGAATCACATGCGATCTCTGGGATTGCAGTAGTCTAAACCCGGACTTATTTTGTTTTGTTTTTTGGAGTTTGTTTGAATCTTTTTTTGGATAGCTGCTTCCATGTCATCCGTCTGACCTCATGCTGATAACACATGCTGCCTTCCATCTTATGAGTTTGCAGAAAAGCATCAGGTCCCAAAAGATTTTAGTTATAAGGAATTTAAACAAGGAGACTCTGTTCACTGAGTGTTATACTTACTTTGAAACTGGGAGACAACATTTTCACAAAGACAGGAAGCAAAAAATATCTCAGACAGTAGCAATAAAAACACTTTTTGAAATACAATGTTTAACAGTAAGGTGAAAGTAGACTGGAATCTCTAGAAAGTGATGGAAAATGCAAAACTTTTCAGTTTTCAGAAAAGGAAGTGAGGCAAAATTGTCCACTGGGAATAATTTTTTTTTTCAGAGACATTTGTCTTTGAGGATATTTTCTCTCACTTCCTGTTCTGCTCCTGGAACAGGAAGTGAGGGTATATGTCCCCAGTGGAAACGGGGACTATAATAAGATCCTTGAGTGGTAATAATCCGTTCAAGACTAATGCCCCGTACACACGATCCGAAAATCGGACGGAAAATACCGCATACGATGCGATCGTACGATAATCGGATCGTTAGTACACAGCTTACGAGAGCCGATCATGACAGTTCATCATATAATATTCGATCGGACAAGCATGAAAATTTTGATCGCATGGTGCCCGATCGTACGATTTTCGTTTAATCAGTACAGTTGTCGTCTGACAATACAATACAAATACACTACATCACATCACTTCCGATTCTTTATTCTGTCGTACGAGAATATTCGTGACTTTAGTACACTCTTCCAATTCGATCTGAGATTAGCATGCAAAAAAAAATGGACGATCTGTCGTCCGATTTTCGTATTGTGTGTACAGGGCATTAAAGAAACACTGATCTAAGGTCTCCTGGTGCCTTTAGCTCGTTGAATGTGTGGATAGGATGCATTCCTGAGCAGACTGATACGGCTGGCAATATGGCCACGTCCACTGCTTGCGTGTGACAGGTGCTCTTTAAGCTGTCCAGGAAGATGCGAAGGCTGCGGCTCCGGGAATTCAATCTCTGTAACGACAGTCAGTCAATAAGCTGTCTGGAAAATGAAGTCTAATCAGCTTCAGCTGTTCATTTACATCAGAACTCAGCTCCGCCGTCACCACGCTTGTCACACAAAGGCCAGCGAACGCGTACTGCGCTGCATCCTGGGAAATCTTTTCATCCTGGGTGTCAGGTCGGGTTCCGTTTCTGATACAGATTTTAGAAATTAGTAAAGAGACAACATGCATTTCAAACAATATCAAAGCTTCTGACGTGGCTTGCCACAATTTAAGGGCTTATTTATAGAAGTAGTGCCCATGTGGGCACAACTCCTCTCCCCCTTATCACAGATGAGCTTTATCCATGGTTTTGACTGCAATTGAAGGTTCCTGGCTGAGGTGTACTGTGGCCAACAATTGGTGAATGTGTGGCCAATGTAGACGTAAGACAGTCAATTGGTGCTGGTCTCTGTATGGAGCCATTGAAAAAATGAATAATTGATTATCTTAGCTAAGGCTCCATTCACACCAATGCGTTTTTTGATGCATTTTTCAGAAATGCAAGGAATATTTTTTAACATGGGATCCTATGGAACACGTTCACATCAATGAATTTTTTGCCTCTGCATTTTTGGAAAGGGTCGGGGACTTTTTTTCCCTGCAAAATGCAGCATTTTGCATGTAATAGACTTCAATGGGCATGCAAGAAAAATGCAAGTGCTGCCTTTTTTATGCATTTTTACCGCAATTTTGCAGCGATTTGCGTTTTCAAATCTGCCTAGCAACAAAATTCTCCCTCCCCTCAAAAAAAAATTACAGTTAAAAAAGTGTTAAAAAAACGGGGAAAGCACATCAAAAAGCACTGCAAAAACACTGAAAAACAAAATGCCTGATTCACACCTATACATTTTTAGTGCTTTTTGCATTTTGCAGATGTGCACTACAGTCCATTTAACATGGTTTCCTATGGAACGCGTTCTGTTGTGCAAATCTGCAAAATGCAAAAAGCACTAAAAATGCATAGGTGTGAATCAGGCCTAAGACTCGATTCACATGCAATGCTTTTCAGTGTTTTTTCACTGCTTTTTGCTCTGCTTTCCACGTTTTTACCGCGATTTTGCCACGATTTGCGTTTTTTTATATGTACTTTTTTTATACATTTTTTTTTGTGGGAAAATGTTGTTTCTAGGCAGATTTAAAATGCAAATCGCAGCAAAATCGTGGTAAAACTGCTGTAAAACACAGCACTTGCGCTTTTCTTGCATGCCCATTGAAATCTATTACATGCAAAACGCTGCTTTTTGCATGAAAAAAAAAGTCCCTGACCCTTTCCAAAAACGCAGGGGCACAAAAAAGCATTGATGTGAACATGTCCCATAGGAACCCATATTAAAAAAATTCCCTGCATTTCTGCAAACTGCAAAATGCATCAAAAAATTAGCTTTTCTTCAGTACTTTTTGCTGTGTTTTATACATTTTTTTTTGCAGCGATTTTACCAAGAATAGCGTTTTGCAATGTTATGTTTTGTTTTTTTTAAATTTGTTGTTGGGCAGATTTAAAAACACAAAAAGCGGACTAAATCGCTGTAAAAATGCGGTTAAAACACACTACATGCTTTTCTGCAGCTTCTCCACTGAAGTCTTTTGGAACCTGGTTCACACCTATACATTTTTTAGTGCGTTTTCAGTTTTGCAAAAACACAATTTAGTCCATTTAACGTGGTTTCCTATGGATGTAGTTCACAGCTTGCATTTTATGGAAAGGGCCAGGGATTTTCTTTTCCTGGTTTTTGGTTCCATAGACTACAATGGATCAAAAATGTGTGTTGAAAAATGCAAAATGCACCTGGGATATGCAAACTGCAACCTGCATGGGTGTGAATCAGGCCGGAACCAAAAAACGCAAAAAAACACATTTTGCTTTAAAAAAAAAATCCCTGACCCTTCCCAAAAACGCAGAGGCACAAAAATGCATTATGTGAACATGTTCCATAGGAGCCCATGTAAAAAAAAATATGTCCTGCGTTTTTGCAAAAAGCATGAAAAACCGCATTGGTGTGAATGGGGCCTAAGAGTGGGGAACATTTGGTTGATGCATCAGCTCTCATTCTATAACGTGATGATATGCATTGTGTACTTCACACCCGAGCAGAGCGATTTTCTGGCATTTTTATTTGAGAATTTTTAAGCGTTTTTGTGTTCCAGCCAGGGGAGGGCTGGCAGCCTTAGGCCTGGGGGGCAAGTCCAGTCAAGTGGCCCATTGAACCACCGAATCAGCTCACCACCCATGCCCACCTGGTTTTAGAACGGATATTGATGTTATGAAGCAAGACAAATATGATACAATATGGTAAGATAATCTAATGTTAATAGCAAGGAGGTTTAACAAAAATAATGCATCAATGCAGCTCATCAGTGCCCACCAATGCAGCCTCATCAGTGCCCATCAATGCAGCCGCACCAGTGCCCATCAATGCAGCCTCACCAGTGCCTATCAAATGCAACCTGATCAGTACCCATCAATGCAGGCTTGCCAGTGCCCATCAGCACAGCCGGCCCTGGGTGCCCTCCCCCCCTTTGCCTGCAGTTAGTTGGTGGCTGCACCCCTGGCCCCTGCTTCCTTCCTCCACAAGAAGAAAAAAGTGTGAGAGGGCAGCAACCATTGGCCATTTGAATGTAAGTTAGGGTGGCCTGGGGGGCAACTGCCATCCTGCCCCCTGGCCCAGTCCTCCCCTGGTTCCAGCTTTAGGCATTTTTGTTTTAGCACCAGGAGGAGGAGAGGAGGAGGAAATTAGGGATGGATAGCTTCTGTTTGGCCAGAAAATGTATGACAAAAAAGTTTAAAGAAATGTGTGTCACATATATAAAAAAAAGTATATATTGCGCTACCCCAATTATACCAAAAAAAAAATCACAAGGTGCTGCTGCTCAAAAACTAGCCCGAATACTCAGCTGTGATAATAATAATATCTAAAAATCAAGCGCACTTCCCAATGTGACTACAAATGTATCAAAAAGTAGTGTTTTGAAAACAATAATTAATCCTGAAACACATAGTTGCAAACATAGTGCATAAAAACAACAAGACTACTTTCACACTGCAGCGCGGCTGCGTTCGTGGTAAAACCCTGCTCGTTTTAGCGGAGTTTTACTGACGCTGCAGCACCGCTTTTCAGTCGGGAGCGCTGCCTTTTAACTCCCCACAAGGGGTTAAAACGGGGTTAAAAGTGCCAGCGCTCTGCGCATCCGAGGCAGTGTGCAGCCGCATCAGAAGCACTTGCCATTCATTTCAATGACAGGGGCAGTAGAGGAGCGGCTCACCTCACTGCCCCAAAGATGCTGCTTGCAGGACTTTTTGTAATGCCCCACAAGCGCACTGCCCCAGTGTGAAAGCGTTCATTGGGGGGGATTTTTGAGGCACTTTATAGGCGCTATTTTTAGCTGTGAAAGTAGCCTTAGTCCACCCAGTGCTTATATCAAGAATATATGATGCAATATGCATAAAAGCGTCTATTATATGGTTCATCCAGTGTTCTAATTGCTGCAAAGTGAAGTATATGGTATAATATTCATCCAGTGCTCCTTGGTAATAAACAATTGGTGCCACTTACGATCATATGCGCTCAGACAGGTAACACCCGGCAGGGCAATCTCCTCCACGAGCTTATCCAGGTGAGGATTCCTTTTTGCTATTACAGGCTTTATCCTATCAGTGAAAAGTCTCAAAGACATGGATGGCTTTATTCCACATGAATCCTGGTTTGTAAAGTAATAGGAAGAGGCTTCATAGTGCAGTAAATCCAAGATGATTTATTAAAAAATATATTATCACTTACACTAAAGAAAATGGTAAGAACACACATTTCAAACTGGCTAGCCACCAGTCCCAGTCAATGCCTTATATGGGGAAACGCGTCGGTTGGAGCAGCATTCTTTGACGTCACCACGCATCAGTCAGCCAGCTGGCTAGAGCCACGTCCATTTGAAATTTACTCTCTACCATTTTCTTAAAAGAAATATTATATTTTTTAATAAATCATCTTGGATTTCCTGCACTATAAAGCCTCTTCCTTTTAGTTTACAAACCGGTATTCATGTGGAATAAAATGATCCGTGTCTTTGAGACCTTTCACTGATGGGATAAAGCCTGTAATAGCAAAAAAGGAATCCTCACCTGGATAAGCTTGTGGAGGAGATTGCCCTGCTGGTGTTTTTTTTTTTTTAACCGCTTGCCGACCGCTGATCGGCAATCGATGGCGACAGTGTGGCGCTCCTGCGCAAATCGCCGTCATATGACGGCGGCTGCGAGATCGCGCCCACGCGCTCACTGTGTCCGGGGAGGGCCAGGGAGCGGGTGCGGCGGATTCGATCTCCGCCGGCCACCCGCGATGCCCCCCCCGGAGTGAAAGAACGGAGGCCCGTGTAAGTAAACACGGACCTCCGTTCTGTGAGGGGGGAAGGGCTGTGATCACAGCCTTCCTCTACATGGAAGCTATGATCGCTTCCCTTCCCCAGCTAGGGCAGTCCCCCCACAGTTAGAACACGCCCAGGGAACACTGTTAAACCTTAGAGCGCCCCCTGCAGGTTAACCCCTTCACTGCCAATAACATTTACACAGTAATCAGTGCATTTTTTTATAGCACTGATCGCTGTATAAATGCCAATGGTCCCAAAAAAGTGTCAAAATGGTCCGACATGTCCGCTGAAATATCGCAGTACCGCCATTACTAGTAAAAAATAATAAAAAAATAAAAACCCCAGAAATTAATTCTCATCATCCGTAAACGCGACCACTTTTGCGCAAACCAATCAATAAACGCCGATTGCGATTTTTTTATCACAAATATGAGGAAGAATATAAATCGGCCAAAACCGATGAAAAAAATGTTTTTTTTTTTATTTATTTTTTGGATTTGTATTTTAGCAAAAAGTAAGAAATTTGGGTTTTTTTGCAAAATTGTCGCTCTTCTTTTGTTTATAGCGGCGATCAGAAATGACGCAGCGGGGATCAAATACCACCAAAAGAAAGCTCTATTTGTGGGGAAAAAAGGACGCAAATTTAGTTTGGGTACAACGTCGCACGACCGCGCAATTGTCAGTTAAAGCGACACAGCGCCGAATCGTAAAAAGTGCTCCGGTCCTAAAGCTGGAAATCCTTCCGGGGCTGAAGTGGTTAAAGGGCCCTGCTTAGTGTTACCTGTCTGAGCGTATATGATCTCTGTAGTTTGAGATCCAACTTATCTGGTAAGCTGCACTTTTTACCAAGGAGCACTAGATGAATATTATACTATATACTTCACTTTGCAGCAATTAGAACATTGGATGAACTATATAATAGACTACACCAACGTAAAATTCTGAAATTTATCTGGGAGTCCACCAGACCTAGAATTAATAAGCAGGTATTATAAGCCCGCAGGATTAATGGTCACCTTTCGGTCCCCAACCTGCGAGCTTACTATATAGCAGCGAATATTGCGCCACTTACCCTTCTCCATGAGAAATACCAAATGCCAATGTGGGCCACAGTGGATCTGGTGGATTCTTTTCTGACTCCAGTAGCTTCTTTGCTATGCCCCCCCCCCATGAGCATCTCCCAACTACGATCCAACCTTGCCTAGCACATTCCCTTCGCCTTTGGGACTCGATCAAGTACTCGGCAGGTCTGATATCCCCTCACTTACCCTTACTTAGGCATCTGCACTGCCCATTATTTCCCCCTGGGTGTGATAACCTTCAACAATTTTCGTGGTGGACTAACAATGGCTTTGTTGATATTCATTCCCTGTTCACCCAACTAGAATTCTCACTTTTGATGCTCTACAATCCTCACATAATATTCCCCTCTGAGAGCATTATAGCTATCTACAGATTAGTAGGGATGGGCCCGCGGTTTGAGTTGAACGTAAGTTCGCCAGTTAGTCGAATTTAGAACATTATGGGGAGTTCCACGGCGGGGAAGTCACATTGCACATAGACGGCACACACAGCTCCTCCCCGTTGGGAGGGCTGCCACCGTCTGCGTGCTTTTTGCTTTGACAGTTTATTTATATGGCAGGGCGGGGCCACACGGCCACGTAAGTGAGCGACCCCGCCCCTTCTGATGTCATGTGACGTCAGAGGGGGCAGGTCATGCGCTTACATCAGACGGCAGGAGCCTCCCCATGGAGGAGGAGCTGTTGCGGCTTTTTTTTTTAATTTGGGTCTGTCGCTCCGTGATTGACGATGGATTACAATGGGGGACACTTATTTTTTTTTTCTTTTTAATAAAGGACTTGTCCCTAATTGTCTCCTGTGGTTTTTTATTTTTTGACACTTTTTGGTGAATTAGTAGGGGTACGATGTACCCGATACTAATTCATATGGGGGGGGTTCAGGATATAGGGGTCCCCTTATTAAGGGGGGCCCCCAGATTCTGATCAGCCCCCCACCCGCAGACCCCCATAACCACAACCCAGGGTTGTGGGGAAGAGGCTCTTGTCCCCATCAACATGGGGACAAGGTGCTTTGGGGTGCCCCAAAGCACCCATACTCTCCATGTTGAGGGCATGTAGCCTGGTATGGTTCAGGAGGGGGGGCGCCAGGTTGCATGCTCAGAAAAAGTTCTGGATTTTAGGGGGAACCCCACGTCAATTTTTTAAAAAAATTTGGCACGGGGTTCCCCTTAAAATCCATACCAGACACTGAAGCCACCGCTGACAGCTCAGCCTAGGACTGGACCAGATCGGCTTCAGAATAGGTAAGTACAGGCAGTCCCCTAGTTATGAACATCCGACTTATGAACGACTCCTACTTACAAACGGAGGGAGACAACAGGAAGTGAGAGGAAATCTCCCCCTAGGAAGGGAAATTCACTCCTGTAAGAGTTATTATGGGAAAAAGGTGTCTCCACTGAAGCTTTATCACCAAGGTTGGTTTCCACAACAACCCAAAATTTTCAAAATCCAATTATCATTGGCACAGGAAGTGAGGTGAAATCTTCTGAACAGAAACATAGACAGCAAAACAAACATTACAGGGGTGTTACCCCTTCCCTATGCTATCCAAAAAGCTTAAAAATATTTGTTTTGGCTGAAGCTACACTTAAAAAATATACCTGTTCCGACTTACAAACAAATTCGACTTATGAACAAACCTACAGTCCCTATCTTGTTTGTAACCCGGGGACCACCTGTATAGCGATTTTTTTCTTTGCAGGGTTAGATAGATTGGGCTTAGAATGTGGCTGAGAGTAAGTTTAGAGTTAGTTAGGTTTTGCCTTTACTTCCACTTTAACTTTATTGAATTGTCACAAAATGACACTTTGTTGAACTCTGCATGCACTGCAGCATGTTGCGATGTGCTGCAATGTGGTGACACAAGGTGCTCTGTGTTGCGCTGTGTAAAAATGAAGACATGCTACATTTTTAGGCCTTGTTCACATGGGGTATATCAAGGCGTACCCTTTGGGAGGGTGTGGACAAACCTGCTGCTCAAAAGTATTCTGCATTCGGGGCCGTGCACCCACACCTGTACAGATGTGACATTTGGATCAATGGCTGGGTCACAGCAGCTGCTGCATCCGAGTAGACATCAATGGGGCTGCCTGCATGAGGAATCTCTGATACCCCCCTGTGAACAAAGCCTAATGTAGCACACTGCCAAGTACCTTGACACAGCCCTATGGTGTAAACAGGGCACATAGAAAACAATTGTTCTGTATGTGCCCTTCTGTTGACCCTGTGTTAAGATCAACGCAGATCAATGGACACGATGTGAATCAGCCCTCAGTATGTTAATCACTGCTGCCCTGGGACATCATGCACTACTTAATTTTAATACAAAGTGCAGTATTGTAGAACTGTATATAAAAAGTATTGTGATCAGCATTCACTAATAACCACCTTCATTTTGTTCCAAAGCTCCGAGTGTTAAAACCACCTGCTTATGCAGTGTTTTAGGGGACAACACGTGTACACCGTCATGTACCGGATGAGGAGGACGCGCACGTTGTAACCAAGGTGCTTCTAATTACCCATCCTCGAATTTCATTGGACTGGAAGCAGGTCAGCTGAGCCAGGCAGCCTGACACAAAACCTCAATGAGGAAACATTCATTATGGAAACGAGTTATGTAACTGTGAAACTGTCTGTGTTCCGTACAATGGGCGTGTACCGCTGTGCCAAGTCTGCTCTAGGTCTAATTATGGACTTGGGATGGTGCGATTATGTCACCTACGCCAGGTCATGCTGGGATCAGAACTAAACTGCAAGAGTTTTTGTATGGCTGGCAAACTTCAGAGATAACATAATTAAAGGGGAGAAAAACAAAATGATTTAAAAATGTGCCAGAGCGACACATTGTAATGTATATGTTATCAAGTCAATGAAGTGTAAAAAAGATGCAGGATTAATTTAACATTAAGGCCCAATTATAAAAAAGTCCCAAAGTAAGCCAGGTTTGCAGCTTATGGTTTCTCAGCTGGGAATTTGCTAGAACGCAGTTGCTCAGCATTGATCTGCAAGCTAGAATGCTACAAAAATGAGGCACAATGCTTATCAAAACTGAAAATAGGTTTGGCGGATGTTAAAAAAAAGTTGAGTCGCAGCTCAAGTCTAACCTCTCTACTTAAAAAATGCAGCTAAAATGACGTATAAATCAATTTTTTTTTTTTTTCGGATAGAATAGAGCAGGGTTTGTCAGGTTTTATTGGTGGCTGGGGCTCCATGGGAAGGGAGAATGAGTAGTGTGGGCGCCCTCATTTCCTGTGTCAATGACAACCTTGTCACTGGAACAGGAAGTAAGGGGAGATCTCCTACAGCAGTGATTCTCAACTCCTGTCCTCAGGACCCACTAACAGGCCAGGTTTTAAGTATTACCTGCAGACTAGAATACTGCAATCGCTGAGTGTCAAATGATATCACCTGTGATGTATTTCAGTTATCTTGCAAACCTGGCCTGTTAGTGGGTCACGAGGACCGGAGTTGAGAATCACTGTCCTACAGGGACACAGACAGCAATAAAAACTGTAGTAGAAGGGCAACACATACTGGAAGAACCATTGTGCCTATCAGTTTTATTTATTATGGTTATGGCATTTGCCAAACCAGTAACTGGAAACAGAGTTTAATTTGGAATCAATTTCCTTCTATGAATGTCAGGACCAGGATCTGAAACCACAACCTCTCCTGCATCTGACAGTAGCTTTCCTTGTTGAGCCATCTGGGATACTAGACAGTGTCCTGTCTGAACCTTTGGATATCTTTCCTTGTTTCTTGTTGAGCCTCAAACTCCTTGCTCTCCCATGAACTTTCAATTTAAACCATGCCTTTGGACTCCCTGTTTCCCAGATTATTGTGTTCTCTCCAGCCGATATTTTGTTTCTTTGCAAACCTGCAGCTGTCCTTATCTTCACTAACACTCGTTACCGACCTTGGCTTGGCCCTCGACTGTGCATTTGCTTGATCCCAGCCTGCAACCACTTGTTACCAACCTTTGGCTTGTTTACTGACTAAGCTTCTGTTTGATCCCTACCTGCTATATCTGGTACTGGACCCCAGCTTGCTCATCTCCTGGTGGGGCGATCCTGAGGACCGCAGCCTGGTACTAACATGAGCCTAAACTCATCTCCATCATCAGGAGCTCTGGTCAATACCAGTTAGTGCTTGGAACCCACAAATCAGATGAGCCTGTGTCATCTGCCAGGATGACCTGCTTGCGTACTTATGCAGCTGATCCGTGGGAGCCTCTCTGCTGCTATATCTGCTGGTCTCTGAACCTAACCCTTGACCATGACAATGAATCACATCATTCATTGGCCCTACCTCATTCATTTCTGCACTTCTTAACCCTGATGAAGGGGGCCCTCTGTAACCCCTAAAGCATGTTGGCTTTTTTATGCAAAAATACATAAACTGACATGGGCAATAACTAGTTGGTGCTCTCTTTCTGGCCCTACAGTACTGCAAGAACCCAGACATGGTTTCAGCATATTAGAAAACAACCACACAATTATCCATCCAACTAGGACTTTATCAAACAAGAGGTCAGACATAATACATTGCAATATACTTGTATCTTTGATGTTGCAATGTTGTCACCTTTGGATAGGACTACAGACCAATACCCTCTCTTCTCCATAACATGACAGGGGTGTTCTGTAAACCAACACAAAAGCCATGGGGAGCCGCTCCAGGCTCTTGTCAGTCCAAGTCTGTCCACAGCCACTGATGAGTGTAGGCTAGGAAGGAGCTTGTCTCAGCTCAAAGGAAGAAGATCATTTAAAGTGCCGCACATCCAACAAAACCCATAAGTAACAGCATTGAAAGCAGCTTCAGCCAAGCTCCATCCAGGCCACATCCCAACACGTTTTGCCACACCCACTGGACTTAGTCATGGGACATTTCACCCCAGAAACACATCGGGCGGCATGGCCTGGATGGAGTCTGGGCTAAGGCTGCTTTCAGTACCTTTACTTATGGGTTTTGTTGGATGTTCAGCACTTCTTTCTCCGGGGTGTTCTGAAGTCTACAAAGAGATCTGGGAACAGTGTAACTGATAAGACTGAAGAAGAAGCAGATATTAAAGGAAGTTAGGAGCTCACAAAATTTCTGGCAGAATCAACAGATATTTTGTGCACTTATTAAACAGATATAACAAAATACTTTTAATGATATATTTAACAGACCAAAAGGCAGCAAATAATAGAAGTTCATTGTTAGCGTTTACATGCCCTTTAATGAGGGCTGTCATCACAGAATAATCCCCTTCACAGTTAAGTAAGAACGGTTTAATTTTCTCCTGGAGGAATTCTTTAAAAAATAGTTTTTTTCAGCAGTACCGACCCTTTAAAAATGGCATAAATGTCTGACGGTTGATACTTAACGACCGTACCAGGAAATCGCCTTGCAGACTCGAGTCTGACTTTGCCACGGATTACAGAAACACTCATCAGTGCCTGGCGACGGGCGACAAGGGTTCACGCCATTTGTGCAGATATTTGATGCAGGGCAAAGGCATTTACGCAGAACGCGGCTAATTTTACAGCCAGGCTCCAGGATGAACTGAAATAATGAGGAAGTTACTCGGCTGATTGGTGCCAGACAATTAACCTCCTCATTAATTGAGGACTAATGGGCCTTCATGCTAATTCGAGTAATTGAATGTCCAGGAATTAAAGACTCACTTTATGGGGAGGGAGAAACGAAAATTAATGGCCTAAAATTGCAGGTCCTTCTCTGAACAAGGCATTCAACTCAGATTTAAAATTGTGCTGTCACGAGAAATGTTTAAATATGTTGAATGGAGATGAGAAAATTGATCCAGCAGATTCAACCTGAATGGTGCTGATTCACTGCAAATGGAAATAGGGGAATGTACTGTATCCCAATAGACTGCTCATTTGCTACTTTTTAATTGCTATTATAGGGCAAGAGCTGTTACAGGGGGGTGGGGAGGACAGAAGATTGGGCTTCAGTTGACCATAGATAAGCAGATGTGCAAATCAATATCTCTCTGTCCTCTGTAATGTTGGGACTTATTAGACCAGCCATTCTCAACCAGAGATCTGTGGAACCTTAGGGTTCCTCCAGCGTTTGTTGGTGGTTAGTTGAACTGTGGTTGATTGATCTCCCAATTGATAGTGCTTGGATAGTTCTGGGGTCAACACCATTTGGTAGAGCCAACTGCAGGACCCCAATAATTATCTTTTTGGCAGTCTCTAAGGGTGTCATTCTGATCACAACTATAAGGGTGACATTCTTCCCACTAGCTACCAATGTAAGTTCCATTTTTTCCACTCACTCCTGATGAATTGATTTTAGAAGGGGTTCCCTGAGAACTAAAAATGAGTTCAAGGGTTCATTTAGGGTATAAGGTTAAGAAAGACTGCACTAGACTCACTTGACTTCTCCTCTGTTGTGGTTGAGAACCACCAAGTAGCCTGAAAACCTGATTGATGGTCTGAGTTGCTAATTATAAACCTCTTGAGTAGCCCCAAATATCCTGAAACTTTATCAAGTCACCCTATCTAAATGGTGGTTAAAACCGACCTTTCAGTAAAAGTCTGCTTGAATAAATACCTGCCATGTCATAATATCAAGCAACAGTATGTTTTTTCTGACCTTTTATCATCCAAAAGCCTACCTTCAGCTCCAGTCCAGTGACTTTGCCTAGGCTGAGTTGACATCATCAGTCTGCTGCAGGCAGGAAGACGTCTTTCCTCAGTCACTTTGATCAGACTGCAACATTGTAACTTTGAAGCAAGTTACTAAGGGCTCATGCATATTACAGCTCAAAAAAAGCTGCTTTTACATGCATTTGAGCTTTTATTTCAGCTTGAAGCATCTTTGAGCTTTTTTGAGCATAAGCCTTTTTTTAACAAACCATACCCTCAGTTCATTTTTCCTATTTTTATTTTGTGTGTTTTCAAGCTTCTTTGAGTATTTTCATGCTTTTTTTATGCTCTTTCTCTCAAAAACGCAAGTTTGGGGGGCTTTTTCTGCCTGTAAGAGCATACGCCTATAAACTCCTGAAAAAGTCATAGTGTGCATGGGCTCATTGGCTAACATGGAGGGGAGTTTCCAGGCAGAAAAAAATGAGAGCTCAAAAAAGCTCAAAAGCCTGTAGGAGCCGCTTCTTTGAGCTGCAGTGTGCATGAGCCCTTAGGGGTTGATTTACTAAAACTGAAGAGTGAAAAATCTGGTGCAGCTCTGCAAAGAAACCAACCAGCATCCAGCATTTTTTTGTAGAAGCTTAATTGAATAAGCTGAAGTTAGAAGCTGTCATTGGCTACCATGCACCATATTTTTCACCCAAAGTGAGAGGTTGGATCAGCGGGGGCTGATCTGTGTCTGAAATTTGTAAACACAACCAAAATTGCAAAGGCATCAGGATTTGCATAGTTATGTCATCTCTTGGTCTGCATCTAAGTTCAGCCTGTGCAGAGAGCAGAGCTAAGGGAGGGACCCTGAAGGCTCCACCCACTACAGGCTGTCTGCAGAAATCTACAGGAGGGGGCGGAGACAAGACCAGTCACCCTGCAGAAGGAGAGAGAGCAACAGTGACCGGTCTTTATTACAGGAAGCTCCTGTACAGAGGGAAAGTTTCACACTGGATTACTGCACAGATCTGGAACGAATACACAAAGCACACTAAGATTCAAGCAAGAATACACATGATTCCAGTAGATGATATTTGCTTATCCCCGAGTTCAGTTTTATCATGGAAATTATATCTGATGCTACATCCACTTTAATAAAAGGGAGTGAATGATTTTATGTCTTATAATTATTTTTAAGCTTCTGCCTGTATTAGATTTACCTTTGTACGCGTCTCGATGAACAGTTAAAAGGTAACCAGTTGGCACAAAAAATGAGGGAGCTGCCATCTCAGCTTTTAAAGCACCGGCTTCATTGCTGTCATCCCGATCCTTGCTTTGCAGGTTGATTTAGTAATTTTTAGCAAAACTGTGATATTACTGTAATCTGAATGGCCTTCGGCAAAAGGAAATGCTTGTCATTTTTCCCTGGTGATAATGACCCCATTTATACACCTGCTGATTAATAAGTAACCTCCATAGTCCATTAACTGTCCAGTTGGCATTTTGATTTAAAGAATAATGAACAAAGCACTGGCTTTCCCCAGACAGACCTGGAAACCACCTGATGTCTTGTCCGGGGTTGACATTAAACTAGTAGATGTCATGACCAGGTACCACGAAAGGATTCAGAAACCTACGAGGGTGTTCTTGGAGCCTTGAAGCTTTCAAAATGCAGACAGCAACTTCTGCCTTTCTCCTGCCTTCCCCACAGCCATTGGCAGCCTGATCATTTAAAAAATTGAAAAGGCACATCAAAAATTACTTCATAGCCCGTCTTTAAAGTCACCCTATGAAAAAATCCAAATAGAGCCACCCTGTGAAAAAAACATGAATTCTTACCTGTCTGGTGGGAAAATCAGTTGAATCTTCGCTGTCTTGAACAGATGCAGACACTGCTGCTATCCAAAAAGTAATGAACACTTACAGGCAGTCCCCCGAAATGTTGGTTAGCTGTGGCGTCTGTACCGATTCAAGACAGCAAAGATTAGAATCACTGGCTGCCATAGAGGTAAGTACTTGACTTTTTTGAACATTTGTCATACTAGTGACAGGGTCACTTTAAAGCAGGAGTAGGTGGAGATCTACCTAAACAACATGGGAAGAGAGCAAAGATAACCAGGATGAGGAGATAATCTAGCAAGAACCCCATGGTTTGAAGAGTTCAGGGGTCAGTAGTAAGTTTTACAGAGTTTAGGGATCAGTCAGTAAGTAATTTAGAGGTTAGAGGTCAGTAATATGTAACACAGAGTTCAGAGGTCAGTAGTATGTAACGCACAGTGCAGGGGTCAGGAGTAACCTTGAGTGAGTGGACAGTAGTAGACAATGCAAAATGCAGGGGCTGGCACTATGTAAATCAGAGGTCAGTATAACACAGAGTGCAGGGGTCAGAAGTAATGCAGAGTACAGAAATCAGTAGTATGCAATGCACAGTGTATGGGTCAGTAGTGAGTAATGTAGCATGCATGGGTAAACAGTATGTAACTCAGAGGTCAGTAGTAACACAAAGTGCAGGGGTTTAAAGTAACCTAGAGTTAGGGGTCACTGTAGTAAGTAATCCAGAATGCAGGGGCCAGCAGTATGTATTTCAGTGGTCAGTAGTAACTCAGAGTGTAGCGGTCAGGAGTAATGCAGAGTGCAGGAGTCAGTAGTATATAACACAAAGTGTAGAGGTCAGGAGTAACCTAGAGTTAAGAGGTCAGTAGTAAGTAAAGCAGGATGCAGGAGTCAGCACTATGTAACTCAGAAGTCAGTAGTAACACAGAGTGCAGGGGTCAGGAGTAATTTAGAGCATGGAAGTCAGTAGTATGCTATGCACAGTGCAGGGGTCAGTAATGAGTAGCATAGAATGTATGGGTCAGCGGTCTGTAACAAAGAATCTGGAGGTCAATAGCATGTAACATAGAGTACAAGGGTCAGGAGTATGTAACTAAGAATTTAAAGGTCAGAAGCACGTAACGTCGAGTGCAAGATCTGGGAGTATGTAATGCACAGTGCAGGGGTCAGTAGTATGTAACACAGAGTTCAATGGTCAGTAGTAATTACCACAAAGGTCAGTAGTCGATGACACAGAGCCTAAAGGTCAGTAGTAAGTAATGTAGAGAGCACAAATTCCCCAAGCCCTCTGTAAAATACACTCGCCAGAACTCAGATTCAGCAGCTTGCAAAGTGAATGAAGTCTTCCTAGGTCTCTGCTAGGACTTCCTTTGGCTCTGCATTGTCTATTGCTGCTGTAATCTGACGTCTGTGAGGTCAGGAAATATTTAAACACCTGTCAGCTTAAATTTTCACCTCTATGTTTAGTTGTAATGATTTCACTTAAAACCCTTTGTTGTTATTTAATTCTTTTTTCTGCTGTCTGTGTTCCATTAGGGAGATTTTCAGTTGTATCCTGTGCTGTAGACACAACAGGAAATGATAGAAAAAAGGAAAATTCCCTCAATTGACCGAAAACAGGTTCCCCATAGGAAGATTTCCCCTTACCTCTTGTTCTGGTGGCAACTCTAAACTTTTCCATTTCCCACCATTGTCTTTTAGTGACAATGATCAACAGGACAAACAGGGTGGGTGAATCTCCCTAGCGGGGGCACAGACAGGTATGAAAACCCTACAGGAGTTCTAACACATTAATTACCATTCGATCCAAAACTAACATTTAAATAATAACACGTCCTCATTTTATTGAAAAATAAATTTTGCAAGCTGTGTCCCCGCTATAGAGATTTGCCATCACTTTCTGCTCTGACATAAAATACTTCCTGATGCTATGCCTATTAGAAGAGCAGAAAACAGCAATTCCAGGTGGATACAAAATAAAAATCAGATTAATGAGGAATAAGGACATACGATAGTGCAATAACTATACCAAGCAAAGAAATAGTGGCCACATGGCTCTGAGATATTTTGCGGACATGAATTAAGCGGTTTGATGAGAAAATTATCATTGGATTAAAGAAAGGAGTTAAAACAACACACACAGCTTAGCGAATTGACACCACAGGGCTTGATGTATCAAAGCTTCATTTCCCCACAGGCAACAATCACATTCATAACTCCAGAAGAGGTGTGAGTCTGATCGCTCACTGCAGAGAAGAAAATCAGTTCTCTGCACTGACACATTGATGCATCGGGACACAGGGGAACAGGACAATGACACACTGATATATGGGGGCACAGGACAATGACACACTGATATATGGGGGCACAGGACAATGGCACACTGATATATGGGGGAACAGGACAACGATACACTGATATATTGGGGCACAGGACAACGACACACTGATATATTGGGGCACAGGACAACGACACACTGATATATAGGGGCACAGGACAATGACATACTGATATATGGGGCACAGGACAATGACACACTGAGACACAGGGGAACAGGACAATGACACACTGATATATGGGGGCACAGGACAATGACACACTGATATATGGGGGCACAGGCAGGGCAATGACACACTGATATATTAGGGCACAGGGCAATGACACATTGATATATTGGGGCACAGAAGAACAACACACTGATATATTGGGGCACAGGACAATGACACACTGATATATGGGGGCACAGGACAATGACACACTGATATATGGGGGCACAGGACACTGACACACTGATATGATAGGATACAGGACACTGACATACTGATACAATGGAACACTAATATGTCAGTGCACTGACACACTGATATAATGGGGCACAGGACACTGACACACCTGTATATTGGGTCACAGGGCACTGATATATTGGGGCACGGGCCACTAATATACTGATATATTGGGGCATAGGCCACTAATATACTGATATATTGAGGCACAGGCCACTAATATACTGATATATTGGGGCACATGCCACTAATATACTGATATATTGGGGCACAGGGCACTGACATATTGATATATTGGGGCAAAGGACACTGATATACTGATATATTGGAGCACAGGACACTAATATACTGATATATTGGGGCACAGGACACTAATATAGCGATGTATTGGGGCACAGGCCACTAATATACTAATATTTTGGGGCACAGGACACTGATATACTGATATATTAGGGCACAGGCCACTAATATACTGATATGTTGGGGTACAGGCCACTAATATACTGATATATTGGGTTACAGGGTACTGATATATTGGGGCACAGGACACTGATATACTGATATATTTGGGAACAGGACACTGATATACTGATATATTGGGGCACAAGCCACTAATATACTGATATATTGGGGCATAGGACACTAATATACTGATATATTGCGGCATAAGACACTGATATACTGATATATTGGGGCATAGGACACTGATATACTGATATATTGGGGCACAGGACATTGATATATTGGGGCACAGGCCACTAATATACTGATATATTGGGGCACAAGGCACTAATATACTGATATATTGGAGGACAGGACACTGATGTACTGATATATTGGGGCACAGGGCACTAATATACTGATATATTGGAGCACAGGACACTGATGTACTGATATATTGGGGCACAGGCCACTGATATACTTATATATTGGGGCACAGGACACTGATATATTGAGGCACAGGGCAATAATATACTGATATATTAGGGCACAGGCCACTAATATACTGATATATTGGGGCACAGGACACTGATATACTGATATATTGAGGCACAGGCCACTAATATACTGATATTTTGGGGCACAGGACACTAATATACTGATATATTGGGGTACAGGGCACTGACATAATGATCAGGGGCGTTGCTAGGTGGGAAAAAGCCCAGGGGCCGAAGCCCGAAAAAATGTGATGTGCAAATCGCGCTGTGCCAGAAAATGGGCGTGATTTAAACTAAATTGAGGGTGTGGCTCTAAGGGGGTGTGGTTCAATTCTGAGATGAAGGAGGGGTGGAGGAAGGAAGAAAGAAAGAAAGAGAAAGGGAGGGTAGGAGAGAGAAGGAAGGAAAGAAAGAGGGATGGAGGGACAGCAGGCCCAGATCCTGCACCACAATAGAAATATGTGTATTCCTAGAAAGTTTAACAATCAGCAGATAAAGATACTCCAACTCCATACTGGTGTTAATGCTTCAATCATCCCAGCACCCAGGGGCGTTGCTAGGTCTGCAGAAGATCTGAGGCTAGAGCCCATAGAAGCGAAGTAAATAAAGTCATACGCTTAATATACGTGTGTGTGTGTGTATAAATATTTATATGTATAAATATTGTTACATTTCTGAGTCCCCAGAGAGGCCCCCCCCCCACTTACATCAGGGTCCCCAGAGAGCCCCTTCCTTACATCAGGGACCCCAGAGAGCCCCTTCCTTACATCAGGGTCCCCAGAGAGCCCCTTCCTTACATCAGGGTCCCCAGAGAGCCCCTTCCTTATATCAGGGTCCCCAGAGAGCTCCTTCCTTTCATCAGGGTCCCCAGAGAGCCCCCCTTACATCAGGTTCCCCAGAGAGCCCCCTATACATCACGGTCCCCAGAGAACCTCCCCATATATCAGGGCCCCCAGAGTTCCTCCCCATATATCAGGGTCCCCAGAGAGCCTCCCCATACATCAGGGTCTACAGAGAGCCTGCCCCTTACATTAGGGTCTACAGAGAGCCTCCCCATACATGAGGGTCTACAAAGAGCCTCCCCATACATTAGGGTTTCCAGAGAGCCCCCCATACATCAGGGTTCCCAGAGAGCCTCCATATACATCATACACAGAGAGGTATGAACAAATGAGAGCGTAGAGTGGCAACATACCTGATAATTGTAGACCGAAAACCCCCCACAAGATGGGACTTTTAAGGCACATAAACTGATTAAAACATCTATATAAAATACATTTTATTTGTACATATTAATTAAAAGCAGCTAGGATAGTACAGATTAACATGTTGATGGCAATGGTATACACAGTTAAATAGCACCTAATGCATTTCGGGATTTCTCCCTTCTTCAGAAGTGCTGGAAGATGTATCATTCCACATGTACCATGCGTAAACTGATCTGTAAAAAACAAATATAAATAGTACATACAGTATTATATATACAATCAAGGAGAATGCATTGCATGTAGGCTCTTTAGCCCATAATTACCTGTCCTTTTATAAGAAGAGATATATTTTGTATCATTAAAATTTTTATCAATGATGTATAACAAAGGTACCGTCAGCCCATAGACTGGAGAGGATCCCCCCACCAGGGAAGCAGAGGGAGAGGTACAGAAAAAAATTGCCCAGATGGAACTGCTGTATGAAAAAGGAAAAAAAAAAAATAACATAACCAAATAAATACATGAATGGGGGGGAGCTGCATATCATTAGCAGCATTATAAAAAGGAATTTCAAATGGTGTAGGCGTTTTTCTTGATGTGGATACAAATACTTGATGTAATAGCAAAGACAGTTGTTGGAGCCAGGATCAGCATATGAGGCTGGATGACACACGACAAGCACCAAAGTGCTGGCTGTACTGCAAAAACAAAGAGAAATGTCTATGTCTGTATATTTAAACAGAGCAACCCACAAATGTCACTTAACATAACGTAGTGGGGATATTGCAACAAGGTTGGGAAACCCCTGTCATTGTCAGTGCAGACAAAGTTACCCGCTAGTCCTAGTAGAAAGCAAAACGCTGCTTTGTCGCCCATTCAGAGTCTAAGGGCAGACAGAGCTACAGTGCTGCCCATAATTATTCATACCCCTGGCAAATTTTGACTTAAAGTTACTTTTCTTCAACCAGCAAGTCATTTTTTGACAGGAAATGACATAGGTGTCTCCCAAAAGATAATAAGCTTTTATTTACATTTCAGCAAAAAGTGTCCAGTCCAAAATTATTCATACCCTTCTCAATAATCAATAGAAAAGCCTTTATTGGCTATTACAGCAATCAAACGCTTCCTGTAATTGCAGACCAGCTTTTTGCTGGGCAGCACTGTATATATAGGGTATACAGGTGAAGGAAGGGAGCCAATTACTATTAACCCTCGACTACAGGGCAAGTACCATTATCCCATCCAATCCGGTATACAGAGAGCCTCCCCATAAATCAGGGTCTACAGAGAGCCTCCCAATTTATTAGGGTTCCCAGAGAGCCCCACTTACATCAGGGTCCCCAGGGAGCCTCCCCATACATCAGGAATTCCAGAGAGCCTCCCCATACATTGGGGTCCCCAGAGAAGCCTCCCCATACATCAGGGTCCCTAGAGAGCCTCCCCATACATCGGGGTCCCCAGAGAGCCTCCCCATACATCGAGGTCCCCAGAGAGCCTCCCCATACATCAGGATCCCCAGAGAGTCCCCCTAGTCCTGCCTGCAGTCCCTACTGTCTGTGTGGGTAGGTGTGTGGGATCCACCTCCCTCCTGCCCGTCCTCGGTCAGCCTTTTTTCTTCCTGTTCCATGACTGTCACAGCGAGCTAGGAGAGGAGCTTGGAGAAGGAGTGAAGGCTCTGGGAGGCGCCAGGGATGCTGTTTAGGGTGGTGGTGAGGCCTCGTCTTTTCTCTCTCTCTCTCTCTCTCTCCATCCTGGGCTCTTCCTGGCTGCCCAGGCCTCCCCCTCCCTATTTGAAGATGCTGCTGCCCTGCACCCCACCACCACCAGACCAGCAGCGTCCGCTCCAGTTCAGGACCATGACAAGGGGGCTGGGCTCAACACTTTAGTCTCCACAAGCTCTAGCACTGAGGAGGAGGAAGTGGAACTCTCCTCTGCTTTAAATGCTGGGCAGGGAGCGAGACGCGGCCATGACGTCGCTGGTTGCTAGACAGTAGGCGGCTCTAGCAACCAGTGACCAGGAGTAGAGTCAGGTGGAGGCGTGGGCAGAGCCGGAGCCAGCTCTACCACAGTTCAGTCCTTCCCTGCCTCCTGCATTCCGGACCGGGACATACCTGCAAATTGCAGAACTGCACCCACCCGGTAAGAGACTCGGGGCTATGGGCCCCAGACTCAGGGCTATAGCCCCAGTAGCCACCCCCTAGCAACGCCCCTGCCAGCACCATTGTTGCTATGATGTCAGGATGACTGAAGCGCATTATTTCTATTATTACACTGTAATATAAAATGAAATAATGTAACTCATCATAAAGCAGAATCAATGGGAGCCCCGGGTGTGTCACTTGCCACGTCGCCTGCCACCAGATGTCGTCAGGTGTCCCCAGCAGTGCGCCTCCTTATAGTAGGTGTCCCCAGCAGAGTGCCTCCTTATAGTAGGTGTCCCCAGTAGAGTGCCTCCTTATAGTAGGTGTCCCCAGCAGAGTGCTTCCTTATAGTAGGTGTCCCCAGCAGAGTGCCTCCTTATAGTAGGTGTCCCCAGCAGAGTGCCTCCTTATAGTAGGTGTCCCCAGCAGAGTGCCTCCTTATAATAGGTGTCCCCAGCAGAGTGCTTCCTTACATTAGGTGTCCCCAGCAGAGTGCCTCCTTACATTAGGTGTCCCCAGCAGAGTGCCTCCTTACATTAGGTGTCCCCCGCATAGTGCCTCCTTACATTAGGTGTCCCAGCAGAGTGCCTCTTTACATTAGGTGTCCCAGCAGAGTGCCTCCTTACATTAAGTGTCCCCCCGCATAGTGCCTCATTACATTAGGTGTCCCCAGCAGAGTGCCTCCTTATATCAGGCGGGGGGGAGAGAGAAAGAGAGAGAGAGCACAGAGTGAGACTCCCTCCCACGCACGTCACACGTCCCGCACTAGCACGGGATTGGCTAAGTGTGACGTGATATCCATCATAGTTGCCCGGCGCTGCACCGCAGTGTCTCTTCCTTTGGTTGCAGTGGTGCCCCATGGACGTCACAGGTCCCGCGCTAGCGGGATTGGACCAGCATCAGTGTGACGTCCATCATAGGCACCTCTGCGTCAATCATTTTGGCTGCTCGGGAGGCTCATAATGGAGTTAGACTGCCCCTAGCCCTGGGGCTTTTCGGGGGACCACTCAAGGCTCTAGCCCCCTTAGCTCCCCCCCTCCCAACGCCCCTGATAATGATACATTGAGACACTTTCACATTGCAGCCTCTAACTTGTGATTTGTTACAGTGTTGCAGTGTGATCACAGTGGTGGGGGGGGGGGGGGACTTAGGAAATGTGTTCTCTTGCCTGCAGCAGACTGATGACATCATCTCAGCCAAGCAAAGTCATTGGACTGGAGCTTTTGAATGATAAAATGTGGAGCTATCTTTTTAAATGATAGTGTTATTGTATGCTGTGACATGCCAGGAATGTATTCATACAGACTTGTAAAGTTCCTGAGAGATCCATTTGAAACAAATACTCTGTTTACTTACATCTGTACATAGTCTAACCCTTGTAACCCATGGCTGTAGCGTTCCTCCAGCTGCAGTCTGGCTGACTAGTCAGCTGACTATCGGACTCGTGAAAGGAATTTCTCTTCACGTGAACTAGAAAGAGGCCTCACGCTGCGTTTATTTCTCTATAAGCGATTCATCAGGGACGAAATTATCTCGGCTCCTGGTAAAGCGACCCACACAAAACCAGTGGGGCGCCAAAACTGTCATGTGAAGAAGAAAACCGTCTATATGATGGCTGCGTCTCTTCAACTCAAAAGGCATTTTCTTCACGAAAGCCACGTAATGAGCGGTTAAGGCCAAATAAAAAAAAAAAAAAAACATTTAAGGCTTATAACAGGATATAAGAAGGGAGATCTGTACTTTTAATGAGGATCTGCAGCCACGAGATAAAAATCCGTTTTCAAGCAGCTATAATAGACGTGCCTACTTGTGAAATGCTTTATTTTTTGACACAGCCAGTCCTTACTTCAGGCAACTTCCCTGTTCTTCATGGCTTTTTACCCTGAAGAGTGTGACACCCATTCTCTCAGGTTACAATTATTCTTTATGGCGTCAGAGCTCCAACTCCTGAGACATGCCTGACCTATCCATGCTCCATAGGCCTTGTTCACATGACCATACCTAAGCGTACACCCGTGTGAAAGCAGTGTTTTGCCTACATGGGTGCACAGGAAGTCCCATTAAGGTCACTTGGGATGTAATGGCTGTGTGGACAAAGCGGCTGCTCCCAGTTTGACACCCATGTATGTGTGAGTCACGAATGCAAAAAGCAAAAAGAAAGCCCCTTGGGTTGTCACCAGAACAGGAATCGAGGGAAAATCTCTCAGTGGGGACGCTGGTGTAGGATTTGCTCTCACATCCTGTTTTGCCTATGGGACAAGAAGTGAAAGAAATCTCCCCAGTGACACACAGATGGAAAGAAAATGACTGGGATTATAACCCTCCCTTTTGCTATTCAAAATGAAAAAAAAGAAAGTTTTGCCTATAATTCAACTTTAATTCATAGCACTATAGAGGGAACGCCATAACTGGAAGAGAGGCCAGTCCCATGACAAGTCACATAACCAAGCTATCCTCCTCCCGGCTTTTTTCCTGTATTTGTTGGAATAATTGGCCCTGCCTCCGCTTGCTTTAGAGTCCTGGAGCAAGCAGATCATAATGCATATTTGTAAAGCATAATGCTGTTTTTTCTAAATATGCAGTTATTTTTTTGAGCAGCAGTATGGCCTTGGTAGGGTCATACAGTGTGATTATCACAGTAAGGCTCCGTTCACACACACACACACATGCATGTTTGTGCATGCATGTCACAGGTAGAGCAGCCCGTTCATTTCAATCGGCTGCCCTACCCATGAAAAATACATGGAAAGAAGTTGCAGACCCTTTTTTGAAATTGCACTGCATTGGATTGCATGGTGCTGCGGCACCATGCATTTTAGCGTACATGAAATTTCGCCGCGGTTAATGATGCATGAGGTGCCATTAAGAATCAATGGCATCCCTGTGCATCTGCTGAAATGATTTCACGCACATTCCAAAAATGTGAACCCAGCCTAGTCATTACTGTTGGGGTTACAGAGACAGAAAGGTAGAATTGTGGTTACAGGAAGTTTTGTGTTACCATGTGCAAGGGAGGATGAGTGTTAGGGTTACAGGGAGGGTTGGTGTTAGGGGTATAGTAGTGATTAGTGTAAGGGTTAGAGTAAGGACTAGTGTTTGGAAAAGTTCGTTTTAGTTACAATAAATATTAGTGCTAGGGTTACATGCAGGTTTAGTGTTAGCATTAATGGGAGGGTTAGTGTTGGGGCTAAAAGAAGGGTTATTGTTAGTATTACAGGGAGGGTTAGTGTTCAGATTACAGAAGGGGTTATGTGTTTGGGTTCTAATGAGAGTTAGTGTCAGGGTTACAGAGAGAATAATATGGGGTTATTATAGGGAAGGATGATGGTAGAGTTACAGAGAGGTTTAGTGTTGGGGTTACAGGAAAGCACAGTGTTAGGGTTAATGGAATGGTTATTGTTAGGGTTAATGGAAGGGTTATTGTTAGAGTTAATGGGAGCGTTAGTGTTGGGGTTACAAGGAGGGTTATTGTTAGGGTTAATGGGAGCATTAGTGTTGGGGTTACAAGGACAGGTATTGTTAGGGTTACAAGGAGGGCTAGTTTTCAGGTTACAGTAAGAGTTAGTGTTAGGGTTATAGTGAGTGTTAGTGTCAGAGTTACAGGGAGAATACTATGGGGTTACAGGGAGTCTTAGTGTTAGAGTTACTGGGATGTTTAGTGTTGGGGTTAGCAGAAAGGATAATGTTAGGGTTAATGGGAGGGTTAGTGTTAGGGTTAATGGGAAGAAGTGGGTCTTCTTCTATGAGGTTGCATATATGCGTACATGTAAAAAGTGCAGTGCATATGACAGATTTTAAACCAAAATGGCTGACCAACAATCACGCATGAGAAGTAGCGTGTGTGCGGCTCTGCCCTATGCTTTTCGTCAGATATGACGTCATCAGGGGTACATGTGTCGGTCGGCCATATTGGTAGCTGGAGAGGGACATGCTCTGGATATTGGCATTTTGTACATGCTGTTTTACTATTGATATAAAGGTAAGTGCATTACTTTTTAAATAAGCTGGATGTTTTACAATACTTCACTATATTGGCCCTCTTCTTGCATATGTTGTGATCCATTGATTGCGGGTGAAAATCCATCCAATTGGCCACCAGGTATAATCCGAGCGACTGTTCATGTTTCTACTAAGGGATTTATCCTCACTGGTTAATTGAGCGGTTTCTGACCACCCTGAATAAGGGGGTCACCAGCATTCTGGCAAGCCTCTGTTGTTCATATTCCCTTGGGGTCACATCGACTTCTTTCCAAACCAGCACAGAACTTATACTTGGAACTTTATTAATTTCCTTTTCGTATCACTCCATGGCTCCAAGTGTATTACTCCATGTATATTCATTAGCACAGTTCACTGTGTGCCTTTTGGGCTTTTATGAATCTTATTTTCACTTATATTCATTGATTATCACTAAGGAATGTCACTTATTCATTTTGTTTAAAATCTGTCATATGCGCTGCACTTTTTTTATTGGTTTTATATGTGCCTGGCATCAAAGATATAGTGTTCAGCAGGTTTTTCTTTATTTATCACAAGCACAGATTTTTTCTTCCTTTTTCTATTATGAGCACATGTTACATAGTTGGTAAGGTTGGAAAAAGACACAAGTCCATCCAGTCCAACCTGTGTGTGTGCTTATATGTTAATAGTACATTGTATACCCCTGTATATTGTGGTTGTTAAAGTGTTTGTCAACACATGACAACCACTTTAAAATACAGGTAAACCTATAATAAGGCTTACATGTAGGTCCCGGGAATATTTCCTAAACCTGTACAGTTTAGGAGTTATTCCCTGTATCTGCATGTGCCAACGTCATCGGCACATGCGCACTGAAGAAACGGCCCCTGGGGTAGCCCAGGGTGCCGTTTCTTCTGTTGACGTGCCGCAAATGACGGCTCCCGTGCGCATGCGTGGGAGTGACGTTAGTGCGGCTCCACGCACTGTGATTGGTCTGAGCCGCAGACCCAGAAACAGTATGTCGCTGGCTACAGCGGTGTGCTGAGACCGCTGCAACAGATTCGTTCCAAGGTAAGTATTTCACAATGAGCTAGTATGTGCTGCTTTGCAGGGTTTTTTTTTGGGGGGGTGGGGGGGGCAGACTTGACAACCACTTTAACCAGTTGCCGACCGCCGATCGGCATTTGACTGCGGCAAAGTGGTTAGTTCCCGCAAAACGCCGTCATACGACGGCGGCTGCGGGATCGAGCTTAGTGAGCGCGCGTGCGCCGCCGGAGGCGCGCCCGCGCGCTCACTGTGTTCGGGGAGGGCCAGGGAGCGGGTGCGGCGACTTTGATTGCCGCCGGCTACCCGCGATGGCCCCCCCCCGAGCGGAGGAACGGAGGTCCGTGTATGTAAACACGGACCTCTGCTCTGTGTGAAGGGGGAAGGGCTGTGATCACAGCCTTCCTGTATACGAAGGCTGTGACCACTTCCCTTCCCCAGATAGTGCAGTCCCCCTACAGTTAGAACACGCCCAGGGAACATATTTAACCCTTAGAGCGCCCCCTGCAGGTTAACCCCTTCACTGCCAATGACATTTACACAGTAATCAGTGCATTTTTATAGCACTGCTCGCTGTATAAATGCCAATGGTCCCAAAAAAGTGTCAAAATAGTCCAACATGTCTGCTGAAATATCGCAGTACCGCTAAAAATCGCAGATCGCCGCCATTACTAGTAAAAAAAAAAAAAAAACCCCAAAATTGAATTCTCATCATCCGTAAACGCGACCACTTTTGCGCAAACCAATCAATAAATGCTGATTGCGATTTTTCTTATCGCATATATGAGGAAGAATATAAATCGGCCAAAAACGGTGAAAGAAAATGTTTTTTTATATTTTTTTTTTGATTTGTATTCTAGCAAAAAGTAAGAAATTTGGGTTTTTTTGCAAAATTGTCGCTCTTCTTTTGTTTATAGCAGCGATCAGAAATGACACAGAGGTGATCAAATACCACCAAAAGAAAGCTCTGTTTGTGGGAAAAAAAGGACGCAAATTTCGTTTGGGTACAACGTCGCATGACTGCGCAATTTTCAGTTAAAGTGACGCAGTGCCGAATCGCAAAAAGGGCTCCGGTCCTAAAGCTGGAAATCCTTCCGGGGCTGAAGTGGTTAAGGTGCTCATCTAATAATTTTTTTAAATTATCGATGCTCTTCATTGAAACCACTGCTTGTGGAAGAGAATGCCACATCCTTACTGTTCTTACAGTAAAGAACCCTCTACGCAGTTTAATTCTAAACCGCTTCTCTTCTAATTTTAGTAAATATGGCCACGTGTCTTTTTAAATTCCCTTTCACGGAAAAGCTTTTTCCCTACTGTGGGGTCACCAGTACAATATTTGTACATTGAAATCATATCCCCTCTCAAGCTTCTTTTCTCCAGAGAGAATACGTTCAATGCTTGTAGTCTTTCCCCATAGCTGAGGTCCTCTAGTCCCTTTATTAATTTTGTTGTCCTTCTCTGGACTCTCTCCAGTTCCAGCACATCCCTTCTGAGGACTGGTGCCCAGAATTGGACGGCATACTCAAGATGCGGACGGACCAGAGTCTTCTAGAGTGGGAGAATTATTGTTTTATCTTTGGAGTTAATCCCCTTTTTAATGCATTCCAGTATTCTGTTGGCTTTGCTTGCAGCAGCCTGGCACTGCATGCCATTGCTGTGCCTGTCATCTACTAAGACCCCCAGGTCCTTTTTCATCCTAGATTCCACCAGAGGTTCTCCCCCTAGCAAGTAAACTGCATTCTTATTTTTGGTACCCAAATGCATTATTTTACATTCCCCAACATTAAACCTCATTTGCCATGTAGTTGCCCATCCCATTAATTTGTTTAGATCTTCTTGAAAGATTTCCAAATCTTGCGTGGAAGTTATTACCCTGCTTAGCTTTGTATGGTCTGCAAATACTGAGATTGAGCTGTTTATCTCATCCTCCAGATCGTTTATGAATAAATTAAATAGGATTCCCAGGACAGAACCCTGGGGGTCCCCACTTTCCACCCCAGACCGTTCAGAGTACTCCCCATTTATCACCACCCCCTGGACATGCCCCCGTAGCTGGTTTTCAATCTATGTACTCTCCCTTTGGTCCATGCTAACAGACCGAATGCCCGGTACAAATGATGAGATTATCCGGCATGTATGCTAATCTCAGATTGAATCAGCAGTCTCGAAAATTCTCGTACGACAGTATAAAAAATCAGAAGTGATGTGATGTGTTGTACTGTATCTGTATGGCATTTTGAAACGATAATTGTACTGGTTACACGATCGGGCATCATCGTGCGAGAACGTTTTCCCTGCATGTCCGATCGTGTCCGGATGGAAAACATCGGATGAACTGTCATGATTGGCTCTCGAAAGCTCTGTACTAACAATCCGATTATCGTATGATCACTTAGAAAGCGGTATTTTACATACGATTTTCTGATCGTGTGTACAGGGCTTTAGTTTGTACAGTTAAAGTTTGTAGGGAACTGTATCGAATGCCTTTGCAAAATCCAGAAACACCACATCTACCTGCTTTCCTTTATCTAGATGGCAGCTCACTTCCTCATAGGTTAATAGATTGGTCTTGCAAGAACGATTCTTCATGAATCCATGCTGATTACTGCTAATGATACCATTCTGATTACTAAATTCTTGTATATAATGTGTTTGTGCTTGGGAGTGCACTGCACCGCGCTCTGCCAACACAGAGCCCAGCCTCTCACAGAGAACTCCAGATCTTGTACTAACGATCAGGATCCAGGAGGCCCAGTTCCCGATCACCTCCTGTGATAGCCTCTGATTGGCTATCACAGTGATCAGTTACTGAATAATGGGGGGGGGGAAAAAACAAGAGTAAAAAAATTAAGAAAAATAGCTATATTAGGGTTTTATCTAGGTCAGTCTCAGGGTTAGAATTAGGCCTCATTCACACCTGAGTATTTTGTAGCTTTAAGCCTGAAGCTATAAAATGCTGGAGGCGAAAAAATCAATTATTCTCTATGGAGATGATTCACATCTCCACTCCAAAATGCCTGAAGCCAATAGCCTGAAGCTCAAAAAAGTTCTGGAGGTATTTTTGTAGCTTGATTTGGCCGTTTTTCTACTTTTTACATTGGTGACCTTTCGACCTATACAAAATCGTGCAAAATCGTGTCAATAATCGCAGTAAAAAAACGCTATGCCCCGGTGTGAATCCGGCCTTAGTGTCAGAATCAAAGGTCAGGGCCACAGGTCGGTGTCAGTGTGTTTTGGGTAGAATAAAGAATGCAAAATGCTCACTATTGTTTCTGCCCCCCCCAGGTACAAACAACAAATAATTAATGCATAGGTACACTGCAATCGTCAGGTACAGGAGAAACGATTTTGGGTTGTTCTTTGGTGGTAGGTTATAGTAATAGGAAGAAATGTACAGCTAAATTAAAAATAAATGTTTTATTGCACTATTTGGGGCCGGTTTTTCTTTGTTAATAAAATAAAAATCAGGAGATATCCATTACCGTTTACCAACAGTTGAAAGGCCAATTTGTCCTGAAAAAAACAACGTATAATTGCAACAAAACCCTTCCACACTAGCCCCTCTGGTTTGGGTTACAGAGGGGTTTATCGTAAAGGTGGCATTAGCGCAGGGCATCCCTCTGTCCAGTCGGAGCACTACAACAAAAATGACCAGTTCCTATCTCATGGAACTGCATTCTAATGTATCATACATAGAGCGTACATACAAATATACATATACACTGTTCAGCCAAAGCATTATGAACACTGACAGGTACAGTAAATAACATTGGTTATCTTGTTACAGTGGCACCTGAAAATGGTTGGCAGCAAGTGAGCATGTTGTCACTCAAGCTGATGTGTTGAAAGCAGAAAAAATGGGAAAGCGTAAAAATTTTGAGTGACAAGTGCCAAATGGTAAAGGCTAGACAACTGGACCAGAGCATTTGCAAAACTGCAGTTCTTGTGAGATGTTCCCGGTCTGCAGTGGTCAGCACCATCCAAGAGTGGTCTGAGAAAGGAAAACTGGCGACAGGGTCATGAGTGGCCAAGGCTCATTGATGCATGTGGTGAGCGAAGGCTGGCCTGTGTAGTCCAATACAATAGAAGAGCTACTGTAACTCAAATTACTGAAAAGGTTAATGCTGGTTCTGATAGAAAGGTGTCAGAGCACACAGTGCATTGCAGTATGTTGTGTAAAGGGCTGCATAGCCGCAGACCAGACAGGGTGCCCATGTTGACCTGTGTCAAAGGCCATAAGCACCTAGAAACTGGTATGTGAGCATCCGAAGTGGACCACAGAGCAATGGAAGAAGGTGGCCTGGTCGGATGAATTCAAAAATGGTTTGAGGAACACAAATTTGAGGTGTTGACTCGGCCTCCAAATTCTCCACATCTTAATCCAATAGAATATCTGTGGTATGTGCTGGAAACACAAGTCTGATCGAGGCCCAACCTCAACCCACAGGACTTGGTACCCAGGACGGCTTGGTACCAGATACCACAGCATACCTTCAGAAGTTCAGTGTAGTCCATACCTCGATGGGTGATATTGGGATGTTGTAATGTTATGTCACATCAGTGTATATCATCTGCCTCTCTCAATATACACACAAGGCCAATCTTACAAACACAATAACAATGTATACAGTATATATTGCATGGCTTTGTAAAAGTATTTTGCTTGGCTTGTGCTTACATAATTCAGCTGTGACTCATATATGACTGCAGAGATTACAGGCAGATAACATAATGACTTAATGATCCTTCTGCAAATTTCTACAATCTGTTTACTATGGCAGTCTCCCTTTCACACCAAACAACTGCTGATAATCCTCTCTCTCAGAAGTGCAAGATGTGGGGGCACACCTATCAGACAAGCATGCCCACTACCAATAAAGGTATTAAAGGTACACCCACTACCAGTTAAGGCACTAAATGTACACCCACTACCATTTAAAGCATTAAAGGTACACTCACTACCAGTTAAAGCATTAAAGCGTTTGTTAACCAAAAAAAAAACCAAAAAAAAACAGATCATGTTCCCTTAAAGCAGTGGTTCTCAACTCCGGTCCTCGGGACCCACTAACAGGCCAGGTTTACAGGATAACTGAAATACATCACAGGTGATATCATTTGCTGCTCAGTGATTGCAGTATTCTAGTCTGCATCTCCTCAAGGGAACACTTAAAACCTGTCCTGTTGGTGGGTCCCGAGGACCGGAGTTGAGAACCACTGCCTTAAAGCATGTTATACAGCACATTTCTTGTGCTGTATCATTTGGCCCCCTGTAACACCTGAACTATCTGGCTGATCCTGCCTGGCTATACCCTCCCCCCTGTATGCTGACCACAGCATATCAGGGCTGCTGAGCCCCATTTGTATCATTTGGCCCCCTGTAACACCTGAACTATCTGGCTGATCCTGCCTGGCTATACCCTCCCCCCTGTACGCTGACCACAGCATATCAGGGCTGCTGAGCCCTGACACCGTGGTCAGTGTACGTGCCTCTGTCAGCCGCAGCCCTGCTCTCTGTCTCCTGTGTCCTCTCCCCCCTTGCTCCCTTCCTGTCTGCCCATGTCAGCACCCGCCCCTCCGCTCCTGCTGCTTTCATATTTAATATTAAAAGCTCCCATCTCCTCTGTATTATAACAATAAGTTCCCCTGTGTCTATGTTATATAATAAATATGCTTATCTGTACCGATAACACAGCGGCTCCCTGTGATCATGTGACCCCTCGGCTCTCTCTCTCCTCTCCTCCCCGACGTCAGTGGCAGTGCTTGGCCCCTTGCCCACTGGAACTGTCAGCCGGGCAGAGGCGAAGAGAGAGGAGGCACCTGAGCACAGGAAGATGCTGTGCTATCGGTACAGATAAGCATATTTATTATGTAACACAGGCACAGGGGAACTTATTGTTATGATACAGAGGGGTTAGGAGCATTTTATAGAAGTGGCTTAACATCCACTTTAAAGGCATGCCCACTACCGTTGAAATTGTTAAAGTTTTTCCCGCTACCAGTTAAAGTGTTAAAGGTATGCCTGCCACCAGTTAAGGTGTTAAACATCTGACCGCTGCCAAAGCATTAAAGGTATGCCTGTATCAGTTAAAGCATTGAAGGTGCACCCACTATCAATTAAATTGTTAAGGGTGCGCCCGCTACAATTTAAAGCATTAAAGGTGCACCCACTACCAGTTAAATTGTTAGAAGTGCGCCCGCTACAATTTAAAGTATTAAAGGTACACCGACTACAAATTAAAGTGTTAAAGATATACTCGCTAGCAGTTAAATGTTAAAGGCATGCCCTCTGCCAGTTAAAGTGCTAAAGATCTGACCACTGTCAGTTAAAGCATTAAAGGTATGCCTGTTATGTTACCTGTTGAAGTATTAAAGGTACACCAACTACCAGACAATATGTTAAAGATATACCAGTTAAAGGTTTTTCCACTACCAGTTAAAGCGTTAAAGGTAAGCCTGCTATCAGTTAAAATGTTAAAGGCACACCTGCTACCAGTTAAAGTGTTGAGGAGTTGACCAGTGCCAGGTAGAGCATTAAAGGTACGCCTGCTACCAGTCAAAGTGTTAAAGGGGTGCCTGCTATCAGATGCAGATGGGTTACTGCAGCAGAAGACCACACCAGGTGCCACTCCTGTCAGCTAAGAACAAGAAACTGAGGCTACAATTACACAGCCTCACCAAAATTGGACAATAGAAGATTGGAAAAACGTTGCCTGGTCTGATGAGTCTGAATTTCAGCTGTGACATTCAAATGGTAGGGTCAGAATTTGGCGTAAACAACATGAAAGCATGGATCCATCCTGCCTTGTATCAACGGTTCAGGCTGGTGGTGTAATGGTGTGGGGGATATTTTCTTGGCACAATTTGGGCCCCTTAGCATCGACAAAACGCTGTGGCCTACCTGAGTATTGTTGCTGACCATGTCCATCCCTTTATGACTACAGTGTGCCCATCTTCTGATGGCTCCTTCCAGCAGGATAATGCACCATGGCACAAAGCTCAAATCATCTCACCACTGGACAATGAAGTTGCTGTACTCCAATGTCTATTGTACAGTCAAAGTGTTGAAGGGGTGCCCGCTATCAGTTAAAGCATTAAAGATGCACCCACTGCCATTTAAAGTGGTTGTCAACTTGTGACAACCACTTTAACCTAAGGCTTACCTGTAGGTGCCCTGCATATCTCCTAAACCTGTACGGTTCAGGAGATATGCAGTGTATTTGCTGTGCCGACGTCATTTCGGCACATGTGCAGTGAAGAAATGGCCTCTGTGCCGTTCCTCCACTGCGACTGTGCTGTGACTGGCAGCGCACGGAAGTGACGTCACGCGACTCCGGGCAGTCACAGCCTCAGAGCCGCGGCCCCGGAAGGAAAAGAGGCAGAAGATGGACGCCGCCAGCACAGGGGACAGCGCTGGACATCGCAGGCTTCATTTGCAGGTAAGTGGCAAATTATAGGCTACTATGCAAAGCATAGTAGCCCATTATGCTTCTACATTACAGGGGCATGTAGAGGAAAGTAAACCCCATCTGGGTTTACTTCCTCTTTAAAGCGTGAAAGATACATTCTCAGTGAAACTGAAAACAAATATTAGGTGTCTACAGGCAGCTCAAAGTACCTATTTGTTTTTTTTTGTACCCAAGAATTGTTGTAGGTCATCCATCCATGATCCATCCCATGGCATGAAGCCCAACCCCAGCATTGGCAACCCCCAGTCCCTGCTCCCCTCATTACTTTTTAGTTTTTTTAGTCCAAATGTTTTCCGCTGACATTTGTCAGGTCACATTATACACTGGGTTCTCTTCTTCTCCTGGCAAAGTGGGCCTTTCATAGGGTTTAGTCATGAAATCAGGCTGGCCTCCAGTATCAAAGTGAAACTACATTCAGAGAGGGACTCAGGTGAGGGTTTTCTGGATAAAAAACTTAATACTGTAGCTGAAGTATCTTGGTGACTGCTCTTCACACTGCTTCCCCTTTAAATGTTCAAAATGACTGACAACTCCTCCTTAAAATGATCCCATCACAGGGAATCTGCTGGAGTGGGAACACCATCTGCTAAGCCATGTGGATGTTCAGGCAAAATATTCCAAGTGTGCTGTAGGCTTCCTGCTGGCTCTCAGTCAGATACAGAGTATTATCATGTCACAGTGTCATACGATCAAATCTGGAGTCTCTGTGGCCATGTGATTTTCTGGAAAGAAACGTGAGAGATTACATAAAACCAAGGCAAAAGATTTGTAGACTTTATTACAGTGGCAGTTTTTCCTGAACAGCAATTGTCACTTGTTGCCTGAGATGGCATTTTGACATTACTGAAGTTGTGACAAGAGGATTGAGAATGCTGCTGTTACTGCTACAGAAAATTGTGGTGGTGGCATTAAAGTGGACCATTTGTATTTTTTATGTTAAAGTGGTTGTAAACCGCAGACATGAAATATGAACAAAGCGTATTCCTCTATAGTGTGTACTTCTCTTAATTAAGAGCACTCAGTGTCATTTCTGTCTGCTGCTTTGTTGCTCTTGCTATTAGCATGAGTCACTTCTGACAAGTTTTCCTGACACCAAGAGAAAAATGGTTACAGGGGAGGGAGCTCCAGCTGATTGACAGTGTCAGTTCTGTTCCTGTGTGCTGTGTGAAGGGGGGTGTGACCCTTCCATCCAATCAGCTCTCAGAGCTCTCCTCACTGAGCTCTGCAGAGTGTGACATCGGCTCTCTACCCCCTTTTTTAACTCTCATACAAGTTTTTAAAAAAATGGCTTTTGAATGGTTGTAGAGAAGAGAACCCTGCAGATAAACAAGTACAACTTATGTAGGAGGGTTTATTTCATCTCAGCTGAGGCCAGTCACTTCACTGGGTATATGTAAGGGTTTACAACCACTTTAAAGTGGAACTTCACTCCCTCAATCAACGTTGGCTATTTTAAATCCTTATGCTGCTGGTATTAGTAAATTGGGAAGAAAGAACAGCTGGACTCCAACACGGATCCAATGTGAATTTATTAATAGTCACAACTGACACCAAGACAGATGTACACACACAAAGGTTGACGCGTTTCACACTGTACTAGTGCTTCTTCAAAACCAAAACTGGTTCTGAGGAAGCACTAGCACAGTGTGAAACGCGTCAACATCTCTGCCTGTACATCTGCCTTGGTGTCAGTTGGGACTATTAATGTTTTCACCTTGGATCCTTGTTGGAGTGCAGCCATTCTTTCTTTTCAATTTGGATTCCTTACGGTGGGGAGCCAGGGCTAGCACCCAGCCTCTCGGATCCCTGATTGACCTCACCTGGAACAGCCATACCTCTCCTTGATTTGCTAGTATTAATAAACAGATAGGAAAGTATATTATATATATATATTTTTTTTACATTTCTTCAATTACTTCCTGGTTTCCATGCCTAGGCAAATGATGTCATACATCCCAGGAGCCTTTAGGAGGGAAGGAGGGGCTTTCCCAGCTAAGCACACCCTCCTGACCGAGTTAAGGGCAGAAGGAGTCCAGATTCCAGGCGTAAATTCACCTGCCCTTACTCAAGTTGGCAGCAGCCAGAAATGCTAGGAGCGGGTTTTTCAAAGTGATTTCTCAGCAAAATAAAGCATAGAGACATGCATGGATAAAGGGATTTTATTAAAACTTATCGTAAAATCCTTTCCTCCGAGTTCACTGACAGACGCAGCTCTCCATTACGTGTGGGTTTTATGCTGGTCTCACTAGGAGTTAACTAGGCAGGGAAAAGAAACAGCTGGCCCCTCCCATGGGGGCCGTCCTCTCTTCCCACATAAACCCCCTCACAGCATAGCTCTTCAGTTCATACACAAGCCGTACCAGAACAGAGCACAGAGGGGTGGGTGCTGCGTCTGCCAGTGAACTCGGAGAAAAGGATTTTACGGTAAGTTTTAATAAAATTCCTTTTTCTCCTATCGTTCACTGACAGACGCAGCTCTCCATTACGTGTGGGGATGTCTCCAAGCTGGGGTGGGCAAACGCTAACAACAGTACCCAACAGAACCTCTAAGGAGGCGCCAGACGCGCCTACACTGCCGCCTGCAAAACTTTGCGGCCAAAAGCAGCATCCGAAGATGCAAACACATCAACTTTATAAAACTTAGTGAAAGTGTGTACCAAGGCCCAAGTGGCCGCCTTGCACACCTGTGACACAGAGGCCTGGTGTCTGAAAGCCCAGGAAGTGCTAACAGCCCGGGTAGAATGAGCCGTGACCGGAAAAGGGGGGGCCTCGCCCCGAACAGAATACACATGGGTCACGGTTTTTCTAATCCAATGAGAAATTGTAGCCGACGAGGCCGCCAACCCTTTGCGCGGACCCTCTGGCAGCACAAGCAAAGCATCAGCTTTTCGAAAAAAAGCTGTAGCAGCCAAGTACCCTTGTAAGGCCCTCACTACGTCCAAAGCATGCAACTCGAACTCCTTTGGGTGCGATGGACGAGGGCACAATGAAGGAAGAACAATATCTTCATTAATGTGAAAGGAAGAGAACACCTTCTGAAGGAAGGAAGGAGAGGGTCGCAAGACCACCTTATCCTTATGCATGACTAAGTAGGGAGACTTGCTGCTAATTCAGACACCCGTCTGGCGGAAGTGATGGCAACTAAAAAGGCCACCTTCTGCGACAGCAATTGTAAGGAAATCTCCCTGATATTATCATATGGCGGTTTCTGAAGAACAGAAAGCACCAAAAGCAGATCCCACGGAGCCATCGGAGCCTTCACCTGAGGCGCCACGTGTCGCACACCTTGTACAAAGGTACGAATCAACGAGTGCGAAGCCAAAGGTCTCTGAAAGAGAATCGCCAGAGCCGATATCTGGCCCCTGAGAGTACTCAAAGCCAGTTCTTTGTTCAGGCCCTGCTGCAAAAAAGTCAGGACCCTGGACACAACATAAGAGCGAGGGTTATGACCCTCCGCCTCGCACCAAGCTATATAAGCCTTCCAGGTGCGGTGGTAAATCTTGCGAGAAATACACTTGCGAGCTTTTAACAAAGTAGGGATCACGGAGTCGGCGCCTCCCCTGTCTCTTAGCACCTGGGACTCAATAGCCAAGCCGTCAAAGCCAGCGAGGGTAAAGCAGGGTGCAAGATGGAACCCTGAGACAGAAGATCGTCTCGCAGTGGGAGCCGCCAAGGGGCATCTGCCACCATGTGCACCACGTCTGCGTATCAAGTGCATCGAGGCCAATCTGGAGCCACCAGGATTATTGGTATCCCCTCCGCCACTATCCTGCGTATCATTCGCGGAAGCAGTCTAGGCATTTAGACTGAAGAGCTATGCTATGAGGGGGTTTTATGTGGGAAGAGAGGACGGCCCCCATGGGAGGGGCCAGCTGTTTCTTTTCCCTGCCTAGTTAACTCCTAGTGAGACCAGCATAAACCCCACACATAATGGAGAGCTGCATCTGTCAGTGAACGATAGGAGAAAGGGGAGTTTGCTTTGAATATTAAAAATGAATTAAATAGTGTTTTTGGTTTGTGGTGCTCAGATGCAGTGTAGTTCCGCTTTAAGTACTTGTATCCTAAGTAATATGGTAATCCTGGTGTTTGTACAGTTCCTTGCTGTGTTCACAAATGTCTGACATACACTCACCGGCCACTTTATTAGATACACCTGTTCAATTGCTTGGTAACACAAATTGCTAATCAGCCAATCACATGGCAGCAACTCAATGCATTTAGGCATCTATACATAGTGAAGACCACTTGCTGAAGTTCAAACCGAGCATCAGAATGGGGAGGAAAGGGGATTGAAGTGACTTTGAACGTGGCATGGTTGTTGGTGCCAGATGGGCTGGTCTGAGTATTTCAAAAACTGCTGATGTGGGATTTTCACACACAGCCATCTCTCTGGTTTACAGAGAATGGTCCGAAAAAGAGAAAATATCCAGTGAGAGGAAGATGCATGGGGGAAAATGCATTGTTGATGTCAGAGGTCAGAGGAGAATGGGCAGACTGGTTTGAGATGATAGAAAGACAACAGTAACTCAAATAACCACGCTTTACAACCAAGGTATGCAGCATACCATCTCTGAATGCACAACGCATCAAACCTTGAAGCAGATGGGCTACAGCAGCATAAGAGCACACTGGGTGCCACTCCTGTCAGCTAAGAACAGGAAACTGAGGCTACAATTTGCACAGGCTCTCAAATATGGACAATAGAAGATTGGAAAAACATTGCCTGGTCTGATTAGTCTTGATTTCAGCTGTGACGTTCAGACAGTAGGGTCAGAATTTGGAGTGAACAACATGAAAGCATAGATCCATTCTTCTCTTTCTTTTTATTGTCTGTTTTGTTTTGCCTTTGGCCAGATTCCTGCCCAAGTGAAATACAGGTTACCTAAATATAGTTGTTTTTGTTGAACAGGTGATAATATATATTTATATTCAAAATGTTAGAGAGGATTGTCCTTCTCAAGCTTCACTAATGTTGTAATATATGGGATCAAGGCAATCCAGACTATGGGTCTTTTGAATGTAGCCTAGCAAATTATTTAATAAAAATGAATATTTAAAAAAAAAATGAAAACATGGATCAATGGTTCAGGCTGGTGGTAGTGGTGTAATTTATTTATTTCAGGTACTTATATAGCACTGTCAATTTACACAGCGCTTTACATATACATTGTACATTCACATCAGTCCCTACACTCAAGGAGCTTACAATCTAAGGTCCCTAACTCACATTCATACATATACTAGGGCCAATTTAGACAGAATCTAATTAACCTACCAGCATGTCTTTGGAGTGTGGGAGGAAACCTGAATACCCGGAGGAAACCCACACAGACACAGGGAGAACATGCAAACTCTAGGCAGGTAGTGTCGTGGTTGGGATTCGAACCAGTGACCCTTTTGCTGCCAGGCAAAAGTGCTATCCACTACACCACTGTGCCGCCCTAATGGTGTGGGGGATATTTTCTTGGCACACTTTGGGCTCCTTAGTACCAATTGAACATTAAACGCCACAACCTACCTAAGTATTGTTGCTGACCATGTCCATCCCTTTGTGACTACAGTGTACCCATCTTCTGATGGATATTTCCAGCAGGAGGACAATGAGATCACTGTACTCCAGTGGCCTCCACAGTCACCAGATCTCATCCAATAGAGCACCTTTGGGATGTGGTGGAATGGGACATTCGCATCATGGATGTGCAGCCGACAAATCTGCAGGAACTGCATCATGTCACTATGGATCAAAATCTCTGAGAAATGTTTCCAACACCTTGTTCAATCTATACCATGAAGAATTAAGGCAATCTGGAGGCAAAAGGGGGTCCAACCTGATACTAGCAAGGTGTACCTAATAAAGTGGCCGGTGAGTGTAGATCTCACCTCGTAAATTGTTACAAAGTTACAATGTACAATCTGACCACTGGGGAAGAGAATGCAGAAGAAATTCTTCCTTCTGCCTACAGCAAACTGATGACATTATCATCATCTAGGCTTTAGGAAGACTCTTCAATAATAATAAAGAAAAATGATAATAAAAAATAATTTGTCAGACCTGCCAAATTCTAGAAATATCTACTTTAAGATGTTCAACCAGAAGATCTCATCTCTGCAGTTCATAACATGCTGCTATGGCAGATGAGGGGAGTGAACGCATAGGACCCCAAATACGGGTAATGCTCAGTACACTGTTCAGCGCAGTCTACAATAGACTTTGCAGTCAGTAGGGGTGGATGCTGTTCCACTAAAACGCCAGGTGGGGCGCACAGCAGCTGAATGGCCATATGTTCAAGGGGTCCTAAAGTCTCAGAATACTGTGATATGCTAATTTTATGTTCCTCTGAGCCAGAAAGGAGCTCACAGTAAACCGGATTTTGAATTTCCGTCATGAACGTTCACATGGTTCAGAAAATAGTGTTCCCACCCTACCTGATCCCAGGAAAACAGATTCCAAAATCTGAGGCTGTAATCATTCGTCAGATTTTGAAAGTGTGTGGAATGCATTCATGGAGATCTGAGTGGGAATATAGGCAACTAGTTTTCTATAAAAAGTGTTGGCATTAGCGCTGTTACATGGGGACGGGCACCGTTCTAAGCTCATCAAGGCTCATTCATATGGGTCAGGGATATGCAATTAGCGGACCTCCAGATGCTGCAAAACTACAAGTCCCATCATGCCTCTGCCTCTGGTGTCATGCTTGTGGCTGTCAGAGTCTTGCTATGCCTCATGGGATTTGTAGTTTTGCAACATCTGGAGGTCCGCTAATTGCATATCCCTGATTATGGGTGATGGAGAAAACCTCACCCCATGCACACACTGTATGCAAACAGCCATGGTAATCTTACTGGAAGACATCACATTCATTTTTCGTCCCCCCAGGCTGGACCACTGCCATGTCATGATATATCTTTGGCTCTCTATGCACCGGTTCACTCTGGCTATCCCTCCCAGGATTACCTCTTGAGATGCAGGATTCAACCTTCTAGGCCTCAGTGCTACCTGTCTCCCTCTCTCGCGTGGGCCTCTTCAACACCTTATTTCTAGCATAATGACATAATACTCCAAATGGGGAAAACGAACAGAATTTTTCAGACTTGGTTTTTATTTAACATGGAATGCTGATCTACCACATCATCTGCTTGCCTATAAAACATACCTCTTACACCCCTGATAATCATTCTGAAACGCGTTGGGTGGAGGAAATCCTTTGCTATCCTATCTGTACCATATTTGGTTGTTATACACTGTTTAGTGTTTCTTTTATTGAGTGATGTAACAATAAAAACGTGTTTTTACTAATTGATGTCTGACATACTATGTGACGTATGTGCCTTTAAAGTTCCATCAATAGGGCTTTTTTCCATGTTCTACTGTTCACATGTAGATTCTCATACCAGTGGTTAATTACTTGTGATTAGGGCCCCTGACTGGCCCTGGATGTAGCCTAGGGCTGGTGGTTCTAGCTACATGCAAACTGTACACAGCTAATCATCCAGAATGTATGCCACCAAGGAGTGCTGCTATGTCCACAGTTTACCAAGGTCTCCAAGAATGGGCCCAAAGCTTTAATCAGCGCTCATATCGTTATAGCAGAAAGCAGTGTTTCGGAACTATGCAGGACCCCTTCATCAGGCATGTGTGGCTCCGAAACCTTGCTTTCTCCTGTGATCACTGATTAAAGCTTTGGACCCATTCTTGGAGATCTTGGTGTGCTAGTGACATTACTCTCTCTGACTACGGTGGTCTCTTTAGTACCCACTTATAAATACAGTCATCCCTACAGGAATGCATGCAGTGGGAATATTGCATTGGAATGCCCACAGTTTAGTCGCATCTGAAGCAGCAGCCTAATCGCCTGCATGAATAAGGCTTTATACAAAGATTCCACTTTTCACTCCTCTGGGCGAATGAATCGGAGGTGTATTGGAAGTCAGAGGAAGCTGACTCAAGGCACTCCATGGAAGCCCCATGTTGTTTATCAGAGCAGGCGTGGGAATGGCGGTACGGCCCGCACAAATCAGGTGCTCCGCAGGCTCGTGACTGCAGGCAAAGAGGAGCTTTTAAACATTTTACACCTCCACAAGAGGTCTCATGATCCGCCTAGAGTCACACAATGCACACCAGCAAATTTTGTTTGTGCAACAATATCATCATCACTTCCCAGAGGATATTGTGGGCACAAGGCCTCCTGCTGAGGTCACATACATTCATAGCTGTCAGGCTCCAGTCATGTGAGGATGATCGGGCAACACATAAAATCTGATTCCTATATAAAATAAACAGCCTTATTTAGCAGGCTTTACATGCTTCTGGCAGCCTCTCCTTACATGATCTTCTGTACATCTGCCTTTACATTGGGCAGTGCATGGAACCAGGCAACACAGCAGCTTGCATTTTAGCAGGATAAAATTCATGGCAAACAGGGATTTAGTAGCAGAGCAAGAGATGAACATCAAATTGTCCTCAGACTTGTTACCTTCTGAAAATGCTAGCTGCCTCGCGGTCAAGGGACCCAGAAAGTGAGGACAGAAACATGCCTAATCTGTATACTTATGTACAGGAATGGAAAGTAAGTGCCAGCATGAAAGCCAGGCTAATAGCATTTTTAGAAAGAGGTCAGCAAAGTCACCAGTAAGGTTTTGCTAGTAAAGAATTCTATGAAGCAAACTTGCATTGAAGTCATAGCTGGTAGCTCAGTACCTGGATAAAGTAAGTGTCATGTAGGCAGTTTTAACTTGGCTTTAGAATACCCTGGAAGCCCCCAAATAATTGGCACTTAGACTTTGCTTCTGCACCTTCCTGTGCCTCGCTATTGGCCCATCACTGTGAAAGCTTAAAAAACATCAGAGAGGGGCAGAAGATGGTGCAGTGGAGGGGTATACAGAGGTTGGTATTTGCATATTAGAGCACATCAGGTTTTTGAGGCTTATAGGGTCCTTTGGGGGCAAAGCTATAACTGCGTGCAGGCAACTGGGGCCCTTCTATCTAAGGGTCAGTCTGTTAGCAATAAATAAAATACCAACACCCTTTGAATTCAAATTTTTACAAAACACAAAATTCAAAAGGAATTAGGACGTTTTGTATTTGCAAAATCCCAATTAAAAAAAACAGTGTGAGTGTATATATACATATATATACACTAAATTGCCAAAAGTATTAGGGTGCCTGCCTTTACGCGTGCTGAACTTTAATGGCATCCCAGTCTTAGTCCGTAGGATTCAATATTGAGTTGGCCCACTCGTTGCAGCTATGACAGCTTCAACTCTTCTGGGAAGGCTGTCCACAAGGTTTAGGAGTGTCTATGGGAATGTTTGACCATTCTTCCAGAAGTGCATTTGTGAGGTCAGGGACTGATGTTGGACAAGAAGGCCTGGCTCGCAGTTTCCGCTCTAATTCATCCCAAAGGTGTTCTATCGGGTTGAGATCAAGTTCCTCCACCTCAAACTCACTCATCCATGTCTTTATGGACCTTGCTTTGTGCACTGGTGAGCAGTCATGTTGGAACAGGAAGGGCCATCCCCAAACTGTTTCCACAAAGTTGGGAGCATGAAATTGTCCAAAATGTCTTGGTATTCTGATGCCTTAAGAGTTCCCTTCACTGGAACTAAGGGGCCCCTCCACCAAATGGTTTGGACCATTGCACAATGCATTATATATATATATATATATATATATATACAGTATCTCACAAAAGTACAAGAGTACACCCCTCGCATTTTTGTAAATATTTTATTCTATCTTTTCATGTGACAAAACTGAAGAAATTACACTTTGCTACAAAGTAAAGTAGTGAGTGTACAGCTTGTATAACAGTGTAAATTTGCTGTCCCTTCAAAATAACTCAACACACAGCCATTAATGTCTAAACCATTGGCAATAAAAGTGAGTACACCCCTGAGTGAAAATGTCCAAATTGGGCCCAAAGTGTCAATATTTTGTGTGGTCACCATTATTTTCCAGCACTGCCTTAACCCTCTTGGGCATAGAGTTCACCAGAGCTTCACAGGTTGCCACTGGAGTCCTCTTCCACTCCTCCATGACGACATCACGGAGCTGGTGGATGTTATAGACCTTGCACTCCTCCACCTTCCATTTGAGGATGCCCCACAGATGCTCAATAGGGGTTAGGTCTGGAGACATGCTTGGCCAGTCCATCACCTTTACCCTCAGCTTCTTT
>BLSH010461469.1:998014-1016635 GCA_018402905.1 Glandirana rugosa
TCCAAATTGTCCTGTCCAAGTTGAGTCTTGTCCGGAGCGGTACCAGTTAATTTTTTCAACTCACGTGCACGAGTCGTAGTATAGGTCTCCAACAGAAACCCATTATCTGCAGACTCACGACGGTCGTAACGACGTCTCCAACTTCACCACCCCCCAGTCGGACAGTCACGAGTCTGGTATGCGGCGTGTGACGTAGTTTAACCAGACGTACCGACAACAGGGTCTTCCTTCGGAGAAGATTTCTACTACGTCTTCTTTCGGGTGTTTGTAAAAGGACTTCTGTTCGTCTGATTCCTGTACCTAATGACCTTGGTACAGGACACCAGACTACTCTGGTTCTATTTGAATGCAGACCAATTTGATGCAGTGTGCGGCGTATGGTCTGAGCACTGACAGGCTGACCCCCCACCACTTCAACCTCTGCAGCAATGCTGGCAGCACTCAGACGTCTATTACCCAAAGACAACCTCTGGATATGATGCTGAGCACGTGCACTCAACTTTTTTAATTGACCATGGCGAGGCCTGTTCTGAGTTGAACCTGTCCTGTTAAACCTCTGTGTGGTCATGGCCCCCATGCTGCAGCTCAGTTTTAGGGTCTTGGCAATCTTCTTATAGCCCAGGCCAACTTCATGTAGAGCAACAATTCTATTTTTTCAGATCCTCTGAGAGTTCTTTGTCATAAGGTGCAATGCTGAATTCCAGTGATCTGTATGAGAGAGTGACAGCAATAACACCAGATTTATCACAGCTGCTCCCCATTCACACCTGAGACCTTGTAACACTAATGAGTCACACGACCCTCTGGGATGGAAAATGGCTGATTGGGCCCAATTTGGACATTTTCACTCAGGGGTGTACTCACTTTTGTTGCCAATGGTTTAGACATTAATGGCTGTGTGTTGAGTTACTTTGAGGGGGCAGCAAATTTACACTGTTATACAAGCTGTACACTCACTACTTTACATTGTAGCAAAGTGTAATTTCTTCAGTGTTGTCACATGAAAAGATAGAATAAAATATTTACAAAATTGTGAGGGGGTAGTCACTTTTGTGAGATACTGTATATATACATACACTATATAGCCAAAAATATTGGTACACCTGCCTTTACACACACATGAATTTTAATGGCATCCCAGTCTTAGTCCGTAGGGTTCAATATTGAGTTGGCCCACTCTTTGCAGCTATAACAGCTTCAACTCCTGGAAGGCTGTCCACAAGGTTTAGGAGTGTGTCTATGGGAATGATTGACCATTCTTCCAGAAGCACATTCATGAAGTCAGGCACTGATGTGGATGAGAAGGCCTGGCTCGCAGTCTCCACTCTAATTCATCCCAAAGATGTTCTATCGGGTTGAGGTCAAGTTGTATTGTGTTGGTATGCTGATGCCTTAAGTGTTCCCTTCATTGGAACTAAGGGGCCAAGCCCAACCTCTGAAAAACAACCCCACACCATACCCCCACCAGAGGATTTGGACCAGTGCACAAAGCAATATATATATATATGTATATATATATATATATATGCTGTCTATTGCCATGGGCCACACAGACATTTTCCCTCCTTCTTCTAAATATGCTTCACTGAATAAGAGCACCCCAGGCAAATATATGATCACATAGGTTCATTTGTATAGGAATTTTTGCTTTAAGAAAGTGTAAATTCTGTAAATCTGTGTATACGGAGTTGTCACGTACCATCTGAAAGTTGAAATCAGGAGAGATTGGCTGCCCTGTAAGCTGGTGGGTCAGGTTCTTTGATGAACTTACAGGTGGCAAAAAATCTTATCCTGGGTCTTCACCAGTGCAACAATGTTTACTGGTAGCAGGCAGGAGGTGAGGCAATGGTGCAAAAGTCTGCCAAGCTGCAATTTTGTGAAAATGTTGGTCACTCCCTCTCTTTATAGATATAACACAGTGGAGGTTAGGAAGACTCCACGCCTATATATAAATTACTGTAGAAACATTGTGCCATATAAAACAATTCTTATATATATGGTTAAATCATGTCATTTGCTATTTGACCGGAGTTCCCCTTTAATGTAAAGTGTCCAGCGTCTCCTGATCTCTTCCTCACATGAAGCCTGAAGACTGTGAAAAAACAGAGTCACCTGATAGACCGCTGATTAGCCAGGAACTGCATCTAGCATGTCATGTACATATTTAACTCTTCGTGACCTGCTTAGGCGCCATTGTAAATGCCAAGTCCAGTTTTGTTTTCTTTTTCATTCTTTTGGGTTTCAGAGCAAATCGAAGGTTAACAGAGATGAAAAAAGATATTGCTAAAAAAATCACTTCCATCTCAAGATCTAAAAAAAACTACAATTTTCAGCATTTCTTTAATATTGTATCAAGAAAATAAAATAGTTGTATCCACTTACAGTTTAACATCTCCATTGAAATAACCCGTACTTTGCCAGGATTATGTAGTGTCCGGTTCTTTTCAGGAATTTCTACTTATGGACCCCTCGAGCCCCCACTGGCCCATTAACCTGCTGCAGCTCCTCAAAAAGCACCTAGAAAAGGAATGCAACACTCGTGGGAACTTCATCATTTCATATTGCCCGCATTTTCTTTATGATCATTTTTGGATAAAGCAGGAAAGGGTTTAAACTCTTCTCAGCTGTATATTGCTTGAAAAAGTGGAAAATGAATGCTGAAATCCTCAAGTTGTTTTCTGCCTTTATTTATTATGATTGCCATCTAAAAGTATGGCGGTAGTGTAGATATAGAGAGTTTGAGTGTTTGAAATTTGGATATTGCTTCTGCAAGGATTTCCATGGCCATCTGTGATATTCAAGTTCAGATACAGGTTATTCCCAAAGACAGATTGCTTACAAAGCCAACACATTCCAGGGGTTGTAGATCCACTCCCTTCATCAGGGCTCAAAGAAATTACATAATGAAACAATACAGTATATACAGGCGGAGCACACCTACAATACTGTATTTTTTTTTTTTACTACTGAGTCCATATACATTATTTCATTGTGTCATTTCTTTAAACCCTGATGAAGGGCTACAGACCCCGAAACACGTTGGCTCTGTAAATAGTCTGTTTTTGGAATAAACATGCACCTGGACTTTAGTTGTTAGAGTTGTGTCTGAAGCAGGAGGCAAGGGGAAATTTACCAATGGGGACATATGCTGCGATGACAACTAAGAAGGGAATTCTATTCACTTTGTAGAGATTTCAGTTTTGGACAAGTTGAGTTTGAGGAAGAGGTGTGACATCCAGGCAGATATGTCTCTTAATAAGTTAGTGATGTAATTTTATTATCCGATAAGTGTGTAAATCGATCAAAATTATCAAATCTGCAAAAAATAAAAAAGCCATAACTTCCTTTCTGATCATTTGAATTGATTGACTGAATTAACATCAGCAAGGGCAGAACAATTATTGATCACTGCATAGATCTGCAGCATTATATTCAACAGCCCAATTGTATTTTGATCAAAGCAGATCATGGGGTTACATGTTGGAAGCTGAGACATGATGAATAATTTACAATTGTATGTTTAGATCGTATCTCAGCTATCGATCAAAATCCACTTCCATGTGTGTGGCATATTGATCGACATGGGTTATTGACTGTAGATTGATTATTCCTATTGGAGGAGTGATCGGGAAAGAAATCAATCCTTTATCATATCTCAACTATTGATCAAAATCCACTTCCATGTGTGTGGCATATTTATCGACATGGGTTGTTGACTGTAGATTGATTATTCCTATTGGAGGAGTGATCGGGAAAGAAATCAATCCTTTATCATATCTTAACTATCGATCAAAAGCCACTTGCATGTGTGTGGCATATTGATCGACATTGGCTGTTGGCTGTAGAGTGATTACTCCTATTGAAGGAGTGATCAGAAAGGAAATCAATCCTTTATCATGTCTCAACTATCGATCAAAATCCACTTTCATGTGTGTGACATATTGATCCACATTGGTTGTTGACTGTAGAGTGATTACTATTATTGGAGGAATGATCGGAAAATAAATCAATCCTTTGTCATATCTCAACTGTCGATCAAAATCGACTTGCCAGTGTGTGGCTTATCGATCCACTGGGCTGTCAACTGTAGAGGGATTATTCCTATTGGATGAGATTGATCGTAAAATAAATTGATTATTTATCAAAATGTATATGGCCACCATTAGGTCTCCCAATATTAGGTAATAAAAGAAGCTATTTAACTTATTATTATACAGGATTTATATGGCGCCAGCAGTTTGCACAGCAATTTACAACATGAGCGCAGACAGTACAGTGACAATACAATTCAATACACAAGGAATCACTTATCCAATCAATTAGTACCCAGACAGACCCTTATGCCATATTTCTGCTGGTAGATCTAAAGGATATTGTGCATGCAGCAGGGTGATAAAATTCAGGAAAATCGCTGATTCTTTCTTTTTTTTAAATTCTCCTAAATATTTAAATGCAGTTTCTGCGATCCGTCGAGAATCAATCAATTTCGGAGTCCGTGGCTTAATTTGTATGAGTATCTGCTGATTTTAAAAAAATCCACGCGGAATATCTTGGAGAATTGGAAAAAAAAACCTCACTTTTCAATCCAGTTCCCTTTAGGTATTCATAAACTGATAATTGCCAATTTCAATAAAAATATCATTTATCTGCTAGTAGCAAAATATTCCCCGTGATGGAGTATACGTTAACATACACAAATGGCATCAGCAGGGTTAATTAAAAAAAAAAAGTCTCCACTCCCAAGCAGCATGTGAGGGTTATTACAACCCGGTGTGACGTGTACAAGCCACAGACAGATAAAGATGACTTGTATTCCCCCAGGAAAATACACCTGTGCTTCCAGCTGCATCCAGTAGGGGGCCCCACCGAGGCACTCCTATGACTTTTTTTGCAGCCATCTTCTGTCTGCAAAGCAGAAGCAGCAGTGTCAGAGAAAGAGCGAGGGAGCAGGGGAGAGAGAGCTCCGCTGTCTCTCACAACTGCACAAGTCTGAATGTACCCCTGCTTTAAAGAGAACCCCCCTATAAGACTGGCAGCCTGAGGATTACGGATCTTCAGCCATGGAGGAAGGCATCCACAGCCTGCAGGAAAGGCAGTTGCCCAGGGAATTCTTAGGGTAAGGCTCCAGGACTTGCAGCTCTGCTGAGAAGTGACTTGCAAACACACAGCCTGATATAACCTGTCACTTCATTGCAGAATGGATTACCCTCCCCTGTACCTGTGCAAGCCCAAAAGAGGAATCAAGCGAGACGACACCAAGGTAAGACCCTTAAATTTGGGAAAGGAGGGGGGGTGCAAATTTTAAATCCAGACAGGGACCCGGCTAAACTTGTTAGGAATTTTAACGACTCCCATGTTACATAGTTGCTAACACATTATGATAAACTTATCACTGACACACCTACATAGTTGTCAGGTTTTTTAAATCATTTCCAGGGACACTTTTTTGCTGGGGTGGCTTTTTTTTGGAAGGCGGAGGGTCTCATCTGTTACCCCAGAGCGGGACTCTAAATTCAACTTGCTGGGAATCATCCTAGCACCCAGGTAAAATAACACAGTTGTCAATATTTTGACAGTCATTTCCAGGGGCACTTTTTGCTGGGGTGGCTTCTTTTTTTTTTTTTTGGGAAGGCGGAGGGTCTCATCTGTCACCCCAGACCGGGACTCTGGGAATCATCCTAGCACCTAGATAAAATAACACAGTTGTCAATATTTTGACAGTCATTTCCAGGGACAATTTTTGTAAGCTTGCTATTTCGGGAGGCTGAGGGTCTCATCTGTCACCCCAGGCAGGGGCTCTGGAATAAACTTGTTGGGAATCTTAATGCCACCAAGGTAAAAAAAAAATGACAAGTGTCAATATTTTTGGAAGTCACTTTCAGGGACTGGATAAGCCTGTTAGGTACGAAACTGTGTGGGAGGATCATATACCCCCACCTTGATTCAAATCGGCTATAGATGGTATTAGATTTCAAAATTCGACTTCATTTTAACACAAAGAAAGGCAAGGTACAGAATGAATCAATATTGAGGGTTTTCTTGGGCAGATTTGAAACTGAGCAACACTTCCAGGGACTGAAATGTTCCTGGAAGCTGTCATTGAAAATTAGTGGCAAAAAGCGATATTTTGAGAAAAATCTAACATTTGGAAAAGGGGACATTTCTTGTTCAGATTTGAAACCAGAGATAATTTTGGAAGCTGTCAATGGAAATGAAGTACTTTTTTTTGGAGGGGGGGGAGTTGTCTTGGCTTTAAGGGTCCCTCGTTTGACTTTATAAATTTATTCCAGAGACCTGTGTGCAAGTTTTGCACCTCGCTGTGTGCCTTGTGCAAGTTTTGCAGCTCATCCGGGTGCATAAAAGAAGTGGATTAGATCCGGTCTAGTATATGTATGAATGTGAGTTAGGGACCTTAGATTGTAAGCTCCTTGAGGGCAGGGACTGATGTGAATGTAGAATATATATATGTAAAGCGCTGCGTACATTGACAGCGCTATATAAGTACCTGAAATAAATAACTAAAATAAAATAAATAATAATAAAAAAAAGAGTTTAGGATAAGCATATCATCAATCCTAAATGCTTTATTACAGGTGTGCAATGTGTAGGACGTAGAGTCTGGAATAAACTTGCTGTGAATATGTTCATTAAAATAACTCCCCTGCCCCCCTCTCCCTTTTTCTTCTACTCGTTCCGTTTCAGGAGACATACAAGCTTCCTCACCGTCTCATAGAGAAAAAACGAAGAGACAGGATAAATGAATGTATAGCCCAGCTGAAAGATTTGCTGCCAGAACATCTCAAGCTCACAGTAAGAGCTCTCCTTTTCATTTATAATTAATAGGCCCTAATATTTGACTACCATCCATTGATCTTTTTTTGGCGTGTCACTTAAGGATAAGAAACGATCGCTATTGCTTTTTTTTTTTTCTTGTGCCACGTTGGGTAAAGTGAAAGGTTGCTGGCTGCCCTAGATGGATGCATTAAAAAAATAAAAAGTATGTTCTTTCTTAAGTCGTGTAAGTTAGTGCTAATACCAGGTCGATTTTTCTCTCCTCTCTGCTCGCAGACGTTGGGGCACCTGGAAAAAGCAGTCGTGCTGGAGTTAACTTTGAAACACTTGAAGGGTTTGACGTCCCTGACGGAGCAGCAGCACCAGAAAATTATCTCCTTACAGAACGGTGAGTGACCACGTGATGATTTTTCTCCTTCTTATTGATTTGACCACAGCCAACATCTCTAAAAGATTGATGCAGTTTTTTTTTATGGCTTTTTAAAAACTTCTGTTAACTTTTTTGTTTGCTAAATCCTGCTTGGGTTTCATATCTGTATTTTGCATTCTGCAATCCGACACTGTCACGCCAGCTAACACGTGAAACGACAGTTAACGCCACCTACCTGATTAATATGGTAATGTGGGGGAGGATGGTGAGATAATCAACTTTGTAAATAGCGTCCAGTAGCTGTTTTCTGTTGTGCCAGTGCAGGATTCCAAACTACCCAAACGTTCATACGTTGCTTGTCATTGATGGAGGGGAGGGGGGCATTTATCCACTAAATGGGGTAACAAACAATAGGCAGAATTTAAACATTTCAAAACAGGCTAGGTGGGATCCTGTATAAAGGAGCAAGGTTATTAAACATAATTAGTGACAGTATGGATTGTTTTTTTTTTTTGCACTGCTTCCAAGATTGACATTTGCCAGAAATTTTCAAAAAACTTTGTAGGAGTTTTTATTCTCTAGTCATTAAACAATTACAGATTCCCCCTTTAAGGCCTAAAAAGGCAACAAAGAGGGCAACAAACCACAGGTAGTAAATGTGAGTCGCTGAATGTCGTTTGTTTTGGAGAAACAGAATACATTTGACCAGTTATTGGTTGCCTATGCCGTGTTTGTTTACTAAAGTGTTCTTTTCTCAAGAAGAAAATAAAAAAAAAATTCTATGTGGTGGGAAAGATGGGAATTAGTTTTAATTGGATCTTGAAGAAATTTTGGCGTTGAGATTTACTACTGTATGAGCAGGTGACGAGCAGATGGCTTGTGTTGACTGTTCTCCTTCTCTGTTTACTGTGAAACAGGCGAGCGTTCCATGAAATCTCCCCTCCAATCGGATCTGGATGCCTTTCATTCCGGTTTTCAGACTTGTGCCAAAGAAGTCCTGCAGTACCTGTCGCGCTTTGAAAGCTGGACTAGCCGGGATCAGAGGTGTACCCAGCTTCTCAACCACCTTCACACCGTGTCCAGTCAAATCTTACCCAGCTCCCAGCTCCTCCTACAGCAGGTGCCCGCCAGCAAGGCTTCTTCTCAGTCCCCGAGCCGAGGGCTGCCTAAAGTGGAGAACCAAACAAACTGTGTGCCTGTTATCCAGAGGACGCATAACTTGGAGCTTAGTGAGAACGACACAGACACTGACAGCGGTTATGGAGGTGAAGGGGAAAAGTTGGAGTCGAAATTAGAGGGACAGAGCAATGTAGGAGCCAAGAGCCAAGGGGCCAATGGCGTGACCGTGAAACAGGAGCCACTGGATGAGCCTACACCCAAAAGGTTTAAGCCAGACTGCTCTGGGGCCGGCAGCACGGCTGCTGGGACTGAACCAGCTGTACGGCCCGATACCAACCTGCTTAATTCTCTCATGGGATTTGGAAGTAACCCTTTCGGTCAACAGGCCCCTTTCTGTTTACCATTTTACTTCATCTCACCCTCAGCAGCTGCTGCCGCGGCAGCCTACATGCCTTTCTTAGACAAGGGCAGCTTAGAGAAGTACCTCTACCCTGCAGCCACTGCTGCTGCAGCCCCTATCCCTTTTATCTACCCGGGTTTACCCGCCCAGGCGGCTGGTACTTTCCCATGTCTGTCCTCCGTCCTGTCCCCTGAGAAGTTGGCAAGCTGCTCCACTGCCCTTTTCCCTGACCTCCCCTCATCACCCTTCCAGGCTGGTCCTGCCATGACCGACCTACAAGATCCTTTACAAGACCTCCGGCCGTCCCCCAAGGAAAATTAAAACAACGCTGCAAAAAAAAAAATCATGACCTATATCTATATATTAAGAGCCTCTCATTTTGTAGCAAGTCTCGTTTTTAACTGGATCAACATTAGCCTTGTACATTGATGGGTTATGGACACATTTATTTAGCTTACAAAAGTTGCTGGATATGACAACCGTGAAAAATGGACCTTCACCATGAATGGCTCAGCAAAAAATTAACTTGCTATTGATAGTGGCATCTTTTACAACACACCAGGGTGCATGTTTGAAAACTGGAGCCAAAATCGAGCTGTTGCCCAGAGCGACTGGATCCAGGGTCTCCTGGGAAAGGTAAAACCCCAATGCTTGCTATGGACAACAGCTCCACTTTTTCTCCAGCTGATTTGTCAGGAATTAGACCCATGCAACAAAAACAGGGATGATTTTGTGCTACTAAGCACTTAAAAATCTCACGTGTAACTGAGCTCTAATGTGTAAAAAGGTGCATATAATTTACTTTATATTTTTATACGAAAACATTTTTACAGATTTGCCCTGCCAAGTGAAAGCTATGAAAAAACACTATCCCCTTTGAAAGTTTAACTTTAACCAAAAAATTGGGCTCTGGGAAGTGCACATCTGTTCTTTGTGACACAATATTCTCTAAGCACATCATAGGCTGGCTACAAACTTACCCCATTGCAGTGCTCCAAAGGTTGTACTTTTATGTTGCCTGTGTGTTTTTACACATGCAAAAATAAGTGCGCCTAAACTTTTTAAACAATTTGAAACTTTAACAGACTGAGTTATAAAACTGGGAAAAGAATCAAAGTGCATTTACCTATATCAACCCTATGGACAATAGTATGTAAGTTTAGAGCTTTAGAACAAGCAAAAGAGTTTTGACTAGTTGCTATGGGTACACACTGTGCTTTTCCATGCTAAATATGGAACAATTCAATTTTTTTAAATTTGTAACAATCTAAGAGGGCCTGATGCCTGATGGGTAGCCCTCTAAAAATGTAAATGTTTTCTGCATATATTTTAAAGAAATAAAGTATCTACAATACTCTAAATATCCTCATGCACATTTTAGTCTGATCGATTGATCACACCTATTAAAATTCCACCTATAAATTTTTTTTTTTACAGTGTGGTTTTAGCCTATTTTGTACTGCACTCAATTTAAAATATAGATATGTAAAAATGAAACAATTTTTCTAAAATAAAACAACATAATTGTGATCATAATTTAGGTTAAAATCAACAGAAAAGCAAAAATGCATTAATATAGAAAATTATTAATATAATTATATATATATTAATATATATATATTCTAAATGTTATTATTAACACATTAATGTATGAAAGGCCAGCATCAATGTGTTACATGCATTTACAAGACAAAACACCACTGCCAGGAGGAAAGGCATATAGGGGAGATAGTAAAAAACCTTTAGTGTGCATGAGGCCTAAAAAAAAAAATTCCCAACGCTGAGGTTTCAACTGACTGGCAATGTGCTTAAAGGGGACCTCTGCTTTCAGATTTATTGACATCCCCAGTACAAATCCTAATGATTGTTATTCTTTAATGAAACATTGGATTGGGTATTATCTCCCCTGCTGATCATTTGCCATAACAAAACCTTAGGAAATGGCCTAAAGTAGATTAGTTGGAGTCACCCTTTAAGCCCCTGAAACACTGTCCTGCTGAATTCTTTAAAGTAGAATTTCACAAAGCAGTATTAGTTTCTAAAATTTCAATATCTCCTTAATACCATAGTCATAAAATCCTGACTAGGTCCCAAAAGATTACATCTTTTAATAACTTAAGTTAGCCAAATAAAGGGATCCCTTAAACCTCAAAGTATATGTATTTGATACATTGTAATTCATATGAGATAATTCCAAGTGGTACTTAAGATATGAAAACCACAGCACCCCTTTAAATTTTCATGGAGCTCTAAAGAGTTGTAGATCTTGTGTTTAACACATTTCACCAAAAATTAAGTGATTTTAGATCATTTCAGTGACCGGCTGCCTATTTTACAGATCTGGTAGCTCAGATGTGCAATGTGTATGCCACATTTCACAACACCCACCTGGGCTTCTTTGCTGTCTGTTAGGCTTCACTGAGCTGCAGTCAGTCATCTTGTCATGTAGAGACCCTGAATTTGTCATGGCGTCATATAGTCGCTAACTTGCGCATTATCTGGAGCCAGCAAACCGAAAAGAATGTATTACATAACTACGTTTAGAGATTTTAACAGTCCTTTTGTTGCAGTCCATATGCAATTACTGAAAGCGGAGCCTGTTAAAGTGGCATGCCAGCTTCGTGTCATTAAGCAGGATTTTCCTTCATCGTTTACAATAGGCCATCCAAGCCGCCTGCTCCTAATAGCTAATTATTTCAGGTGCTGTTGCCATAAGCAGTTATATAACCAAGTTATAATTACGCCTTGTTTGGCCGAGAGAATATTGTGTTCCAAGCCTTCCATTCACCCGAAATTAGTTCAGCTGACAGTATTATATAACACTCCTCTTACGTAGGTGTTTAATTGGGCTAAACAAACCTCGCCTCATGACCAAATCAAGTTAGTGTGCACACTGTCTGCACAGTCTCGGTTGCACATCCACAGTCAATATTATTCTGCAACCCCCATGTGTCCATATCTACGCAGTTTTAATGTTGGTCCTGTGTTTATGGCTATTTAAAAGAAACTTTATTTTATTTTTTTTTGCTGTATAAAAAGCCTAAATTGTGTTATAAAAAAAACTAGAAAAAAAAGTCTCCTCTCCATGTCAGAGCTGTCAAAATGTTTTTTTTTCAGCAGGGGACAAAAAAAAACTTTAAAAAAATCTTTTCAGTATTTTTTTAAATATTTTGGGCTTCAGAGCAGTTTTAAAAAAAACAAGGAAAAAGATGTAGACTCCAAAACTTTAGTTCTTAGCACTTTAATTTTACCAGTTTCTGTTGAATTTTTATGTTCCACTTTGTAGAATTGCACTCGGACCTGAGGTTCTTTATCTTTCTCTACTCGAATACTTGAAAGCAAAATTGAATTTGATAATATCGGTGTATTTGTGGACAAAATGGTAGCACTTTAAGGCTTGACTGGTGGCGAGTGAAGTTTTTTTTTTTTTTTTTAAGTGTCTCTTTAACACAACTTTAAAGTGCACCTGTCACAGAATGCTGTTGTTTCATGGGCTTGGGCAGTATTTAGAAAGATGCAGCCTATCTGGTCATGAGGAACCAGTGCCATGAAGACATCTCTTCATGCTTGAATCCCAACCATAAATCATTGAGAGCAGATAGACTGCTTATTGGTTGCTTAAATAACTCCTCCCACACAACAAGCTCCTCTGACAGGTACATTTAGGTAACTGGTAGTAAAAGTGCATTTTATTCCAATAATAATTGTACTGTTTTATATTTGCTCAAAAACAGTTTGTGCACTGAAGAAAATTAATTTATTTGTATTTTTTGTAGTTATTAGTAAGTCAATAAACTGGAAGATGGCAGTTGATTGATCTTAGACAAGCTTTCTCTAGCTGCTGTGGAAGTACAAGTATCAGCATGTTGAAGGGGTTATTTTGGGACTTGTGGTTCCTAGGCGAAGCTTGTAGGTCTGTAAAGCTCTTTAGCTCTGGGTGTTATGGCAAGACCCTTATGGTAAGGAGCTTGGACTCAGATTGTACGAAAGTCAATGGTGAAAAAAGAGTTTGTCAAACTCTTTGAAAAGGGCTTTATTCTTTACACCCCTCAGTTTCCTCCATTAGATCCCACCTCCTTTTCTTTGTCTTAATTTTTTAAAATGACATGCCAAATACCAGGATAGTGCAGAGCATTGGCCTAATAATATATTTCCCTGTAAATTACATTTTGGGTGAGTACTGAACCATTTTTGAGAAGGTGCCAACTCTCCTCCCATAGTATGACTCCAATCCAGCCCCATGGCCCAGATAATCACATGGTATCATGTGGTTTTACTGTTAATTAATCCCTGCCTACATGTAATAATTGCCACTACTGAACCAAAGAATAGTTGGATTGCTTTGAATAGAACTATGACATTTTTTTTTTGTTTGGTATATGATATGGCACTTTGCTTTCTCAATTTATTTTTGGGAAGCTTTATCAGTTGACTCTGAACTAATTAGAATTATACAGGATAGCTCTACCTGCGCTTAGACATTGTGACCAAATGTACCTTAATATTATTGATTGATGATCTCAACTTCTGATCCCTTTATGCCCATCTCTTTTATGGAATGGAAATTGATGGAGTTAGTTACAACCAAGAATCAACAATAATTACAATCACCATAAAATGGTTTAAAATCTGACCCCTAGACAGAGCAGCCTGGTCATCTGCCTATCCGCCTTTCCCCTGTGGCATATGTAGACCAGAGGCCTTTAAAATTCTTACTATGAATTGTTTCTGAAGATAATCACATCTGACAAGAATACGCAAAATTTAATGGCTAATTTCTATGCCATAGTGGGAAACTTCAACCTGGGCAACTTTAAATGCAGATGGATAATGTGGACTTGCAGGGGTTTCATTTTCAGTAGGCCACTGGGGCTATATTTGTAGCGTTCTCTGGCCATCATTCACTTATCATTGCTTGTGCTCACCCTGGCTACAATATTCCTATTTCACAGTATTGTGGGTTGCTTAGCAGATGCCCACTAACCACTTACCCAAAAACAGGAAGATACTGTATAGTATATGGTAAGTGGTTGAAAAAACAGTCAGCAATGACCTTGCCTTGCGCAACCTTTTTTTTACCTTTATATGCTCATGAAAATGAATGAGAATAATAGTAAACCTCCATACTGCCTGATTGGGTGTTTGAACAGAAGTCCAGTTAGAGGAAAAATTGCCCCTTTGGTAAATGGTTCCCTAAGACTGCCTACAGATTCACAGAGGCTGTCAAACCTATGTGCCGTTCATGCTCAAACCCCAGGAGAGGGCAGCTTTCAATGAGAAGATCGACTTCCCTGTACATGGGAGTGGTGTAGGACAGGGGAAGGGCAGAATGGGGGAAAATTAAGTACTGTCAATGGTTTTTTTTTTCCCAACTTGCAAGATTGACTGTTATTCAAGACAGAAAACACCCAGAAGGGTTAGAGACCTCCCATGGATGTGAGATTCTAATGATATCTGGCAAAAGGCTGCAATAGTCAACAGCTATCAACTAGCTTTGAGCCATCTGTTGAGGAACTATTTGATTTTTGCACACCAGTAACCTGCTGGGACTTGTAGTTCATAATCAGCTGGAATGTTGGAAATACCTAGACAATCTATCTAGAAAATGCTCAGAATTATTGTTCCACAGTGACATCAGAAACATGTGTATGAGTTTTTCCCTGTTGCACTAAAAAAAAATTGAAAACTAAATGGTAATACAGTATATTGAAACCCAATCACTAAAATATCATATAAACTTTAAATATGCTAATGTAACTTTAATGTAACTTTAAAAGTTGTTTTCAATCTTTTAAAAACTGCCTTTTAATAATAATTAGTGATCCTTCCTTGTTCAGGCACTTCCTGGAATGGGGTGACAACCAAGGATGTCGCCTTCATCACATGCACCCCTGGTAGAGGCTACAAATGGCCGTGCCAACTCACAGACATGGTCCACTGTGGTCACTATCAGGTATCTGCTCCATAGATGTGCCGCCAACCCTGGAGTAAGTTCATGTAGACAGGAAGTGGCTAGAAGAGGCTGGAGGAGAGCAGCAGCACTGAGATGGGAGAATAAAATAAGTGAAAGCAGTATTAAAAAAAGGACATAGTCATTGATGCACAGTGAAAACTAAATGTCATCCTGTCAGAGTTAAGATCTACTTTAACAAGCTGCTAATACTTCACAAATGCTAATAACATAGCATAAGACTTGGTTTCCCATTATCTGTTTCATCTGTGATTTGCAAAATGGAACTAAATTGAGTACAGTAGTATACTTATCCCGTAGGCTGCCACAAGCCCTTACTAAATTGTCATTTTTTTATCTCAAAGTACTGAATTGTGACTATTTTTCAATATATTTGGGGCAAAGATCCCTTTTTGGATCTCTGTGTGTCAAAGCTAAACCTTTTTTTTTTGGGGGGGTGCGGGTAAAGGACGGTAAGCAGCGGTTCACCTTTCCCCACAATTTTCTGGGCTTCAAGTCACGCCTTTCTGTCCCGCAGGCGACCAAACAGCGGCTAATTATGGGGGAAGCTTTTTTAATCAGATTTCAGAAGACCTCGTCTAGATATTCTTAGTTTGTTTCCAAGGTAGCACTGTGAGTTATCACACTTCAACGTTATATAAGAGGTGAGATATGACAAAGTGATTAAAGGGTAAAGAAATAATCGAGTGTTTCTCTCTTCTTTTTTTTTCTTTTGCTGCTGTTTGCCTCAAACGCTGTGTTTAAACAACGTTCTAAAAACCTTTACAAGCCCGCATTGGGGCTTCTGTGTACATAGTTGTTAAATACATCCAAACGTTTGATGTCGGACAAGCTATTTTTGTAATGGGAGAGGGGGGGGGAGTTTAAAAAATTGTGTCAAATGTTTCTTTTTTTGCATTGAGATGTCATATGGAGAGAGTCTCTGACTGCGGTTGCACTTTTGTTGAAATGCTTTGCTTGGTAGGAAATGTTTGCTGTCTTAAATTATTCAAATATAAATAAAATGCCTTCTCAGAGAAACCGTGTACATGAAGTGTTTTAGTACTATCTCCCTTCCTTCTCACTTTCCTTCCTTTCATCTCTTCCTTTCTCCCTCCTTCCCTCCTTTTTCATTCCATTTTCTTCCTTCTCTTCCTTTCCTTCATGTGTCCCCCTCTACCTTCTTCCTTTACTTCCATTCTTCCTTTATTTCCTCTCCACTTCATGCCTTTCCATTAAATAATTTTCTTCCCTTTTCCCTCCTCCCTTCTTTTCCTTATCTCCTCCTTCTCTTGCTTTTCTGCCACCCTTTTTCCTTCCTCCCTTTCTTCCTTCTTCCCTACTTCCTCCCGTCTTTCCCTTTCCACCCCCTTCCTTTCTTCTTTCCTTACGTTCTCCCTGCCTCCTTCCATCCCTTACTTCTTTCCTTTCTCCTCTCAACCTTTATTCTTTCTTCTTCTGTTCTCATTTTCCTTCACCCTATCTTTGTTTCTACCTTACCTTCCCACCTTCCTTCATTTCAGTCTTCTTTCCTTATATTCCTTACTTCCCTCCTTTCTTTCCTTCTCTGCATCTTTCCTTTTTTCTTTTTTTTCCTTTCCTATCCTTTCCTCTTTCCTTTCCTTTTTCCCCTTTCCTTTCCCCTTTTCTTTCCCCTTCACTTTCCTTCCCCCTTTCGTTTCCTCTTTCCTTTCCCCTTTCCTTTCTCCTTTCCTTTCCCCTTTCCTTTCTCCTTTCCTTTCCCCTTTCCTTTCCTCTTTCCTTTCTCCTTTCCTTTCCTCTTTCCTTTCCCCTTTTCTTTCCTCTTTCATTTCCCCTTCACTTTCCTCTTTCCTTTCCTCTTTCCTTTCCCCTTTCCTCTCCTCTTTCCTTTCTCCTTCCCTTTCCTCTTTCCTTTACCCTTCCCTCTCCTCTTTCCTTTCCCCTTTCCTTTCCTCTTTCCTTTCCACTTCACTTTCCTCTTTCCTTTCCCCTTTCCTTTCCTCTTTCCTTTTCCCTTCACTTTCCCCTTTCCTTTCCCCTTTCCTTTCATCTTTCCTTTCCTCTTCTCTTTCCTCTTTCCTTTCCCCTTTCCTTTCCCCTTTCCTTTCCCCCTTCCTTTCCCCTTTCCTCTCCTCTTTCCTTTCCACTCTCCTTTCCTCTCCCCTTCACTTTCCTCTTTCCTTTCCCCTTTCCTTTCCTCTTTCCTTTACTCTCCTCTTTCCTTTCCTTTCCTTTCCTCTTCTCTTCCCTCTTTCCTTTCCCCTTTCCTTTCCGTTTTCCTTTCCCCTTTCCACTTCTCTTTCCTTTTCTCTTCCCTCTTTCTGTTCCTCTTCCCTTTTCTTTTCTTTCCTTTTTCCTTTCTTTTCCTTTCCTTGCACTTTCCCTTTGCCCTTTCCTTTCCACTTTCCTCCTTATTCCCCTAAAGGATTATCCAAGGAAACCAGGTTTAGATTTTCATTCTCTCATAAACCAAGGACATTATAAAACATGTGAATACACACATAACACATATCTATTCATGTGCCCCTCTCAATAAAAAGAAAAAGGCCCATGTTTGTCTTGTGAGTAAAGTACAGGAGCCACGGTCCCTTCAGAGGATGTTATTTACCTGAAGGTTGGTTATACTTTTCCAGTGAGTTCCAGTTTCTGGGTCACTGAGCCGGAACACACATTCAGTTCAGGATTCCTGATTTCACTTGCTGCATGCTTGGTACAAGCCATGTACTCAGTGAAAGGTTCCATGATAGGTTTCCTTTAACAAGCATTAAAGCTCATATTTCCCCATGTCTGATGTGGATAAGCCCTGACAGAAGCAGACTGTGGTGCTGAAATGGGGGGGATCTGTCAGTATGTCTGGTATATAGTGGAGAGGAAAGATACAGACAGCTCTCCTACACAACACAGTGCGATTCTCATACAGCGGCCGGATGAGTGACAGCCGAGGTCACCGAACAGGACAAGATGTGACACATTGGCACGTACAGCCAACGTTTAGGAGGACATGAACATACTACTAGACAAGGTGGCCGGGTGGAAAGTACATTGTGAAAATCACTTTACAGATTTACCTGACCAGATAGACTTCATGATATTGTGGGTTACAATCTTAGAGGACACACAAAGAGAAAGCACAATGTTCAAACATAAATACACAAGCCTAAAAACATATTCTAGTCCAGGAGAACAAACATCACCAGAACAAGCCTCTCCAGAACAAACATCTCCAGAACAAACATCTCCAGAACAAGCCTCTCCAGAACAAACCTCTCCAGAACAAACCTCTCCAGAACAAACCTCTCCAGAACAAACGTCTCCAGAACAAACCTCTCCAGAACAAACCTCTCCAGAACAAACGTCTCCAGAACAAACCTCTCCAGAACAAACGTCTCCAGAACAAACCTCTCCAGAACAAACCTCTCCAGAACAAACGTCTCCAGAACAAACCTCTCCAGAACAAATGTCTCCAGAACAAACTTCTCCAGAACAAATGTCTCCAGAACAAACATCTCCAGAACAAATTTCTCCAGAACAAATGTCTCCTGGACAAACCTCTCCAGGACAAACGTCTCCAGAACAAACCTCTCCAGAACAAAACCTCTCCAGAATAAACCTCTCCAGAACAAACGTCTCCAGAACAAACCTCTCCAGACCAAACCTCTCCAGAATAAACCTCTCCAGAACAAACGCCTCCAGAACAAACCTCTCCAGACCAAACCTCTCCAGAACAAACCTCTCCAGAATAAACCTCTCCAGACCAAACCTCTCCAGAATAAACCTCTCAAGAATAAACCTCTCCAGACCAAACCTCTCCAGAATAAACCTCTCCAGAACCAACGTCTCCAGAATAAACCTCTCCAGAACAAACCTCTACAGAACAAACATCTCCAGAACAAACGTCTCCAGAACAAAAGTCTCCAGAACAAACCTCTCCAGAATAAACCTCTCCAGACCAAACCTCTCCAGAATAAACCTCTCAAGAAGAAACCTCTCCAGACCAAACCTCTCCAG
>BLSH010461469.1:1024570-1047139 GCA_018402905.1 Glandirana rugosa
TGAAATCTGACATTCGAGGAATATATATTGTACTTTCACATCAGTCCCTGCCCTCAAGGAGCTTACAGTCTAAAGTTCCTAACTCACATTCATACATACAATACACATACTAGGGCCAATTTAGACAGGATCCAATTAACCTACCAGCATGTCTTTGGAGTGCATGGAGGAAACCCACCCAGGTGCAGGGAGAACATCAATCAAATTAATATTCTGTGATAATTCAGTTAGGAAGTAGGTTTTGATTACTTTAACTTTTTTGGCTTCATAATTGGGATCATAATACTAGTGCTAAGTATTGCCACCTTTGGGAAGGGGGTCATCATTTTTGAAAATATAATTGGAGGGCTTGTCAGATCATCCTTGCTATGTCCTGGCTGGTGAGATTTACCTCCACTTCCTTTCCTGGAAACACAACTGGTAAAGCGAGGGGAAATCTCTTTAACGTGAGAAACTCCTCTGGATTTCTCATCATTTTCTTTTACTATGTCAAGGGCTCAGTTTAAAGTGGAACTACTGTCAGATATATCATTTTATTATAAGCGCATGCATGCTAGGTAATGTGTTAGCACAACACTTCCAGGTATTTAGTACTTCTCCCAGAGATCACAATAAGACGTACCCCCCCCGACAATGATGTTCAGGCATCATCCATGGTCACTATTTCCTTGACTGAGGTGACATCTCAGAGATGACACAAGCAAGTAAATCCTGGTGCTTGTGCAGTTCTTAGCTGTGTTCACAAATGTCTCAGACAAATCAGCCCCTGCTGCAGCCTCTCACCTTGTGACTTGCTACAAAGTTACAATGTTGCCGTGGGGTAATTCAGGGAGAGGAGCGAGGAAATTCTTCTGTTTGCCTGCAATATACTCATCACCTTAGCCTTGGCCAGAGACACTGGCTGGAGCTGAAATGTGACCTAGTGATAAAAGCTTGACTCAAAAATTATATTGTTTCTGTATATTGCAGCATATCAGAAATGTATTCATGCAGACTTATAAAGTTACTGAAAGATCCACATTAACCCCCTCATTTTACCTCCCCATGGTCCTTTGCCAGGAGATGGCGTGGCTTCTCTATCACTGGACCTCTGTGATTGGCTCTTACAGCAATCAGGACTGGGCATGGACGTGCGGTGAGGTCAGTGGCTGGTGAGGCACTGGCTAGTATCAGAGACAGATACACACAGGTTACAGACGCCGCGAGCACTAATTCTAGCACAAGACCTCTTCTGTAACTCTAAACAGGTAACCTCTAAAAACTTTTAAACCGTTGTCTATGGAGATTCTTAAGTATTGAAGTTTGGCGCCATTCCACAAGTGTGCGCAATGTTAAAGCATAACATGTTAGGTATCTGTTTACTCAGCGTAACATCATCTTTCACATTATACAAAAAAAATCGAGCTAACTTTACTGTTTTTTTTTTAATTCATGAAATAGCTTCTTTAACCACTTTAGCCCCGGAAGGATTCCCCCCTTTAGGACCAGAGCTCTTTTTGCGATGCGGCACTGCGTCAATTTAATTGACAATTGCGCAGTCATGCACCGCTGTACCCAAACAAAATTTACGTCTTTTTTTCCCACAAATAAAGCTTTCTTTTGGTGGTATTTGATCACCTCTGCATCACTTCTGATCACTGCTATAAACAAATAAAAAGCGACAATTTTGAAAAAAAAAAAACAATATTTCTTGCTTTTTGCTAAAATACAAATCCAAAAAAAAAAAATAATAAAAAAATGTATTCATCAGTTTTTGCTGATATATATACTTCCACATATTTTTGGTAAGAAAAATCGCAGTCGGCTTTTATTGATTGGTTTACGCAAAATTTGCCGCATTTACAAACCATGAGAATTCATTGATGGGGTTTTTACTTTTTTCTTTATTTTTTACTAGTAATGGCAGCGATCTGCGATTTTTAGCGGTACTGCGACATTGCGGTGGACATGTCGGACACTTTTGACACTTTTTTGGGACCGTTGGCATTTATACAGCGATCAGTGCTATGAAAATGCACTGATTACTTTGTAAATGTCACTGGCAGGAAAGGGGTTAACACTAGGGGGCGATCAAAGGGTTAACTGTGTTCCCTGGGATGTGTTACTAACTGTACGGGGGCTGGGCTGACAGGGGGAGGAGAGTGATCATTGCTCCCATATACAGGAAGCCTGCAATCACACTACTTCCCCCCTGTCAGAACGGAGATCCGTGTGCTTACACATGCGGATCCTCGTTCTGTCACTGCGGGGGAGCGATCGAGGGTAGTCTGCCCTACTCCTTCCCTGGCTCCCCCTCTACACAGTGAGCACGCAAGCGCACCTCACGATACGCAATCTCGCAGCCGCCGTCAGGTGATGGCGGTTTGCAATATCGAGCCAAGTTGCCACTGTCAATCCACGGCGGGCGGGCGGGCGGCTGGCAACTGGTTAAAAAAAAAAAAAGTGTTTGAAAAATTGCTGCGTAAATACTGTGTAACATAAAAAGTTGCAATGACCACCATTATATTCCCTAGAGTGTCTGCTAAAACAATATACAGTTTCTCACAAAAGTGAGTACACTAAAATTTTGTAAATATTTTATTATATCTTTTCATGTGGCAACACTGAAGAAATGACCCTTTGCTACAATATAATGTAGTGAGTGTACAGCTTGTATAACAGTGTCAATTTGCTGTCCCCTCAAAATAACTCAACACACAGCCATTAATGTCTAAACCGCTGGCAAAAAAAGTGAGTACACCCCTAAGTGAAAATGTCCAAATTCAGCCCAAAGTGTTAATATTTTGTGTGACCACCATTATTTTCCAGCACTGCCTTAACCCTCTTGGGCATGGAGTTCACCAGAACTTCACAGGTTGCCACTGGAGTCCTTTTTGGAGTAAATTGGCACAGTATCTTCTTCCCACTCCCTTCACTGATTTTTATATTTTATATTTTTTATATTTTGTAATCACCATACAGAAGGCATGGGCACTTGGTCATAGATTTTGCTACTTTACACTTTATTTCATTTAGGAATTCTAGAAGAGAGCCCTAAAGATTATATTATTGTTTAGCACATAAATTTGTATTTGCACCTTATATTGATGGATTCTTGTATTGATGAAATTGTACACACTTTGCATGATTAATGGTTGACAACATTTTAGTTATTGGTCTTATAAGTTTTAGGACCCAACACACTTTTTACTGGCACATATCACTTTAACCCAAAATAGCACAACTAACAACTGAACCTATCTGAATTTTATTTACACGTTTGCTATATTTATATTACTTTATCCTATTTATTTATCGATACTGACCCACTATACGAAATCGGAGCTCTCTGTAGTCACAACATTCATTTACCAACATCCTGGAAAATATATCTGATATAATATAGAGCAGCGCCACTTCCCACCATAATTGTTATTGTATTATCTAACTACACTTTTAGTGGAGTTCTGGTGGAGGCAGCAGCTCTGAGATCATAACTTAATCCGTTTGCGCGGAACACCTATATATTTAAACTGGAGTCCTCTTCCACTCCTCCATGACGACATCACGGAGCTGGTGGATGTTAGAGAACTTGCGCTTCTCCAGCTTCTTTAGCAAGGCAGTGGTCGTCTTGGAAGTGTGTTTGGGGTTGTTATGTTGGAATACTGCCCTGCGGCCCAGTCCGAAGGGAGGGGATCATGCTTTGCTTCAGTATGTCACAGTACATGTTGGCATTCATGGTTCCCTCAATGAACTGTAGCTCCCCAGTGCCGGCAGCACTCATGCAGCTCCAGACCATGACACTCCCACCACCATGCTTGACCGTAGGCAAGACACACTTGTCTTTGTACTCCTTGCCTGGTTGCCTCCACACACGCTGACACCATCTGAACCAAATAAGTTTATCTTGGTCTCATCAGACCACAGGACAAGGTTCCAGTGATCCATGTCCTTAGTCTGCTTATCTTCAGCAAACTGTTTGTGGGCTTTCTTGTGCATCAACTTTAGAAGCAGCTTCCTTCTGGGACGACAGCCATGCAGGTCAATTCGATGCAGTGTGCGGTGTATGGTCTGAACACTGACAGGCTGACCCCCACCCCCCCCCACCCCTTTAACCTTTGCAGCAATGGCAGCACTCATACGTCTATTTCCCAAAGACAACCTCTGGATATGGCGCTGAGCAAATGCACTCAACTTCTTTGGTCGACCATGGAGAGGCCTGTTCTGCGTGGAACCTGTCCTGTTAAACCGCTGTATGGTTTTGGCCACCATGCTGCAGCTCAATTTCAGGATCTTGGCAATCTTCTTATAGCCTAGACCATCTTTATGTAGAGCAACAATTCCTTTTTTCAGATCCTCAGAGAGTTCTTTGCCATGAGGTGCCATGTTGAACTTCCAGTCACCAGTATGAGAGAGTGAGAGCAATAACACCAAATGTAACACACCTGCTCCCCATTCGCACCTGAGACCTTGGAACACTAATGAGTCACATGACACCGGGGAGGGAAAATGGCTAACTGGGCCCAATTTGGACATTTTCACTTAGGGGTGTACTCACTTTTGTTGCCAGCGGTTTAGACATTAATGGCTGGGTGTTGAGTTATTTTGTGGGGACAGTAAATTTACACTGTTATACAAGCTGTACACTCACTACTTTACATTGTAGCAAAGTGTCATTTCTTCAGTGTTGTCACATGAAAAGGTAGAATAAAATATTTACAAAAATGTGAAGGGTGTACTCACTTTTGTGAGACACTGTATATGATGTTTGGGAGTTCTGAGTAATTTTCTAGCAAAAAAAAATGATAATTTTTACATGTAGGAGTGAAGTGTCAGAATTGGCCTGGGTGGCAAGGTGTTAATTATCATAAGTAAGTAATATACAAATAATTATTATATATTATTTTTAAGGTAATTTACTATATTTTCATAAACTGTACTCAAACAGGTGACATAATGGACAAATTACTGAAGTTTGAAGTTATAACTTCAAACCAGTAATTTCACAGTAAATAGATAAATAATAAATTATCTTATAGCATATTAATATATGATTTAGCTTGTACCTTTTTAGCAGCAGCATATTCTCATTCTCCCTCTTAACTGTGTGAGGAAAAACAGGGGATTGTGGGTAAATCTTATACACATAAACCCATGTATTTCCTTGTAGTTAAGAGGGTTGGGCTGGAAGGGAGTATTTGTCTTTTAGATACATGCCCCCTTCTATGACACTGAAGTGAGGCGTGCCTCCACTGCAGCATTTTAATTGGACAGCTTGGGCCAATGGTGCTTTACCATTGGATAAGGCTCCAAGTTTTCCATTGAGCTCAGTGCCTCTGACGAGGAGAGGCACTGTGAGCTCATCCTCTCAGTCTGCTGCAAACACAGTGTCAGCTTGTATTTAAAATGGCTGCTCTGTATATAGCTTCTGACAGGCTGGGCAAGGAGCCCTGTATCTCCAGAACCACAGATGATAGGATCCCCAAATATTTACCAGAGGTGGGATAGGATTTCAGATACCTACCTACCAAATTTGGGGTCTCTGTGACTCCAGGTCGCTGAGCTATGACCCTCAAAGTCATTTTTTAAATGTTTATGGCAGGTGAGGCTCTGCCTCCCCTGACTGCACGTCCCTGCGACTGGGAACCCATTTTGCTGGCTCCTGATCAGGGGCCATGACGGTATGCTTGGAGCTTGCAGTGAACCCGCTCTCAGCACAGAACCTCAGGCGGCCATGCACGCATGTGTGTCATGGCTGAGCATTAAAGCCCACTTTGTCTGCTGCCACATATGCAGGTGCATCTAAAAAATTATAATACCATCAAAAAGTTAATTTTGATGATTATGGCTTACCGCTATTGAAAACCCAAAATTGAGTGCCTCAGAAAATTAGATTGTTGTGAAAAAGTTCAATATTGTACACTCATGGTGTCACACTCTAATCAGCTAATTAACTCAAAACGCCTATAAATGGTTCAGTAGGTCACACAATTATGGGGAAGACTGCTGACTTCACAATTGACACCCTCCACAAGGAGGGTAAATCACAAAAGGTCATTGCTAAATAAGCTGGCTGTTCACAGAGTGCTGTATCCAAGCATATTAATGGAAAGTTGAGTGGAAGGAAAAATGGGGTAGAAAATGGTGCACAAGCAACAGGGATAAGTGCAGCCTTTAGAGGATTGTGAAGCAAAGGCCATTCAAGAATTTGAGGAGATTCACAAGGTGTGGACTACGGCTGGTGCCAGTGCTTCAAGAGATACCACACACAGACGTATCCAGGACATGGGCAACAGTTGTCACATTCCTTGTGTCAAGCCACCCCTGAACCAGAGACAATGTCAGAAGCATCTTACCTGGGCCAAGGAGAAAAAGGGCTGGACTGTCACTCAGTGGTCCAATGTCCACTCTTTGGTTGAAAGTACATTTTGCATTTCATTTGCAAATCAAGGTCCCAGAGTCTGGAGGAAACGTGGAGAGTCACAGAATCCAAGTTGCATGAAGTCCAGTGTGAAGTTTCCACAGTCAGTGATGATTTGGAGAGCCATGCCACCTGCTGTTGTTGGTCTGCTGTGTTTTATCAAGTCCATAGTCAGCGTAGTCCTCTACTGGGAAATTCTAGAGCACTTCATTCTTCCCTCTGCTGACCAGCTTTATAGAGATGCTGATTTCATTTTCCAGCTGGACTTAGCACCTGCCCACACTGCCAAAAGTACCAATACCTGGTTTAATGATCATGGTATCACTGTGCTAGATTGGCCAGCAAACTCGCCTGACCTAAACCCCATAGAGAATCTGTGGGGTATTGTCAGGAGGAAGATGAGAGCCACCAGACCCAACAATGCAGACGAGCTGAAGGCCGCTATCAAAGCAACCTGGGCTTCCATAACACCTCAGCAGTGCCACAGGCTGATCGCCTCCATGCCACGCCGCATTGAGCCAGTAATTCACGCAAAAGGAGCCCTGACCAAGTATTGAGTGCATACTATACTGTACATGGACATACTTTTCAGTAAGCCAACACTTCTGTATTAAAAATCCTTTTTTTTATTGGTCTTATGTAATATTCTAATTTTCTAAGATACTCAATTTTGGCTTTTCACTAGCTGTAAACCATAATCATCAAAATTAAAAGAAAGAAATGCTTGAAATATATCACTTTGTATGTAATGCATCTATATAAAATATATAAGTGTAGCGCCCTCTACTTTTTTGTGTAGGTGAGGCATATTTAGTCAGGCCTGACAGAGCAGGCCTGATTGTTTTGATTCTGGACTGGGAGTGGCTCAGGGTATGGCTGGGTGATTCACAGGTGGTGTCATCAGGACCTCCCACTTCTTTAAAGAAACTTCTGGTGTTTTCTGGAAAGAGAGGTGGGAGGGGAGGTGTAGCCACCTTGGGTATTCTGAGGAGCCCTGACCAATCTCCAACCTGGATTGGCAGGTGGCAGGCCTCCTAAAATACCTAGGATCAGCCCAGTCTGGGAGGAGAGTTTGGGTGGAAGTCTGAAAATAAAGAAGTGTGGACGCGGTCGCGGCCTAGGGGGAGCTCCAAGTCTGGGGGGGGGGGGGGTGATCTCGGTCCTGGAGTGCTCAGGTGCAGCCAGGAGGAGTGCGATCCCAGAGTGGAGGCAGAAGGCAGAGCGGGAAAGGACAGCGGGAGAGCGCTCTATTGGAGAGACCTTCAGTGGAGGAACCACAAGTGTCAGGAGTTGGTGAGCGACACACGCCTGGGGGGACTGGAGGAGGCATGCTGGAGCAGATTGGGGTGAGAGACAGTCTGGAAAGGATGCAGAAACTAGTGTGGGACGGTGGTGTCACTGTGGCAGTGGAGGAGGCCATTGCAGCTGGAAGGGCTGGCGGGGCCTGAAGGAGGATGGGCTGGGAGTTGTAGTCCATCGTAAAAGCTAGCACACTTGTACTTTGCTACACTTAGGGGGCCAGCGGTCCCTGCCTGTAATGGGCGGTCTGGAGGTTGTGCTTCAACTATAGTAGGCTTCACCATGTGCTAGTTAGGTTGGAACCAAGTGATTGTGCAGGAGAGAGGAACAAGAAGTACTGTGCAGCAAGTGATAGTGCTGGAGAGAGGTACAAGTAGTGAAACATGTAGCAAGCGTCAGTGGTGGAGTGAAGAAGGAGAAGTGTTAATATGGTGTTGTATATAGGAGGTCCCAATTAAGAACTGTTGAGCCTTGGGCATCCCATAATCATCCCTACCCCATCCAAATTCATTCCCCTAATAAAAACACAAAAACAAATTACCAGCCTGTTCTGTGACTCCGGATGTGAGGAAGAAGTGTGACTGAGAGCAGTGTGATCAGGTGAACCACAACATTCAGCAACCCTCAAGGGGCACGGACTACATGAGTTTCACTTTTTGAATTGAATTACTGAAATAAATTAACTGTTTGATATTCTAATCTTCAGAGATGCACCTGCATGTTTTATGCAATCAGCAAGAGGTTAGAATCTGGTGGAATCAATTATATTGTACAGAAGGTACAGTATCTGAGGAAGGACCTTGTTTAAAAATGTGTTCTTTTTTAGGTGCAATATCTAAAGCTGCACCTTGCTGCATGTTACTAGGTGAATCTGTTTATTGCAATAGGGTTTATATGCAGTTCTTGCAGTTACAGTTTCTTCTATTAGTTAACTCTGTCCCTTCTTGTTTGGGATCTATAGTTTGTTTTCGGTTAGGGCTCAATAACCAGCATAGTCTAGAGCCAGGTTAGACATCTGATAGCCACTTGGTAATTAGAGGTTCGTCTGATTGCAGATTAGCCACTTCAGCCCCGGAAGTATTTCCAGCTTTAGGACCGGAGCCCTTTATGCGATACGGCGCTGCGTCGCTTTAACTGACAATTGCGCGGTCGTGCGACGTTGTACCCAAACGAAATTTGCGTCCTTTTTTTCCCACAAACAGAGCTTTCTTTTGGTGGTATTTGATCACTGCTGCGTCATTTCTGATCGCCGCTATAAACAAAAGAAGAGCGACAATTTTGCAAAAAAACCCAAATTTCTTACTTTTTCCTAAAATACAAATCCAAAAAAAAAATATAAAAAAACATTTTTTTTCACCGTTTTTGGCCGATTTATATTCTTCCTCATATTTGCGATAAAAAAAATCGCAATCGGCGTTTATTGATTGGTTTGCGCAAAAGTGGTCGCGTTTACAGATGATGAGAATTCATTTTTGGGGTTTTTTATTTTTTTATTTTTTACTAAAAATGGCGGCGATCTGCGATTTTTTGCGGTACTACGATATTGCAGCGGACATGTCGGAACGTTTTGACACTTTTTTGGGACCATTGGCATTTATACAGCGATCAGTGCTATAAAAATGCACTTATTACTGTGTAAATGCCATTGGCAGTGAAGGGGTTAACCTGCAGGGGGCGCGCTAAGGGTTAACTATGTTCCCTGGGCGTGTTCTAACTGTATGGGGGACTGCCTATCTGGGGAAGGGAAGCGATCACAGCCTTCACGTAAAGGAAGGCTGTGCTCACAGCCCTTCCCCCTCACACAGAGCGGAGGTCCGTGTTTACATACACGGACCTCCGCTCATTCGCTCCGGGGGGGGGGGCATCGCGGGTGGCCGGCGGCAATCGAAGCCGCCGCACCCACTCCCTGGCCCCCCCTGGACACAGTGAGCGCGCGTATGACGGCGATTTGCGGGAACGAGCCACTTTGCCGCCGTCAGATGCCGATCGGCGGTCGGCAAGTGGTTAGAATCTAATAGGGACTAAGACGCAGAGTAGATATTCTGAGTTCCAGTGCCACACCACGGTTTCTGCTGGAGAGAAACTGCATTCCAGGCAGGTTGGACATCGCCTGGATGATTTCCCCATCGCCGCTGATCCTGTCTTCAGGTCTCTGACACCAAGACAGATACCATTATCATGATCATCTTCAATGGCCCCTGCAACTGAAGTTTGCTGCAACATTCATCAGGAAATAGTCTTATTAAAAAATATACATAAACAATTCTACCAAGACTCTTCTTGTTGGGCCCTTTGCTGATAAAGCCAATGTACAAATGGGTATTATGTACTAATATTAAGCTTTTATTATCTCCATACTGGTGTGCATCTATATACATGTATGATTAATGCTATATGCCAATTGCAGTAATTCCTTTGCTTCCAATTATTTGATTAGCTATTTGCTAATTGGCTAATTTTCTAGGAAGGGAATCCCCCACCGGCCCTGTCCTAGGTGAAGGCACTGCCAACATTATCATCAAACCCACTCTTCCACTTAGTGAAGGTTCTGGTTCTCTTATTTACCTGTAGGCTTAGCGCAATATCCTGTTTGGGGAGAGCCATATGTCAGCCCCCAACATGGAGCCGGTTGTTAATCTGTGAGGATGCAGCAACTGTATGAACACAGCCACAGGTCCTAATTTGGTAAGTATGTAGGTGAGAGGCCTCAAATGCCTGTTCAGGGCTGTACACCTGCATCCACACAACTATTAAATTACAAGCTGCAGCTGTGTTTGTGCAGTTGCTGCATCCCCATACCATAAACAGGCTGCCTGCACAGCACTAGCCTTTTATAATTAAAAAAAAAAAAAAAAGCACTGATTTACAATGTACAGGCCACAACACCTATATGAATGAACAGGAGGAGGACATGGGATTTGGGGGGGGGGGGAGGGGATACAATTAGAAAAGGAGGACATGGGATGGGGGAGAGATTGGAAAAGGAGGACATGGGATGGGGGAGAAGAGATTGGAAGAGGAGGGCATGGGATGGGGGAGAGGAGATTGGAAGAGGAGGACATGGGTTGGGGGAGATGGGACTGCAGGAGGACGACATGGGATGGAAAAGTATGAGGACATGGAATGGAGCCAGAAGATATATTAAGTAGTAAGTGTTAAAATAAAAGTGGGTTTTCTGTTAAATAAAATTGTGTGCACTTAAGAACTTGGTGGGATGGCCAGTGGGTGGGCCCTGAGGAATGCTGTTAGTCAGGCCCAGAGAAACCCAGGCCTAAAGCTGTGTAAGGGGCCCCAAAATGTCTGATGGCTGCCCTGCCCACTGAGCCTCCCCTGTGACATTTAAAATCTGAAGTTATGCAAGCCTCCACCAGAACAGCTATGTCGTTTATTCATTCATTCATAGATGAATGTTAATGAACTAAAAGATGCACTTGGAGTTCTCAATGGACTACAAGGGTACCAATCATTGGTCTTATAGTCCATTGACACTTCCTGCAGCTCAGTAACTGAAAGTCTGTACCAGTCACCAGTTCTCCTTCCTTGGACTACTTTTGGTAAAACCTGACCACTGGAGACCATTAACATCCCACAATAGCTGCAGTTCTGGAATTGCATTGACCTAGTTGTCCAGTCATTACAATTTGGCCCTTATCAAAGTCTCTCAAATTCCTACACTTGCCCATTTGTTTCTACTTTCAACACATCAGCTACAGGGACAAGTTCACATGCTGCCCAATATATCCCACACCTTTTTAGGTGCCATTGCAATAAGATCATAAATGCTATTCACTCTACCGGTCAATGTTAAGGTTGATCAGTGTGTATTGTTGAAACAAGATAAAATTTAAGAAAATAAAAACAAAAAGGCAACAGTTTTTCCCCCCATCTAGTGGGGTAATATATTGTATGCAACAAATCAATGAAATTTCTGCATTTCATAGCAATAAGTAACAATGTGTGGGTAAAATCAGAAAATAGATAATTACATATAATACAGAGTTTTTTTTTTTGTTTTTTTTTTTAACTTGCATTGAAGCAAAAGCTGTGCCAGAGCTTATATCATTCACAGTTTCCGAGCGTATCCAAAGTATAGAGTATATACAGCAAGTCGCTTCATCCAATCAGAAAGCACAAAAGTCCATTCATCTCTTATTTTTATATATAAAACACACACATACCTACGTTTATACAGCTCCTTCAGTTAGTGTGCTTGTGATAGAAAACAGGTCTTATTCAATAAAGCAGCACAAAGAGCAATGACAATGTGAAAGACTGCAATGGCTCATTTCCACCAATCTAGAGAACCTGCTCCATGTCCAAGTGTGGGAAGTTTTGGGTGGAAGGGCCAATCTTAGGCTCCCAGTGTTCTCTGCCAGTGCTGGATCCCGGGTCCGATCTTTTTAGTCTGCAGGCACCCTACTCTCACTGACAGAGCGTCACACCTTAGTCGAGTGGCTATGGTAATGGTGCAATGAAAAATCTTTTTATGGAGGTGGTGATGGGAATGCTGCTAGTTGTGTCTTGTCATTTGGGGAAGTTTCCTACTCTAAAACGGACTGACATGCCAAAGAAATAAAATAAGGCCTTCATCTTTCTCCTCCTCCCTGGACAGATAGAACCAGACAGTCAACCAGTCATACATTTCCATCGTTCACAGATAAGAAAGTTTTAACATTTAAAAAAAAAACTTATACAGATAGCAAACCCAGCTATTCCAATATGATGGCTTACAGGGGTTTATTTACTAAGGCAATGTATGAGAGCAAACTGGGAGCACAAAATGTCTGAACCAATCAGATTCCAGCTTGCTGGATCCTGATTGGTTACAGTGCTCTGGGGTACTGCACTTTGCACTTATTGTTTTTTACTCTTAGTGACCATAGGAAAGAATCATAGTTAAAAAAATAGATTACATATTGCACAGCAATGCAACACATTTACATATGTATTATTTCATACATTTAAACATGTGTACTAATGTTCCAAAAAAAAAAAAATGTTGCACTTGGTGGGGTTCCAGACCTGCATATTAACCCATTTCATAGAGGACTTCCTTGATTACATTCTCCCATGGAGTGGTCCCCAGACAGTCTAACATCTCTCAGGAACTTTTTTGGAACTCTATTGATGAGATTGCCACAAGTTTCAAGGTCTGCAGACCTGCTATGTCCATTATGAGGGGCTCACATCATCCCTGTGCGGTGTCCGTGTGTCTACACACCTGCTGTGTCCATTATGAGGGGTCCCCACCATCCCTACACTAAATTTCCGGGTCTGGCAATCTGCTGTGCTCATTATAAGGGGTTCCCACCATTCCTGCTGGATTTCTAATTATTTTATATTACGGAAAATGTAAACAGGAAGAGCTAGAGCACACAAAGGTGGGCAAGGGACACCCAAAACTCCCAGGTGGACAGAATCAGAGTCAAAATTTATGGCAGGGAGATTTTTCTGTTGGGAGCATCCAAGACATAGAAGCCAGGCACTCACCCAGCCCACCAAACTCCACCTGTGCAGTAGCTAAAAGATCACTTAAGGCTGAACTGACCTTTAACTGGATATAGCTGGGTGGCCACCTTAGGCAATTAGACTTGAATGGCCTAGTTAATGGCAGTGGCACATAGTTTAGTAAAACAGAGGATTATGGTGATTATTATTCCTGTTTTCCCAAAGTATAGTCACATGACTGAAACTGCACCAAACTGCCAAGCCAGCAAACATAATGCATCATTTAAATTGAAACTTGAGTCAGAAAATTAAGTCCTGCTAGATCATGCTGGCCCCTTTTGCAGGTGTAGCTATGTAAAACATTAAAAATAAATGCCTATATTGTGTAAAATCCAGTGATACACTGTCTCACACTGCTCTGCACATGCTCAGTTTCTCTCTATTTCTAAACCCTGCAAGTTTGTAGAGGCCGAAATGCTGACAGCCTTAAAGCAGAATTAAACCCACCTATCCTTTACACAGCCAAATAAGTTGCTTCTGTTTGATCTGCAGCTGCCATGGTGCTGCACATGTGATCAGTTATGACTCCAACCATTTGATGTTGAGGACACAAAAAAATATGACAGTTAGCAATCCCGGCATTCCAGGAATGTAACGGTTGTTTGAAACAGTTAAATTGATGGGTTTATTTCCGCTTTATAATTTACGGCTGATCAGGGGCTTTGGGCTTCAGCAAAATGGCGGCCTCCATCAAAAGGAAACAGGAACAATGCTGAAGGCAATTTACAGCACACACTAATTTCGGTAGCATAATTATTAATGAGGAATGTATGTTCCTTGCTAAAGAATAGTATTTTTTATCAAGTTGTTATGGGTAAAGTTCCGCTTTAAGATGGTGTCAAACATCTTCTAAATCACCAAAGTTGTCATTAGCAAGTATATGCTTCAAACATTTGGTGATTCTTCCTGTAAAAATTTGCCTTATATGGGTTATTGCTTGGCAAACATTAATAACATTTTCTTAAAGGGACTATCCATTTTAGCTGAAAAAGTGAACCTTTTGTACGTGGCAACACACAGACCATAACCCTCCATTAACTCAACACTCATCAAAAGTACCACTAATAGTGCTGCTCTTTTAGGTAAAAATAGACCAGCCATGATATGGTCTCACCCACAGCACCTCTGAGATTGCAGCTCCTTACCTGGAAGGAGTTGGAGCCTGTGGATCTTGTGAGTGGAACAAAAGTCCCATAGGAAATGGAACACCCCTTTAAAAGAAATGAATGGGTTTTATTTTTGGAACCATACTTACTTAGGTGCCCCACCCCCTGACACCTCAAACACAGAACGAGCGATCAAACACCGCCGATCACTCGGTTCTCACAGCTCCCTGAGCAGAGAGCTGCTGACTGTCAGCAGTTCTCTGCTCTGCCACCACCCTCACTGGAGCGCTGGGCTGTGGAGGGGGGTGGAAACGGCCAGCTCAGGCTCTTAGAGGCTCACGAGAGCCGTTCCAGGCATGTGGGCAGATGCCAACTTCATTGTGGCAATCTTGCTCAAGCCTGGACCACCTCTGCGGTGACTGCTGACAGCAGACTTCAGCCCGCTGTCTGCTGATAATGGTTCACAGGAGTGCAGAGCGAACTGCGCTCGCTGTGACCCAAAGGAGAAGTACAGCCAAACAAGCTGTACTTCTCCTTTAAGTGTATAATATAAAAGAGCAAGGCCCTCTGATTCCTCCTGTATTGAATCATATTGTAACTGTACTGTCTGCCCTAACATTGTAAAGTGTTGTGCAAACTTTTGGCGCTATATAAATCCTGTATAATAATCATAATAATTATTATTAAATTAAAGCTACTGGGAATGATATTAGTTTTATTATTTTGGTACCTCTCCTGTATCAGTGGTTTACATCCTCATTTGTTATCAATGGCTTTTAAGAGACAGGATGAAATGAATATAGGTAAACCGGTAATGAAAATAATGCAGAGAAATGCACTGATCTATCATCAACACAGAGAAGTGACTGATTATAGTGTAACAGGTCCTTTTGGAATGAAGAAGATATTGGAATGCCCTAGTGTGCCCCCTTTTGGGAGATTTTCCTTTATTCCTGTCCCCACAAATACAAGAGGAAAGGAGAGTCCCCCCCCAAGACACTTGTTCCTGGAACAGGGGATCCCACTGGAAGATTTCCCCTCATCTCTTGTTCTGGAGTCAACAGTAACATTTTGCATTTTCCATCATGTTCTGTTTCTGTGAGGAGTCATTGGGACAAATAAAGAGGTTGAATCTCCCTAAAGAGAACCAGTCATTTTGTTCTTAGCCAATTATCAAGTGTTTTTTTTATCACATCTAGTCATACACTGAATGTTGTCTTTTAGAGTACAAATTTGCTTTTGTACCTAAAAAAAGACTGAATTGATATATTTGCTGAAATTCCAGTTTATCTCACCCCTCCAATTTCCTAACTGCCCTATCAGCTTAGTTACTTTTAATTGTCTTTGGCTTGGTTATCTGGGATGAAAGAAAATGAGAAAAATGACTTAAATATGACTTTTTTTTTTTTTTTAGAAGCGCAATGTCCTTTGGATTTAAATGACAATTAATACTATTTAAATTATTGCTTTGCAATAACCGCCATGAATAATAAGACCCACCGGAGCCTTGTAGTAACACTGCTGTGGCTGAATATCAAAGACAAAAATGAAAATGAAATACAGGACATATAATATGTAACAAATTCATGATCTTTTCATCTGCGTATGAGATACAAAATTGCTAAGTGGAAAAATAGATAAGTATATATATAATATCACTTTCATTATTCGTGTGTGCCAGTAACTTCACTGGCGTCAGCTTACACAATGTTCCACACGGATTTGTAAGAAATAATACTTAGGAAAAAAAAGTATTGTTGTAGTAGGTTAGACTATAAAAGTGTTGTTGACGATAGCAATGTCCAATTGGCTCCTAGTCGCTGGCTTATCCTCCGTCAAGCTTTCCTGGAAAGTCTCTGGGTTGTTTGATGGGAGGCAGCGGAACGTAAAGAGCGCAACAGAGCCATATTGTTCAGCCGAGTGGCTGAAGTATGAACTGTCCTCTGGCTGTGCCAAGTCGAAAGTGCTGAGAAGTTATACATAGATACCCTCTGGGTTGAATCCTGATGACAAGGCATTCTGGAGAATACGCAGGTTGCTTGGAAGTTGCCTGGAAAAGCCTGGCCTTTTTAAGGATCCTGACTGGAAGGTCGGCTCTGAACAAGAAAAGAAAAAAAAAAAGTAAAAAATAAGGGACAAACTTTAAGGTAAACAAAGAAAGCAAACAATATAAAAAGAAGGACAGTGGTAGACAGTCACCTAGGGCCCGAAGTAGGGCTGCAACTAATGATTATTTTCATAATCGATTAGTTGGCCGATTATTGTTTCGATTAATAACCTTAAAAAAAGGCAATGTATTCTTAAATATCTCTAAGCAGTGGTAAATTAGAAATAACCAACTATATGGTTAGGAAGCAAAATCTCTAATCCATAACAGGCAGAAGCATCTATAATAATACACCTAGAAGTAGGATATATGGATATTTTAAACTAGGAATCAGACATGAAGCTCTATGTAAATGTAATGCCTTTTATTACCTCCAGTTTATCAGCCTCCACCTTCTCTGGGTTCACATTCTGATCTTCCTTGCACACAGTCTTTATAGCATTTTTTTTTAACCACTTGACCACTGGGCACTTAAACCCCCTTCCTAACCAGACCAATTTTCAGCTTTCAGTGCTCACATTTTGAATGACAATTACTCAGTCATACTAAACTGTACCCATATGACATTTTTGTCCTTTTTTTTTCACACAAATAGACCTTTCTTTTGGTGGTATTTAATCACCATTAGGGTTTTTATTTTTTGCGCTATAAATGGAAAAAGACCAAAAATTTTGTAAAAAAAATCATTTTTTTTGTTTCTGTTATCCACAGTGGCTCAAAAGTGAAATGGTCCAGAAGTATTTAGACAGAATAAAAGGTAGATAAAGCATCTGGACCAGATGACATTCATCCACGGATCCTAAAGGAATTGAGCTCTGTAATTTCAAAGCCATTGTATCTCATTTTTAGGGACTCCTTAATGATTGGAATAGTACCACTGGATTGGCGTAGGGTGAGCATGGATGCATGGGTGAGCACAGATGGGTGAACACGGATGCATGGGTGAGCACGGATGCATGGGTGAGCACGGATGCATGGGTGAGCACGGATAGACGGGTGCATGTGCATGGGTGAGCACGGGTGAGCATGGGTGCATGGATGAGCACGGGTGCATGGGTGACGGATGAGGCTAGATGGGTGAGCATGGATGAGGCTGGATGGGTGAGCATGGATGAGGCTGGATGGGTGAGCATGGATGAGGCTGGATGGGTGAGCATGGATGGAGGGTCCAGACTGGCACATAGTGCTGTGGGCACTTCAGATCCTGCCCACAGCACAGCTGCTTCTGATCTCTCCCCCCTCTCCTCTCACACTGCACCGCTCGGTGCGGAGAGGGGAGAGACAATATATATATTTCTGATTCTCCTCCCAGCCAATCAGGAAGCGGGTCCTGAGACCCGATTGGCCTAGAGGAGAAGCGATCGTACTAGCCACCGAGGAGGAGGAAAAGCAGGGGAAGTCACTTTGAAGCCAAGGACAGGAGACGCAGGGTGAAGCCATCGAGGAGGAAGCGCTGCCCGCGAACCTAGATGGAGTAAGTGTGGGGCTTGTGATCGAGCTATCCATCGTTTCTTGCCAAATCGAACCAATGGTGTTTTGTTTGCACATGATTGGGTGATAGAAATTAGCAGAGCTTCTCCTCATTTATCAAGATCTAGAGCAAGTGCACTTGCAGTGCACAGTAGATTTGCCTTTAGTAAATCAACCCCCATGTGTCTTACGCTGAGCAGGACATGGTGGACTGGCCTTGGCTGTAAGTGTGGGGCCAATTAAAGGCAATTGAACCTTTAGCAGCAAAGTGAGTCTAGATGAGAGAGTTGCACCGATGTCGATTGTAGTGGTGCACCGAATGGAAATTTTGGTGCCGAAACTGAAAATGAGTTTTTAAAAAATATTTATATTTTTATATACAATTGTCATATGCAGCCTACCTGTGCCTGGGCACTGATTGGTGCTGATAAGTGGCACTGACAGGCGGCACTGATTGGAAGCACTGATTGGTGACACCAATTGTCACTGATAGGTGGCACTGACTGGTACTGGAAGGTGGCACTGGAATGTTGCACTGGTTGGCACTGACCGGGGACACTGGATGGTACTGGTAGGTGGCACTGACATGTGGCACTGGATGGTACTGGCAGGTGGCACTGGATGGTACTGGCAGGTGGCACGGATTGGCACTGGCAGGTGGCACGGATTGGCACTGGCAGGTGGCACGGATTGGCACTGGCAGGTGGCATGGATTGGCACTGACATGCGGCACTGGATGGCACAGGCAGAAGTGATGAGAAGATTCACAATGCACAGAGCTCACTGCTTGTAAGAGCCGCTCTGTGCATGAAACTGTCACATAATTACACTGAATGCAGAGAGCTGTCAGATCATCATGCTGAGGTCGGAGGTGGGCGGGACCAAACAGCTAACACCCGCCCAGCCCCTGTCCCATTGGCTGGTGTTTGATAGCTGTTCATTGCCAACCCACCTCCGACATCAACTTGAAAATCTGACAGCTCTCTCTCTGCATTCAGTGTAATTATTTGACAGTTTCATGCACAGAGCCGTACAAGCAAGCGCGCTCTGTGCATTGTGAATCTTCTCATCTCCGGCAACCATTGCGGGGGTATGTACTGCACGAAGTTTCAGTGCATCCCTAGTAGATTGTCTGGCTCTTAAAGGATATGTTCACCTTTGATAAAAATAAATAAAATGTACAAATCTCTTTGTAGGTAAAAAAAAACGTGCATTTATTATTTTTTTTTATATTGGGAGCCTGCAAAGCATGGCACTCTTGATCAGCATATCATGGGTGCAATGCAGGACGCCTCCAGACTGTATAAGCTGTCTGCTCCTACCTCGTACATGCAGGCAGTTGCACACCGACAGGGAGAAACAATGAACTGCCTCAACAGTGCCCTGGTAGTTCACTGAGAACTACAAGCCGACATCCACCAAGGCGGTTTGTACTTGTAGTTCTTCCATTCACAGAAATTTGGAATGAATTGTGACAGCGGGTAGATCCCCAACTCCCTGTCACTAGAGGCAGTGGGTCGGGGAGCGGCTGTAGCAGTGGGAATGTTACATTGATACATTATTACATTATTGCTAGCGGCTATAGCCACTGGAAATGATCGAATGCTAAAAATCCAACAAGCTGGCTGTACCCAAGTCGATCGATGGATGGATCAACTTGGGTACAATCATCCTGCCCATAAGATGGATTGAAACTATCCATCTATGGCCGGCTTTAGGAAGGACTGTATAAAATGACTGGCAGGTTTCTTTAAAAAAAGCCTACTGAGGTCACATCCATAGACAAATTTGAAGCACATACCTTTTTCTGGCTGGGCAAATTCATTCTCGCTGGGCTCTGCTGGAAGCACAGTGACCTTGGTGCCCGTTTGCTGGATGAACTGCTGAAGGTTGACCTGGCGGAGTTCTTTGGTCAGCTGCTCCAATTCCTGCTCACGCTCCTACAAAGGAGACAACAAAGTGAGTAAATGATAATACAACAATCCTGCATCAATCAAGATAGAGTCTGTACTAATGGGAAAGTCTGATTGGTTACTGCAGGCAACACATTAAGTTCCTATTTTAATACTTTAATATATGGGGTTTGATTTACCAAAACTAGAGAGTACATAATCTGGTGCAGCTGTGCATGGTAGCCAATCAGCTTCTAACTTCACCTTGTTCAATTAAGCTTTGACAATAAAACCTGGAAGCTGATTTTGCTGGTTTCTGTATCAAACAATTACCTTGGCTTGTTTTCCATAAAATACCGTCTTCACCTATTTTTATCAAACCTCTGGAGGGTAAGAGCATGCCGAATACAAAACTAGTGGATAAAAAAGGCAAAATTCCCTTGTTGCCCATAGTATACAAAAGCTTGTCCAAAATTAGAATAGATGAAAAGCCTAAGTAGATGACATTTTGTTTGCTGAAGCACGGTTTATCAAGCAATTGATAACTTTTCATAAAATACTATTTTCATAATCTGGTCATCCCTACTTGCATTATCAGTACTGCAGCTCTCCTCCAGTCTTTTAGCCAATTCCTGTCTACAGGAACTCTCTTCGGCACTCTGCCCATCATTGCTCTGGACCAGCTTCCTAATCGGGACAATGGTGGACCAAGCCTGCACAATGGCTATTGGCATGGCCACCTGAAGTCTCACCAGATGCCCATGTGGCAGGAAGACAATGTAGGAACACGACTGGGAGGCAATTGTCACCCCAGAACGAGGACCTTCAAGGCAAAAACCTTGAATCATCAGGTATTCTTTTGGTGAAAGCTACAGATTTAATAAGATTAAAATCAACTTTTGATAGGTCATTACTTTTACAGCTCATGAGAGGTTTTAGTAATTTGGTTTAGATCGACATTAATTTAAAAATGAAGGACTTCAAGCTATACAAGTTCACTGTTATCAAAACTCTGTCTGACATCACGGGCCGCCTTGAAGCTAAACTTTGAACATAATATCGCTTTGAAGAGCAGGTGAATACAATTTTTGACAAATGTTCCTACATGACTTGCTAAACTAGAAGACCTGCTGCTTATTCCTTTCTCATGTTGCCTTCAAAGTCTTGAGAAAACACTGTTTATGTAACTGTCTGCTGCTTGACAGTAAGAACCATAAGCAGAAAATCTATGAGAGCATAACGAATCCATTGGTTTCAGCCCTGGTATTAAGATTCTAGCCCTTGACCTCAGTGAGTAAAAGTGGTAGTAAATATCTAAGAAATGGATTTTGATAGTGCCCTGACTTGGAATGGAATATTATATTTATTTTTTTTATTTTATTATGTTATACTTTTTTTTTGCAATACATTTTTACCTTTTAACCAGGGTGGTTTTAATTTAAATAAAGTCTATTTAAAGCACAATTTAAATCACTAGTAAAAAGGCTTGATTTAAAATCAGAAAACATAAAAGGAAAAGGAAGACAGCGCACGGCCACCCTAGTGTATTAACGTTTTATTAAGACACAATAAAATAGTGTAAGTTGTACTCACTGTGGGAGACTTGTAAACAGCGTGGAGTACATGGATAGAATTGTTCCCTCTCATGGCCTGTCCCTCCAATGGTATCCGATGGCATGGGATGATTTGGGACAGGAATGGGAGACCAACACTACCGGCTACAGCGTCCCGCTGTACACCTTCATAGGCAGCACATACACCCGGACAAGCTGGCGTCGTGTGACGTCACTTCCTCCCGTGATGGTATAAACCTGGCTAGTACTTCAATGCGACTGGTCTGCCCAAGGTTGCTAAAACGACTACATGTTTTGGAGGCGTGGCCATAACCATAACCTCATCTATCCATCCATTTCTCCATGCTTTATTTTGCTGAAAAATCACCCCCTAGCCTTTCTGTCCATGGTCTTCTTGAGTTTGACCAAGTGCACCCAAGACTACCATAAGCAATGGGAACCACTGGAATGATCGGCATCGCTCACAGGAGTGAGTCAGCTAACCCAGAGCAGAGCGGATGATCCATTATTTTGAGCGCTTTACTAATTTTTTATCTTGTGAGTGAAATCTTTTTTATCATTTTAAATGATTGCTACACTTAGAAGGCGCTGCTCTGTTACTCCTTTTCACGTTTTACTTACCTGCTCTGTGCTGTGCAGTGGTTTTGCACAGAGCAGCCATGATCTTCTTCGTCTAAGGTCCCCTGCCGGCGCTTCTGGCCACCCCCGTCCTGTTTGAGTGCCCCCATATAGCAAGCAGCATGCTATAGGGGCACCCAAGCAGGCTTGCTCTTGAGCCGCTGCTCCACGAGTCCATTCACACAGAGCGTGGCTCACCCCTGCCCCCACTCTCTACTCATTGGCTGTGATTGACAGGAGCCAATGGCTCCCATCCTGCTGTCGTCTCAGCCAACGCTCTCATACACATTACTGGATGGAGATGAAGCTCAGGTAAGTATTGGGGGGTGGGGGGGGGTGCTGCACACAGAGGTTTTTTTACCTTCATGCATAGAATGCAGGAAGGTAAAAAAAAAAACCTTCAGCCTTTACAACCAGTTTAAGTCTGGACGCCATGATAACCCATTTCTTAGATATTTACCACTAGTGTAATTCCGGATGTAGGTGCCCCATACTAGCCCATACAACTCAACCTCATGGATTCGAATCTTTACCTCAATGAAATCTCTCTTTTTTTTGACTCACCAAGAGCCGCTTTGCTGCCTGTCCCAGTGAC
>BLSH010461469.1:1077521-1089338 GCA_018402905.1 Glandirana rugosa
AACCAGATAGTGTATTTTAGGGTTATTTTATGTAAATGCAAAAACCGACATTGTACTGTTTTACACATTTGCAAGTTCCCCTTGACACACACACACACACACACACACACACACACACACACACATATACATACATACATATATATATAGTTGTGTAGTTAAGAAGATCCATGTTAAAAACTTCCTAGAGTCGTCAATCTAGAAGACACCTACATCCGGCGGGGTTTAGAAAGACAGAGAAGTACATTAGGGACCGTCTGAACTACTACTACTGATCTCGAGACACCCCCGGTTTGGTGACAGAAAGATTTGGGGCGGCCTACATCCACAGAAGATCTAACTGCTGAGATCCTTCAAAAATTGTACCTAGAAGAATTGATGTGTTGATATATATATACATACATACATATACACACACACACACACACACACACACACACACACACACACAGTTCCCCTTGAACGTTTACACATTTTGTCATGTTACAGCCAAAAACGTAAATGTATTTTATTGGGATTTTATGTGATAGACCAACGCAAAGTGGCACATAATTGTGAAGTGGAAGGAAAATGATAAATGGTTTTCATTTTTTTTTTTACAACTATCTGAAAAGTGTGACGTGCATTTGTATTCAGCCCCCTTTACTCAGATACCCCTAACTAAAATCTAGTGGAACCAATTGCCTTCAGAAGTCACCCAATTAGTAAACAGAATCCACCTCTGTGTAATTTAATCACAGTACAAATACAATTGTTATGTGAAAAACTCAAAGGTTTTTTTTTAGAGAACCTTAGTGAGCAAACAGCATCATGAAGGCCAAGGAACACACCAGACAGGTCAGGGATAAAGCTGTGGAGAAGTTTAAAGCAGGGTTAGGTTATAAAGAAATATCCCAAGCTTTGAACATCTCACTGAGCACTGTTCAATCCATCATTCGAAAAAGGAAAGAGTATGGCACAACTGCAAACCTACCAAGACATGGCCGTCCACCTAAACTGACCGGCCGGGCAAGGAGAGCATTAATCAGAGAAGCAGCCAAGAGGCCCATGGTAACTCTGGGGGAGCTGCAGAGATCCACAGCTCAGGTGGGAGAATCTGCCAACAGGACAACTATTAGCAGTGCACTCCACAAATTTGGCCTTTATGGAAGAGTGGCAAGAAGAAAGCCATTGTTGAAAGAAAGCCATAAGAAGGCCCGTTTGCAGTTTGCGAGAAGCCATGTGGGGGGCACAGCAAACATGTGGAAGAAGGAGCTCTGGTCAGATGAGACCAAAACTGAACTTTTTGGCCTAAAAGCAAAATGCTATGTGTGGCAGAAAACAAACACTTCACATCACCCTGAACACACCATCCCCACCGTGAAACATGGTGGTGGCAGAATCATGTTGTGGGGATGCTTTTCTTCATCAGGGACAGGGAAGCTGGTCAGTTGATAGGAAGATGGATGGAGCCAAATACAGGGAAATCTTAGAAGAAAACCTGTTAGAGTCTACAAAAGACTTGAGACTGTGGTGTAGGTTCACTTTCCAGAATGACAATGACCCAAAACATACAGCCAGAGCTACAATGGAATGGTTTAGATCAAAGCATATTCATGTATTAGAATGGTCCAGTCAAAGTCCAGACCTAAATCTGTGACAAGACTTGAAAATTGCTGTTCACAGACGCTCTCCATCCAATCTGACAGAGCTTGAGCTATGTTGCAAAGAAGAATGGGCAAAAATGTCCTCTCTAGATGTACAAAGCTGGTAGAGACTTCCCCAAAAGACTTGCAGCTGTAATTGCAGGGAAAGGCGGTTCTACAAAGTATTGACTCAGGGGGGCTGAATACAAATGCACCCCACACTGTTCACATATTTGGAAAAAATGTTGAAAACCATTTATCATTTTCCTTCCACTTCACAATTATGTGCCACTTTGTGTTGGTCTATCACATACAATTGCAATAAAATACATTTACGTTTTTGGTTGTAACATGAAAATGTGGAAAATTTCAAGAGATAGATAGATAGATAGATAGATAGATAGATAGATAGATAGATAGATAGATAGATAGAAATCTTGATTAGGTTGGAAGCCAATTGAGCTACCATTCAAACTTCATGCATGCGGATCTCCATACAATTTCAACCCAAAGTACCCTGGGTTGATTTGTAGTCCATCTCTGAATTCTCATTCTTTGTGCCTTTAATTGCTTCCTTGGGCCTTCCTTGCTATTTCTAGAAGTCTGCACAGAGCTTGAGGTCACACTGCAGTCATCCCCTGCACCGTAATGAGCCTTTCATCTTTGGTAGCTGCTGGTCAAAAGTGAAAAATGTCTAAACAGATGTACTGTGCCTGTTATTACAACACTGTGATCAATCATAAGATTCAAGCACATCATTGCAGGAACTTTCCAGGAACAGTCCCTCTCATTCGGTACAATAATTTGCAATGCATTTGCTAAAATTCTTGTAATATATACTAGTAGAATGGACTAAAATCCTTGCTATGTATACTATACCAGATAATCTGGAGAGTCCCTTGGCTTGCAGACAAGGGAGGAAATGATCTGTTTATTGTCCCAGTGTTCCCAACAAATGATGTATTCATGACTCAGGAAGATTTTACAAAAGTTGGTCTTTTTGAGTGTTGTGGTTTGAATGAGAACATTATGCACAAAAAAACATCTGTTACTTGAAGCGGTTTGAACGACGCGGTAAGAGTTTTGATGTTTGCAGGACTGATCAGACCCCAGAAACAGCTTTCAAAAAAGTTTAAACTTTTCATTTGAAATGTCAAGACGTCATTGGCATCAGGTTTTTACTAAGAGCGGAGTGTCAGGTCAGCGCCCCGTAGTTTATCCACGCTTGTCAGATCACCCAAATATGACAAAACGCCACGTGACGAGTCGGTTCTGGTGATCTCATCGCGAGCATTACAGGTGAACCGTGTCTTGTGTCCTAAGAAGGGAAGGAAACTCAGCACCGGGGATCACTGCCAAATCTAATGTAAGCAAACAACTCAAGCAACGGCCCTTCCAGTTTGCTTCAAAGATCCCCCGGAGGAATGGTTCAGATTAAAACATCTTAATGCGGTATAGAGACTGCTGGAGAAAACACTCGCTCATCGCATCGCCCTGTGTGACATCATCACCAAACTGCGCCTGCTGACTTTTTCATCTTCTTCGTTTGTAAAACTTTCCAAAACATCTGCAACTTTATCATGCAAATACAAAATGCTAATGCCATTCTATCAAAAGGTATAAAAAAATGTCGTCAGCCCACCTTCTTTATTAAATCAGATCCTTTATTCCTGCATACTTAGCAAGTCCCAGATAAAAAGCGACGCAGGATTCTTCCCTTAGGTAAAGTAACCAAAAAGTAAACCTTGAAGTAAACTCTTCGCTAACTTTACAAGTCGGCACAAATCAGTTTCTGACATGACAATATACAAAACCTGGATGTTTAATAAAACCACCTATTAGCCCTGTTCACACCGGTGCGATTTGTCATGCGATTTGACAGCAACAAATCACTTGACAAGTTGCACCCCAATGTCAGCAATGGAACTTTTCAAAATGCCGCGACTCATGTTGGAACTTTGAAAAAGGTTCCTGCACTACTTTTGCCGATTTCATTGAGACTTGCATAGACTTCTGTTGTATGAATTCGCAATGAAATCAGCAGTACAAAATCGCACTTATGTGTGACTTTAAAAATGTGCTTTACTAGCGTGATTTCAAAGCCGCACCAGTGTGAACCACGGCTAAAATAGGCATTCTTAGGCCTCATAAAATGAGCTGTAACGTCGGTACCGAGGCCAGGAAAAAAAAAATTGGTGTTAAAAACGCGATTTAATCAGCGTTTTGCATTGGCGTTAATGCACGTAATTGAGTGTCAGCGCTAAGTTGCGTTTTGTTTTAAAAGACATCCCTCTGCTATTTTTTGACATTTTAAAACCTAAAATGCTGGTTAACGTTGCTACGGCGCTAATGCGCGCTATTGAATGTTTTGCCGGCTCGGCGTCAAAAACGCCATAACGCTGCAGCTTCGAAACGCGCGGGTCCTGCGTTAGCTCTACAGCTTAACGCAGACGCCATCTACAGCTCAATAAATGTGTGTATGAGGCCATTGAATAACATGGCGTGGCGCTCTTAAGCTGTAAAAACAGCTCACAAACACGGCGTTAATAACGCCCGTGTGTATGAGGCCTTAACCTCCAGTCCAGGGACTGTGCTTAGGCTGAGATATCAGTCTGCTGCAGGCTGGAGAAAGGATTTCCTCAGTCTCCTTTCCCCCAGTGATCAGATTGTAATGTAGCAAGTCACAAGGTGGGGGCCTGCAGCATCTGGGTAATGCCTGAACAAAGATAGCACTGTTCTTCTAGAGAAGAAAAAAACAGATGAAGGCATTTATAGAAAGCACTGATTGGTAATAAATACCTGGGGTGTTACACTGACAATATTTAGTATGTACGTATCCAACATAAAGAAATCATATCTGATGACAGGTCCACATTTTTGATGATAAAGGAGAAGTTCCATTGCTGCTGCCCTTTTGAAAATACCAGGCTGTCTCTGGCTTTGGTGCTTTCTAAATTACTGAACTGGAAAAAAAAATGCAGAATAGAGCCTCAGAACTTGTGCCACTGTGCCAGCTATAAGCACCTTTTTGGGGAAATTTCCCATCCGCTCTGCAGAAACTGAATGGGCACAGATGTGACATGCAGTCCGTTCAGCATGTGATTTCCTCCATGGCACTTCATGTAAGTGGGGCCTAATCCCTCAATTCTGCAGGCTTCCTCCTCTCCATGTGACCAGTTCCCCAAAGATACGTTTGCTCTGATCAGTTGGCGGCAGGCATTTGAACATCATTAGGGTAAACGTTTAATTTTACCCTTTATGTAACCCTGTCCTAGTTGAATATGTACAATTCTCTCTTTTAAAGGTCCCTTGCATACAGGGCCATTAGCTGCTGTGCATCTCTTCCTGCATTTTAATGGGTAGAAACAGGTTCAGCGTTGCTTCCCACTCCCTGCAATACTAAGTGATACCGCATTTAGGGTGCCACAAGTGCAGGCACTGAATGCAGATCTTCTGTGTATCAGAAATTCTCACATAGGGCCCTAAATAAGAGTACCGCTTCACTGCTGAGAAGCACAGGCTCATTTATGACCAACTAATAACCAATACCTTGCCCATCCCAAAAAAGACACGGAAACTGATTAAGTTGGAAATAGGGCAAGGTCACAGCTTTATTGGACTTTTGTAAAGTACAACTTTACAAATGTACCAAACAACATTGCCAGTCACAGTATACCATGCGCACCCATAAAACATAACTCACATAGTCTAAGAGGCCTGTCCTTACCATCTGTGCCAGACCGGCATTAGACTGACCCCAGAATTTAACAAACAACTATGCCAGTCACAGTATACTGTGGGCACCCACAAACAAACTCAGTCTAAGAGGCCTGTACTTACCATCAGTGCCAACCGGCATGCGACTGGCCCCAGAATTTATCAAACAACTATACCAGTCACAGTATACCGTGGGCACCCATAAACAAACTCATAGTCTAAGAGGCCTGTCCTTACCATCAGTGCCAGACAGGCATTAGACAATTTAACTTGAGGGCATAGCCCATAAAGCAACATCAATTCCTGGCACAGTCAAAACCGCCAATAAAGCTGTGACAAAACATCACAACGGCGGAAGGGTGGGCAACTCTTGACAGCTGAATCTCCTCAGAGCAGTTGGATGTGCCTCAGCATTGCCTTCTCCTAGAGTTCAGGCTCCATCCAGTCACCTCAGGTCTTTGTAGCCAATCCTAAGGGAGCTACTTAACTTCCCTTTTAGGTTCATGCCCATAGTGATGCCATGCTTCCAGCAGCCAAGGCTCCCTTTCCCTAAAGGCAGTTCAAAGGGCCTTCATGCTTGGTAATTGGTACTGCATTCAGCCACAGGCTGAAGGGAGCGGGGAGCAACGCTGCACCTGTTTCTCAGCATCAAAATGCAGGGAGGGACCTAAAAAATAACCTTCTACTGCTCTGTGAATAATGTACAATATTAATACAGTAGTTGGATAGGTTTCAGTACAGGCCAGCAGTTAGATCAGAATGGGCAAAGCATTATCATTGAAGAACTACAACCCCCAGCATATCCCCAACAGCCGCTATGTGGCAGGACGTGGTGGGACTCTTATTCTCAGCAGGCCGCGCTCTGCCTGCACCAAACACGCCACTTTCAGGCTAATTGGAGCTTGAACGCTGTGCTCTTGCAGACTTTGGAGAGGATCACAAGGGAATCGGCTCACATCTGCTACTACAAAGCTTTGTGCTGGAAATGTGCGCACCATCTGCTTTCCTTGCCACTGGGCCGACTCCTCCAAGTACATTTTACCAGACAAAATACGGAATTACAATCACACTTAGTAGGACTCTGGATCCAGGGGTTTATGTATGATCCCAGCAGTCTGCGCTGGAACATTAACCCTGAGCTGTCAGGGCTAGACGGGGACGCTGAAAGATGGAGGAGCTCAAATGTAGATTAGGATTTGAACGCTATTGCAGTGCAGGTGTAGGAGTTCTTCTTTAAAGCTGAACTGTAGGCAAGAATAGAATACACAAATGAATGCAGCGGTGTATTCACCGAGGATAGGGTCGCACTTGCAGAGAAAAATGGGCTGCTGCTTAGGAGATGCAAGGGGGTGCCAATAATCCTAATGGCATCCTCACACACTGGAAACTGCAGCATGGTTTCCTATATTGGGAACCGCACTGTACTATGCATTTCTGTGCAGATGCACTTTTGGAAAAGGTGCAGGGACCCTTTCCCTGCGTTTTCAGGAGGTACAGGAGTCTATTGAAATGAATGGGCTGCTGGGCCTAAGCAAACAAGGCAAACCGTGTAGATGTGAACCAGGCCTGATACAATATTAAATGTATTTTGAAAATACAAGCAGAATACATTTGACTTGGTATCAGCCCCATGCAGGCCCTGTACTGCAGGTCTGGAGTGGGAGATTTAGAAGGCAGTACAAGGACCCTAACAGTTCATGTGCTGAAAAGTAGCATGCTGATAGGAGGCGAGAGCAGAGAAAAGTCCTCGTCACTGTGCTGCTTCTCCTTTCGCTGTCTAGTCACAGGCTAGGATGGGTTCCAGCTAACATGGGCTCAGAGGAAGTTGATTGACTAATGCTGCCCATTACATTCATCTAGATGCAGAAAAATAAACTGCAGGGGAAATCTCTGGGTTGAAACTGAACATTGCACCACAGGATGGTTTTGTTATATTTTCTTTTAATGGGTTTTTAATTATGTATCTTATTATATTTGTAGCTTAAAAAATGTTTGTCCAGCCAAAACTTTCTTTTTCTTATTTTTAGATTGAGTGGAGATGGTTTAGAACCCTTGTATAATTTTACTGCTATCTGGGGCTCCTTTTGAGAGATTTCTTCTTACTTCCTGTCCTGCTGATTTATTGGACAGGAAGCGAGGGGAATTCTCCAACAGAAACACAAACAGAAAGAAGAGTAGGGGGAAGGCTAGAACCTATATCAAATGTTTTAATATTTGACTGTGTCCTTGTAGATTTTCCTCACTTCCTGTCTGGTAAAATTGTCAGAAGGATAGGAAGATTCCCAGATAGCAGTGCAAAACCTGGCAGGAGTTTTAACCCTTCCCCGTTGTATCTAGTTTCTGACTTGACATACATTTTAACCGATTTAAGACATAATTTGTTGATTACTACAATGCCCTTTGCAAAGAGAACGATAATCTAAGTTTCCTTTTACAGCTAGAAGCGCGCAGCTGTGCATGCTCCTAGCCTTGAGACTGCACTGTCAATGACAGCTCACATTGTCCGCTAACGAACCAATCACGGTGGTACCAAATCTTTTATCGCCATACCAATTAAAGCATTGTGATCGTAAGAGGTTTGTTACTAAACAACCCTTGCAGCTGTCAGTGTTTAGCTTTCTCTGTGCACGTGATACAGAAATACATTTTCCTTATAAAAGAAGACCGCGCAGAGCAGTGGCGTAGCGTGGGTTGTCAGCACCCGGGGCAAGGCAAGTAATTTGCGCCCCCTAACCTGCGGACTTTTAGCACTCCCCGAGTCCCTTCCTACAATAGTCCTGACCAGCCTGATTCCTACACTGGCCACTACACCGATCTCCCTGTCCACTACCCTGACCCTTACACTGATCTACCTGATTCCTATACTGACCACTACACTACACTACACTACACTGATCACTACACTACACTGACTGCACTGTCCACTACACTGTCCACTACACTCCACTGCACTACACTGTCCACTCCACTCCACTGACTGCACTGTCCACTACATTGCACTGTCCACTCCACTACAGTGACTGCACTGTTAACTACACTGCACTGACTGCACTGTCCACTACGCTACACTGTCCACTACACTGCACTGTCCACTACACAATCCACTACACTGTACGCTGTCCACTCCACTGCACTACACTGTCCACTCCACTGTCCACTACACTGCACTGTCCACTACACTGCACTACACTGCCCACTCCACTCTCCACTACACTGTGCACTGCACTGTCCACTACACTACACTGCACTTTCCACTCCACTACACTGTCCACTACACTGTGCACTGCACTGTCCACTACACTACACTGACTGCACTGTCCACTACACTGCACTCCACTGTCCACTCCACTACACTGTCCACAACACTGCCCTGTCCACTACACTATTCACTCCACTGACCACTCCACTGACCACTGTCCACTACACTACACTGTCCACTACACTGCCCACTACACTACACTACACTCCACTGTCCACTACACTGCCCGCTACACTCCACTACACTGTCCACAACACTGCACTGTCCACTGCACTGTCCACTGCACTGTCCACTGCACTGCACTGTCCACTACACTACACTGTCCACTACACTACACTGCACTTTCCACTCCACTACACTGACTGCACTGTCCACTACACTGCACTGTCCACTACACTACACTGTCCACTACACTACACTGTCCACTACACTACACTGTCCACTACACTACACTGCACTGTCCACTACTCTGTCCACTACACTACACTGTCCACTCTACTACACTGCACTGCCCACTCCACTGACCACTCCACTGCACTGTCCACTACACTACACTGCACTACACTGTCCACTACACTACACTGCACTACACTGTCCACTACACTGCACTGCACTTTCCACTACACTACACTGTCCACTACACACTACACTGTCCACTCCGCTGACCACTCCACTGTCCACTACACTACACTGTCCACTACACTACACTCCACTGTCCACTCCACTCCTCTACACTACACTGTCCACAACACTGCACTGTCCACTCCACTCCACTCCACTGCACTGTCCACTCCACTCCACTGCACTGTCCACTACACTACACTACACTGTCCACTACACTACACTACACTGTCCACTACACTACACTGTCCACTACACTACACTGTCCACTACACTACACTGTCCACTACACTGCACTCTCCACTACACTGCACTGTCCACTACACTGCACTGTCCACTACACTGCACTCCACTGTCCACTACACTACACTACACTGCACTGTCCACTCCACTACACTGCACTTTCCACTCCACTACACTGACTGCACTGTCCACTACACTCCACTGCCCACTACACTGCACTGTCCACTACACTGCCCACTACACTACACTCCACTACACTCCACTGTCCACTACCTACAGTATTCCTACACTGACCACTACACATCGTGACTCTCTAGCTGCTCTTCTAGACTTCTACTCTCTCTCTGGCTGGCTGCTCCCTCTCCCCAGGCCGTGTCCATCCCGCAGGGGCCAGCAACATGACTCTACTCTCATGAGGGAGTCTGACTTACCTTCTTTATTTGTCCTCCATCTGTCCGGATGAGAGGAGGAAGAGGAGAAGAAGACAGCGGCGGCTCACAATTTCCATTTCCTGTGTCCCCGCGCTCTGGCCGCCATGTTCAGTCTCAGGCGTCCTGTGATTGAGCGAATGGGATCATGTGTGAAGGCGGGACTCCAGGAGCAACCGTGATCGCGGACAGGCCAGCTCCGCCGCCGCACATGACCCTATTCACCCAATTACAGGGCACAGGAGACTGAACATGGCGGCCAGAGCGCAGGGACACAGGAAATGAAAAAATGAGGAGGAAGCCAGTAGTGACACACACTGGCACGGAATTGCGCCCCCCTAAATGTTGCGCCCGGTGCCACGGCCCCCTTCGCACCCCCCACGCTACGCCACTGGCGCAGAGTTAAAAAAAAAAAAAAAAAAAAACCCTTTACAAATACGTGAAGAATGGTCATCAAATTTTCTTGCTGTTAAGCTGGCCATAGATGGATAGAAAATCAAACAAAAGATGGAGTTGGTAGACCAATTGTTCGATTTTTGCATGGTTAGCGCGCTTACTTCGACAGTCGACTACAATTTCCAGATTGAAAATGAATGAACGAACATGCTGGAAACTCTTTTCTTGAGCAAACGATTTTCTAAGTGAAATGTGCATGACCAGTAGGGGTTATATGAAATTTGGGGGGTCCAGTTATGGAGAACTAGACAAAAATGGTCTGATACCCCATGCTATATTACTGTATCACAGAAAAAACTAATCCGAACCAAGAAAATTATTAGGACTTTAACGGTACCATAGTTCAATGTAGATAGAAATATCAATTTTTATCAATACAAATATGAAAACAAGGTTTAAAATATCAAATGTGTATCATAGCCCAACACATATACATCTGCTATATAGGACAACCAATGAATACCCTATTCATGGCATCAATCGTGGGGATAACACCATTCAATGTTTGTACTACTTAGCAGATTTATTAAATTAGGATATACTGCACATTTGGTATTTCAAACACTAGGTCTTAATAAAATGTGATCTTTTAATCTACATTGAATTGTGGTACCATTAACCTCCCTGGCGGTATGATTATGTCAGGAATTTTGTTCCAAAAGCGGTACGATTATTTTGCATGGAAATTTGGGGTTTTATATTGTAGGCCTGCAATTCTTAGGAATAACTCACTTAAATCTGTCCAAACAACAGTCTAGTAGACATCCCGGGTATGAAAAAGTTTGAAAAATGAAATCATAAATTATAATATAATAAATAACTAAAAATAATTATCAAAAATAAGAATATAATAGTAATAAAATTTATTCAATAATGTAATCAAACCAAAAACGCAGAAATTTGCTCAGTTGCAGAATTGTCGCTGTCGTCACTTTCAGTTTCTGATGATAAATTTCCTCAAAAATCAGTATCACTCAATTCTGCAAATGATTCTTATTTACTATCGCTGTTTTCTAGCTGATCAAAAAGCACTTTTGACGTAAAGGGACGCTTTTTGGTTGCCATGGACATTCTCATGTTTCCAGGCAGAAAGAATGACATTTATTATATAAAAGTGCATGCAGGGCTCTGGGCAAACCACTAGGGACAAAGGGGATGTGTAATGATTTCATACAGTAATGTAATCTATAAGATTACAGTGTACTGTATGTACTGTGTGTGTTTCACTTTTTGAATTTCCCGCCGGTCTCCGTCCCCGTGCGACGCGACGCTCGCAGGGAACGGAGCCCGGCACACAGAGGCATCGGAGCGGCGGACACAGCCCGCAGACACAGCGGGGGACATCGCTGGATCCAGGGGACAAGGTGAGTAGCGCTGCCTGGATCCAGCGATGCAAGCCCGAGTGTGGCTCGGGGTTACCGCTCTTGGTACTGAAAATCCACCCCGAGCCACACTCGGGAATACCGCT